>JAVJIX010000302.1:312500-642003 GCA_036785185.1 Paratrypauchen microcephalus | reverse complement strand
TCAAATTGGTATGGGCTCCTCATTGCCCACTATCTGCCTTTTCAGCGATGGGATCTTTCCAGTTTTAAAATACACATTTAGCCACTTCACAATTACGTGCATAAACCGGTACCTGTAGTCACACACACTGCTTGTATGTTTAGGGAATGTTTGCCCTTTCTGTTGATGTAGTCCATGGCGTTGGAGGATGGTTGTTTTATTTCAACGTGGGTCCTGTCAATCGCTCCCAAATATTGCGGCATGCCATGCACACAATGGAAGCCCGAAACAAGCTCCTCTGCCATCATCATTTTCCCAAAAGTCGCGTTTTGCCCGCCCACACCCGGGGTTCTCAGATTTCTCCACTCTGGAACCCGTTTTTAAAAAACACCGTTTACACCCTCCCAAAACGCCGCCGCCGTGTGGACGACAGGCCCAAATGAACACAAACTTCTCCGTTTCCACCAAAAAACGTTGTCGTGAGGACTGGGCCTTAGTCTAAATCTCCAAAGTTCCACTTTGTGGTGTCATGACTTGGTGATTTTTAAGTTAACAGCTCCTTTTTACCTTTTGTTCAGTAGAGAACTAGTGAACGTGCATGGAATTTAAAAACACAGTGTATTACCATGTGACATCACAAGGTGGAAGTGTTTTCTGTTTGAGAGAAGAACTCAAGTACTAAATAAGAACTAAATATGCAGGTTTATGTGTTAAACATGTGTGAATAAATCCAAACACAACTTCAGGTATGTTTGTGATGACGAAACATTATAACAAATATTTTAAAACTGTTATATGGGCTCTTTAAATGTTCAGTAACTATGTCTTTTGCTTAGGTTTTTTTTTTCACCTGCATATTTTTACTTCAGTACAAATACGCTGTTTCCCCACATCACATATGGTCACTTGAAAACCACAGCCTCCTCACTGGGGTCTGTAACATGAGAGTATGTGTAGCAGGCTGTCGCTGGGCTGACGGAGGCCTCTGATTGGTCCAGACAGGAAGCAGACGTGACCCGTGAAGCCCTCGGGTCAAATGTGTCTGAGAACAGTGATAATTGAATTAGTGCTTTATGTGGGGCACGGTGCTCCTGACCCCATAAACACAGACAGGAGCAGGTAGCAGTATCCAGGATTATACTTGGACTTCAGACCAGGGACTAAAGGCTCACAGTGGTATCAAACAGACATTTAGAAGAAATGAACCTAATAATTAGAAAACTAAGTGAAAAACAAAAAGCTCCACAACATTTAATGGCCTTATATTATGCCAAATCGACTGTTTTGTGCTTTAAGACATGTTTATAATGTTGCTATCTCCTCAAAAGTATGCCTGGAGTTGTGTTTTGTTTCATTACAAATCACACGTTTGAGTATTACTTTATTATTAGTTGCTCTTCATTTCCAGAGATCAAAATACTTTGTTCCACCTTGTGAAATGAAGTGTTTTCAAGTTAACAGTTACCTTTTGTTTAGTAGAGATTGCAATTCCAAGGCTGAAAGTATCCAAATGATTTTAGTGAAGGAGTATGTAGTTTAAAACACATTGGAGCACTTCCTGAATTACCACATGACATCATAAGGTGTAACACTGTGTTTTCTGTTTGAGAGAAGAACTCTAACAATGCAGGGTCGTGTCAATAATGAATAAAACTAATTATTACACATTCCAATTCACACATTTATTACAAATATTACACATTTCCAATCTCAGAGCTGTCTGCAAAAAGAAATTTTCTTTTCTTTTCTGAGATTGGAAATTGCTGAAATCAAGTGTAACCCTGAAACTATTTTCTCCCATCCTAGAGCACATAACATTGAGCAAAAAAAGTTCAATTCTATTATTACTTAGCTTTTTAAAAAGTCCTTTCTCAAACACATTCATTCATCAATAAAACACTCACTTCTCTGAAGACTTTCTGAATCCCATTTTACATGGTCTTTTATTGTGGACAGCCTTGTGGGATATGACATCACATTTTGCAAGTTTTGTTTGCGAAATGAAATCAGTAGAAGTGTGTTGGGGATGAGTCATTCACGAAGTGTGGAACTGTTTCTATCTTTAGCCACACATGCATCTCTGAGTAGTGTTAGCGTCCTTGTTCTTCACTATCACATACAAATACATGTTTTATAGCTCTTCTGTCTAGCTCCTCTTTTGTCTTGAGTAGATAAGAGCACGCCACCATGTCTTAGCTAACATTTAAAATAAGATGATGGAAGATAATGCCAGTGGAGCCAGTGGTATTATTTTTTTCCTCTTTCCATTTGCATATAAGAATGAGTCATATGTGTATTGTCTATAAGTATACAATATTGTTATGTATGGAGGCATTGAATGTATGCTAAGTGGTCATAGACAGACTAGAGACCTTTAATGGCAGCAATAATTAAAAAAGCTTTTAGCTAAAGGTTTACCACAAAAGGGGAACTGGGGGGGCAGACTGGCGATATGACTGAAAGAAATATCTATAGAGACACTGCTATATTTTCGTGTTTTGTTGTAATATCCCTTAACTACACCTTAATTAGCCTGTAATGAGCACATAGTTTTGGGTTAGGCTATTAATGAAGCCGATACAAAGCCTGAATATAAATAAAGTTTCTGCAGGCTTTATTATTGTCAGTATATCATGATGCTTGGTGATACAGTATTGTTATGTTACTGTGGGCCACTGTATGGATATATCAGCAAGCGTATCTATGGTATCGTTTCACATTTTTTTGTGAACACGCTACAATGTTGTTGCTTATTTAGTGGAAGGAAACTTGTTTATGCATTACACTGGGCAGATTCCCTGTTTTAATGATTAAAACACATGTATTTTAGATTAGCTTTGCACAAGTAGTGGTTTAATAAAGAAATACAGTTGCTTGAATGTTTGGGTTTTAAAAAACAGCAGTATGTATATCAGAATATCATGTGCAGTATATTGATTATCGCATGCATGGCCATATTCATCATATTCACGACAACCTTTCTTTTTATTAGGCAATTCTTCTTTATAGGCAATTCATCTGTTTTTGCTCCCTGTAGAAAGTAAAATTCGTGAAAAAATAGTTCAACTCTGACCACTACATGTAGTCTGGATTATATGTGAATGGGTGATTGGTTATGTGATGTAAACAGCTTTGAGTGCCCATTAGAGGTTTAAAAGTGCTGTATAAATTTGTTTGTCTACCATTTAACTCAGAATTATGCACTGACATGGTGCTGTTGTCTTTGGTTAAAGCAGACCTATTAGGCAAAAAACAACTTTTCAGACTTTCTTACCATGTTTTAGTTGTTTTCCCTCACCATTTATTCACCCAAAGTTGTGTTTGGAGTGATTCCTGACTTTGTTCTCCAATTATTTTTTTTTAATCAGTGATGAGCGTAGGATTTGCCTCACTAGCGTGATCTGATGTTACTCATCCCGGGTGCCAACTTTTTGTTGTGATGATGTTTATAGTCTTTACATCAGATTTTGAGACTGATGGTATGATAGAGTTGCTAATATATTTATGCAAAGAATCACACTGAAGGGTTTGTGTGTTCTAAAATTTGCATTACAATGATCGATCTTGCATTATTTCTATTACAGGTGTTCTAACTGTGGAAAATATTTAACGTGGAAAATGTGCATTCTTTCTCTTCTCAGGTCTGACCTGTATCTTGGCCTAGTTACATCACCTACTTGCTTGACTCCTTGGAAGTAGCTTAGAATAAAGCCACACTGTGAAACATTAAAGGCAAAGTAACGTTATTTTACAATCTGAGCCTTCTTTCGGTAATAAAACAAGTCGTTTGACTCACCCATATCACGTTCGTGTCATTTGGAGCTGTTTGAAGAAAGTTATGTTGTAGCGTATCCGTTAGCATTTGTTAGCATTTGTATTCGGGGCATTACTTTGCGGTCTCCAAATAACACAAACTTTAGCACTTTTCAAATCATAGAAGCCCGATGTCTTAATGAAAAATTTCGTTTGAAGCAAAAGTGGCCTGTAATCCGAGATTTATCCATAGTTTTCAGCTTTGCGTTTCCTATTTGGTTCCCCGGGCAGTCCGCACATGCGCACTGGCGTCCTCATCTACTCGAAACTATGGCTAAACCTCGGATTACAGGCCACTTTTGCTTCAAACGAAATTTTTCATTAAGACATCAGGCTTCTATGATTTGAAAAGTGCTAAAGTTTGTGTTATTTGGACACCGCAAAGTAATGCCCTGAGCAAATGATACAGCACCATGTTAAAAGATACGGGATCATTAGTAGAACAGAACGGCTCAACATAAGTTCTGCGATACTGCTCCAATTGACAGAAAAATGCTATGGGTGAGTAAAACTACTTGTTTTATTACCGAAAGAAGGCTCAGATTGTAAAATAACGTTACTTTGCCTTCAACAACAAGCAATAAAGTCTCCATTAAGACAAACAGGTTTCAGTCCCTCCACCAGAAAAGTTCCATAATGCACCTTTAAGACATGAGAACTGGTTGAGTTATTAGGCTACGTTCACACTGCAGAGCTTAATGCTCAATTCCGATTTTTTTGTGAAATACGATTTTTTTGCGAGGCCGTTCACATTTCCAGTTAAATGCGAATTGTATGTGATCTCCAGTGTGAACGCTAAACTCCCCAAAAGTGTCCCGCATGCGCCTTGGAGGACACGATGACGTCACACGCAGCGAACGCGCTCAATGTTTACGGAAGTAGCCTAAAGTTGCTTTCGTACCGGAGCCAAAACATGTACAGCTTATTTGTTTTAAGGAGGAGACGGAGAAGGACGAGGTTTTTGGCCACAGCGTTTTGCGGGGCAGTGGCAGCAAAGTGTGCAGAAAGGAACATGTGGGTGCGGAGTCACAGGCAGGAAAGGTGGGATTGCTACGTGTTTCGCCGCTTCACTGATACGAGTTTATATACTATTTTTGCATGACGAGAAGAACGTTTGTGCACATTTGTGAACGCCTACTTGTACCACTCTCATTGGAGGAAACACACTCAGGTCGGATGAATGCGACCTGGCCGTTCAGACTGAAGTCGCATGTCAAAAGATCGGATATGTATCGGATTTAGGACCACATATCAAAGTGGCCTGGATCGCATTTGAAAAAATTGGATCTGTGTCGTTCACACTGTCATTAGAAGATCAGATACAGGTCGCATAGAGGCAAAAAAATCGGATTTGGGTCGTTTCAGGCTGCAGTGTGAACGTAGCCTTAGAGGGGGTTGATAACATCTCTAAAACGTGTAAAATGAACAATTCCATAAGCTACAGAGAGCCTATGTCTTCTTCAGCTCCGCATTCCTTTAATAAGTGTCAAATGTGCTCCGCATTGCCCTGATTTCTATAGAGGCAGAGGCAGTGGTGGAAACAGGAAATTCATGCTGATGTTTTAAAAAGTAGCATTACCTGAAGGTGCTACAGGTGGCTGGACTTTGTCCTGATGTTAATATTATAAAAGCAATACCAAAAAAATCAGCGTGGGATTCAGGAGGTTAACTGTTAAACCAGACTTTCTATGACTCATACTGGGTGAACAAATAGAAAAAAAAAAATGTAGCTGGACAAAGAAGAAGACTTTATTGATCTCACACTGGAGAAATTCTTCTCTGCATTTAACCCATCCTGTTATTAGGAGCAGTGGGCAGCACATTACTGCGCCCGGGGACCATCTCCATGATCTTCTTCTTCGGTTTGGTCAGGACCTAAGCTGGAGAATTTTAGCTGGTGTATGTTTTAGATTGATGGGGGAAACCGGAGTGTCCGGAGGAAACCCACCCAGACACGGGAAGAACATGCAAACTCCACACAGAACACACACGGAAAGGCCTGGGCGACCCAGGGATCGAACCCGGAACCTTCTTGCTGTGAAGCATGAGTGCTAGCCACTCAGCCACTGTGCCGCCAATTGCCATCATAAGTATGGTTAGCATACTTACTTACTATACTTGATCTGCTTTGCGCAAATTGACTTTAAACTATGCAATTTTAATAAAATTTACAGCAAACTGTTTCTAATCACATTTAGTTCAGGTGAGGCTATTCCAGGGCTGAAATTATCCAAATGATTCTAGTGAGGGTGTATTTAAAAACAATCTGGAGCACTTCTTGTATTACCACATGACATTAGAAGGTGGAGCAGAGTGTTTTCTGAGAAGAACTCAGCCTAATTTTGCAGGGTTTATTTATGTGTTAAACATGGAACACAACTCTGGGTATGTTTTTGATGAGGAAATGGCATCATAACATAGATCAGAAAATAGTGTAATAGGACCTTTAAATGGCATGGATTAAACATGTTATACAATTTATAATTGTTTAATTTTAAGAAGAAAATAAAAAAATAAAAATGGTCTAAGATTAATGCATGGAAAGAATCGTGATACATTTTATACACACTAAAATCCTTCCTAAAAACATGAAGGCAGACTTGGTGTATACCTTCCCTATGTCTTTGGTTCTTTAGGTATGAGCTGCTGCGTTTACATGTTCCTGAAAACATTTATTTTACTGAAGCATGTGTAACGGAACCCAATGGACATGGATGGAAACAATTACAAGCCTCGGACATGGCCCCAGTCAGTGATAACACTCTCATCTGAATGTGTGGGGAGCATACATATTCATAAGGACCAGTGTTTAGTTTGGATTAGACCCTTGTGTTACAGGATTCACAGTGAAATAGTCAAGAAAGTTAACATTCATTGTTTTCATTGAACAATGAAAACATTGTTCAATATTCTTCGTGTGTTTCTTATTATTCTTTTTTCCCCACATTAAATTGCATTTCTGACCCCCTGAACATTGACGAAAAGTCCCACATGGGGGTATAGAATTGATCAGCCCAGCAAAAAATTTGATAAACTGGGTATCGCGACAATGTCCGAAAGTGTCTGGCAAATGAAATTCGGGACAGTGATAGAGAACAATGAGACAAGCCTAAAGATGAATTCGAGCACGCCCCTATGACGAACAGGAAGTCGGCCAGATTGGATCAAAAAATTTGCAGCCACTTTGATTAAGGTATGTTCAAAAAGTTTCAAATCCCTTATGTTTGGTCCAAATGAGCTTAGATTTGACATGTCACATCTACAGACATAGGGTCACTAAAGTTAACTGTTTTATTGGGATACTGCTTACCGTTTGCACACCAGTGAATAATGCCTTCATTTCCTGTTTCTTTGATGGCCTGTCACGGCCACAGGCATTGGCCTAGAGAGCTCAAATTCAAATCACAATTGTACCCGGCCTGAATGTAATGAAATATAATATAATATAATAAAAGTGAATACTGTAGCGCCCCCTAGCATAGAATATATTACAAACGTGGGGCATTTTTCACATTTGGCCAGCAGGGCAGACAGACTCCTCCAAAAAATTGTTTAAAAATGATTACGTGCACATGCTGAGTCCAATCATCCTGAAATTTGAATCACTAATCCATGACTTTGGACTGAATATAATACAGTATAAATTATATGAAAAGTGAACACTATAGCGCCCCCTAGCATAGACATGAAACGTCCACATTATCCAGGGCTCTCAAGTCTCACGCATTGAGAGTGTGACTCACGCAATTCGACGTGTTCACACGTTCACATGCCACACGTGGCATTTCTCACACTGATTTTATTTTTTTTTTTTGTGCCCACAAAATCGGTCTGTGTGGCTCAGTGTATGCAGACACCACGCGTTTTCAAAATAAATGTTTTCCTCCCCGCCCCGCTCCCCGGAAAAAAATCTCAGTTTCAGCCAATCAGAAAATAGATTGTTCTGTTGTTGGGCAGACTAGTTTCAGCTGCTAAGCGCACACAGCGACTGACGGTGATGATAAAACAAACTGAGAACCATCAGGTAATAACTTCATTTATATAACTCTCATTAGTTGCTTTGTAGTTTAAGTTTGCTCTTTAGACAAATTCAACGCAATTTGACGGCATTTCTCACGCATTATCTGATTTATTCCAAATTTGGTGAATATAGTCTATGCATGATTACAAGCAAAAAAGTATATTGAAGATATGGAGCATTTTTCACGTTTAGACCAGCAGGGGTGCACAGACTCCCCCAAAACCATTTAAAGGTGCAGGGTGTACTTTTCATGATGGAGGATCTGTACAAATTTGAGGATAAATTCTATGAATGATGAGAAGCTAAAAAATATATTGCAGACACTGGTATTTTTCTTGGTTCACCAGCAGGGGTGCAGTGACTCCTACAAAATATTTAAAGGTGCATATTTAAAGGTGCAATATGTGTTTTCTGGTGGACGAGCTCTCGGCATGGGCGGCTGTCGGGAAGAGAGAGTGGCATGCCGGGGCAGTCGCAAGCGGCTTTAATTTATTTTTCCTTTTTTCATATTTTGTTGGCAATTGTCCCCATTTCAATATTTTAACAATCTATTATTATTTCTTTAAAGGTGACCTGTGTAACTTTTCTGGTGGAGAGTCCACCACCTGCTTGTCTCCACCAAGATGTTATTGGTTTGTCTGGAATGTGCAGGTATGGTTGCCTGGAAGAATCCATGACTCATCGCTGTACCAGCGGCGAGTCTGGTAACGCTTGGTCCAGAATGCGCTGCTGTTGCGCTTAGACAGACAGCTAAGTGAACCAATCAGAGAACAGTTAACGGACAGCGACGTGAACCAAGCCGGTAGGAAGCAATGCAAAAACATCTTTTTTGAAAAGAAAGGCCTCTAGAGCTGTCATCTGCTGTGGTTTTAAGGAATCAATGTGTTTTAGGTCATTTAAGACCAATTTTACAGCTGAATGGAAGGGACGTTGCGGGCAAAGGCGGGTGCACTGACGTCACCATCTTTGAACGAATCAGAATCGCGGAGTCCGTTTTTAACCGGAGGAGCGAGGGTGGAGCGAGGGTGTCAAAATGGTATCGCGCTGTATAGGAAATACAGAGAGATATCATTTGGCTGGCCAGGTAACAGGTATGGTATTACACATAGCTTACATTTACTCAATAACATTGTTTTTTATTGATCTAAAAACATGCATTGTTACTGTGAGTGGGTTGGCCTCTCGACAGATCAGACATGTAACCTGGCCCTGTTATGCCACATGCTGCCTCTGTAGAGATATATTAGTGTAATGCCACTATGCAGAAAAGTTATGCAATGCACCTTTAAAGGTACATTTTTTCATTATAATTTTTAGTTGGGGTGTTGTAGGTGTGGTGGTAGGCCCTTTAACCGCTCGTGTGGCCTATCGTGATCCACCTGAGCCTTTAAAAGGTGGGTACCTCCTCCGGGCAACCTCTTCCTCGCCTCTGACGTCACCCGCTGCCTGGGAGCGGGCCGCAGCACGAGCCTCGCCAAACAAATTTCGTTACTTCTCGTCAATATAGGACTAAAACCGCGACTAATCTTGAGCGCTTTTTGTCTCCACGTCATTTGTGCGCAGCACGTGCGTTACAGCTTGGCTTAATCAACTGTGGAACAACTTGAAGGCTCATGCTGCACATATTCACGTCAAAAAGCTCCGGTAAGCCGTATCAGTGTGCAGTATTGTCCCTTGTGTTGCGACTTTTCTAATCTGGTGCTGGTTGTAGTGCGCAGCGTCAGGCGAGGACCTTTACGCACGGGTCACTTGGGAACAGCAGACCCGTGCTGTGCCCTGCTTGCATGAAACTCCGGTAAGAATTTGGCCATCAATCTTTCAATTAATTCAATTACACTCTGTGGGTAATAATCTGTGGGTTTATTGTAGAGCGGCATCTGGTTGCAGCATTCCTGGCTTGTCATTGTGCGTGATGCGCTAAAGCATATTTGGTATGTATCCGCTTTTCTTTACTGCGCACAGAGGTGTACAGCGTTACAGGATACTATATCTAAAAATGCATTGTATTTTAGGCGGACTTCCCAGCGGGCCTTTCCTTCCCTCCCCTTTCCTTCCCTTCCCTTTCCTTCCTTCCCTTCCCTTTCTTCCTTTTCAACCATAAGTCCCTGATCGTTTCGTTGCGTTTCCCCTGGCATTCGGCAAATTCAGCTCTCCCTCCTACGGGCTAAAGACAGTTTCCCCGTGACCAAAATGAACTAAGTCCTAGGGACCAGCATAGACGGTGGACTCGAGTTGGGTCCCGTTGGAGTGTGCGCACTGCCGCAGACCCACAGCGTCGGGCCTGCGTGCGGACCAGTGCGCCTGTGCGACATCCTGGTAGGACCACTGGGAAAAACCGACTTGCACCTTGAAGCTTTGGGTTGGGCCAGGTCCTGTGTTTTAAGTGTGAGTGTGAATGTGAGTGTGATAGTACCGGTTTTTAGGAGAATGGGAGATACATTTTAATAATGTAATTGAGTATTTTAATGACTTGAATAAATAAATGTATCTTTTTCATATTTATGTCTCATAGTCCACTCAATCAAGAACTTGCGTTGCCTTTGGTAAAGTGTCCCTGGCACTATAATCCAGGGTGGCGTTGTTGGAACAGTCTTAGATAATTGAGTTAACCCATTAGTGGGGGCTGTTGGGTCTATTTAGTCTGCCCAAAAGTATTAACTGTAATGCGGCCACTACATAGGCGCATAAAAAAAAAAAAAAAAAAGCCTTTTTGTAACACTGGAGAAGCCAAAAGAAAGAATCAAATCCATATTGTATTAATATCAAAGTATAGCAACATTCCAATGCTGTTATGTCTTGACATAAACAGCCATTTTTCATTGAGACATCACTGATTATGATTTAAGTGCATTATTACTGCATTTTTATCCTCCTTTCAACTATATCACCCGTGGGAATGTGTCAAAATTTCATGTAGATGGTTGTGATTAGCGCGGCCCTTAAACTCTTCAAGTTGAACAAACATTTGTAAAAACACTTTTCATTTCCTTCGTTCGGACTGAGGGAGCATCTCTATGTCTCAGCCTCTGTCTCTCACACAGCGCTGGGGTATCTAAGACCAATGGGGTAAGTCCTGATGTTAGTATAGGATTTTGGGGTCATGTGTTGAAGCCTTGCCCCTGCCTCCTCCTCTGTGCCTCCTCCTGGTTTATCTGGCCTGGTTCCAGCTCGGCTCTGAGGAGGTCTGTTTACCAATGAAAACAGAGGCTTCGAATGATCGCAGTGGGGGAGCTGTGGAGGAGCTGTGGAGGTGGGTTCAGTCATAGGTTAAACAAAGGTTGGGGTGAAAGGTGGCTTGTCTCTTCACACTTCAGATTGAGATGGAAAAACTCTTTGTGCAGTCTGTCCACAAGGGGTCATATTACTTTTAGAGCTGATCCCAAGCCTGGATAACTGGAGTTTCAAGAGAAATCTTATCATAACATTTAGGGCAGAATGCAATGGTTTGTAAATTTAAAAAAAAAAAAAGACAAGACACTGAATACTGGGCCAGAGTGAACCACACGCTTTGTCAAAACTTCACTTCAAGATGTTTGGGTCTGAAGTAATTTTTCCTGTCTCATCAATTACAGTAGACAGTGATTGACAGGTTGATGAACCAATCAGAGAGAGGCATGTGTGTCAAAACAAATAAGAGGACTGATTTTGTTCTGAATTTGGCAAACATCTTCGAGAGGAGATGCTTTCCACATCTGAGAGACATGCGAAATTAGCAGCTGTGGTTTGACTGTCTACATTCAGGACATAGGTTTATGGTCTGATTCCAGACCCTTCTGAACTCAAACAAAATATAGTAGGGACTGGCTAATCAGGCAACTGAACACTGGGGTTTGAATCATACTCAGAAAATGCTGTTCACTGTTTTAATACCCAGAATCCCTTGTTCTCCACACAGGTTAAACTTGATTTCGTGAGATGAAATACCAACTTGAAACCTCCAGCTCCAACAGTCCAGAAAAGCTTGGAGGTAAAAGGTGCTCAAGCCCTTTGGTCCATGTCTTAAATGGCCCATATTATGCTATTTTCTGATCTCTGTTATAATGTTTTTTTCATCACAAACATATCTGGAGTTGTATTTTGTTTCATTCACACACGTTTAACACACAAACCCTGCATATTTAGGCTGAGCTCTTCCCTCAAACAGAAAACACTCTGTCCCACCTTGATGTCATGTGTAATACAGGATGTGCTCCATTGTGTCTGTTAAACTCTTTACAGCTCCACTAGAATCATTTGGATGATTTCAACCCTAGAATTGCCAATCTCTACCGACCTAATATTCAAAGGTAGCTTAATGTGAAAACTACCACTTCATGATATCACTAGGTGGAACAGAGCATTTTGAGCTTTGGGGATGTCTCAAACTTATGTGAATGAAGCAAAACACAACTCTGGGTGTGTTTTTAATGAGGTAACACTATTCCAACATGGCTTACAGTTTGTATAATATCGAATTTTTTGTATGTCTTGGACTTACTTCAGCTACACTACCACTCACATTTGTACGTTGGTATGTGCTTAGCTAAATCTCTATTCCTCCAAGCCAATATTGGCTTTGTAAACCACTTATACCTTTATTACATTACATAATTTCAGACTTGCTTTACTCTTGGTGCCAATTATCACGTCATTCACAAACTTTGCCATATTTTGATTACCTGCATCACACTTCCCTTGCTGGTGTATTTTATATATGCTTTTAGTTTGCTTCCCATAATTCAAACTCCCAAAAGGGATCATTAAATTTGCAGTGGTGTGGTACAAACTAGGAGGTGCTTATGGGGAAAACAGACCCCCATACTAGAAAAAAAAAAGTGTGAGGGTGAACTTGGTAGCATTTTGTGTCCTATGGTCTTATAATGGCAACACTGGGGGGTTGGTTCTCACGTTCAGGAAGAGTGTTTTGGGGCAGGATCTAAGCAATTATGTTATTTGGCTTTCATGGAAGTAATTTATTTGTTCACTGTGACTTGTTTTTTGGACCAGTCGAGTGGAAATCTATGGAAAATTGTATTTATTTATTCAATGTCGTGCAGACAGGGCAGCCCTCTGTAGCTGCAAATGAAATATTACACAGAGAGAAGTTTGGCGTGGTTTTCAAAAGCTTTAATGTTAAAGATGCAGTACGCAACCTTTCTGGGATAGGGTCTGCCACCTGCTTGTCGCAACATAGATGTTATTTCTTTACCTGAAATGTTCCACACTATGACATTAAAGAAATCTATCTCTGTGGACACAAGCAGGTGACACCACTTGGGTATGTTACAAGTTAGATCTGTAGAGAGGAGACCCAGCTCAAAGTAAGAATGCAGGCTTTTAATATATATTTTAAAAGGGCCCATACTATGGTATTTTCTGATCTATGTTACAATGTTGTTTCCTCATGTTGTTTCATGCACAGGTTTAACACACAAATCCTACATATTTAGATTGAATTCTTCTCTCTGACAGAAAACACTTGGGATGCCATGTGATGATACAGGTAGTGCTCCACTGTGTTTTTAAACTCCATACACCTTTACTAGAATCATATAGATAATTGCCAGTCTCTACTGAAGTCCAGGCATGACATTTCCTCGCTCCTAAATATTCCACAGTCAACTGTCAGTGGTATTATAACAAAGTGGAAGTGATTGGGAAAGACAGCAACTCAGCCACCAAGTGGTAGGCCACGTAAACTTACAGTGCGGGATCAGTGGATGGCGAGGCACATAGTGCGCAGAGGTCGCCAACTTTCTGCAGAGCCAATCACTACAGACCTCCAAACTTCATGCGGCCTTCAGATTAGCTCAAGAACAGTGTGTAGAGAGCTTCATGGAACGGGTTTCTGTGGCCGAGCAGCTGCATCCAAGACATACCTCACCAAGTGCAATGCAAAGCGTTGGATTCAGTGGTGTAAAGCACGCTGCCACTGGACTCTAGAGCACTGGAGATGTGTTTTCTGGAGTCGAGTCTGGGTTTGGCAGTTGCCAGGTCGACGGTACTTGTCTGACTGCATTGTGCCAGTTTGGTGGAGGGGAGATTATGGTGTGGGGTTGTTCAGTGAAAGGAACTCTGAATGCTTCAACATACCAAGAGATTTTGGACAATTCCATGCTCCCAACTTTATGGGAACAGTTTGGAGATGGCAAACCATGACTGTGCACCAGTGCACAAAGCAAAGAGAGAGTTTGGTGTGGATGAATTTGACTGGCCTGCACAGAGTCCTGACCTCAACCCAACAGAACACCTTTGGGATGAATTAGAGTGGAGATTGAAAGGCAGGCCTTCTCGTCCAACATCAGTGTGTGACCTCACAAATGCGCTTCTGGAAAAATTCCCATAAACACACTCCTAAACCTTGTGGACAGCCTTCTCAGAAGAGCTGAAGCTCTTGTAGCTGCAAAGGGTGGACCGAAGTCATATAAAACCCTATGGATTAAGAATGGGATGTTACTTAAATTCATATGTGAGTCAAGGCAGGTGAGCGAATACTTTTGGCAGTATAGTGCAGCTTAAAGCACGTAAAAGTCATTTGTGATTGATCAAATGCAAGATGAAACGACAAAAGTTGTCTGATCCTTCACCAGAAAAGTTACAGAGTGCTACTTTAACTTCAATCCAAAACTCCACTGCGTTAGGTCCTTTGGAGGTGGGTGGTACAGGGCATGTCCTCTATTTGCCCGCTCCAGTTCAGCACCACTAAGAAGCTGGCATTGGACCAGTTTTTAACTGTCTTTACTCCAGGCTTAATTCTCAAATTTATTTTTAAAACAACCCAGCCGCTATGACTCATGCCTCTTTCCACTCTGCTGACCTCTCTTTCTGATACTATTTGGTAAATTAACACAGGAAATACTTTTCATGGAAACTGGCATTTTCCTAAAAACATGATTTCTCTGATATATCAAGGTCACTCGAATTTTGAAGGGGATTTGTTTTGTCAAGTCTTAAAAAAATATTCACATGGTATTATCCAAATGTGTGCTTGTTGGGGCAGAATGGACAAACTGAACAAATAGTACAAACTTTATATGATTTAAAGCAGATTTATTTTGCAAAATCAACTTTTCAGAGGCTTTACCCTTGTTATTGTTGTTTACCCTCACCGTTTATTAATCTGAAGTTGTATTTAGAGTGATTTGTGCACGTTTGAGCAATCTTTAATCAATTATTTTCAAGACGCCATTTTGTCGGTCAACCCACGTTTTCACCACCGGCATACACCCACTGCCCTGTACTTACTGTACACTCTCCAATTTTGTTTTCTTAATCTGTGATACATGTAGGATTCAGCAACAAACATTGTTTTTTTGTTTTTAAAATCTGCAGTAATTTTATATTAATATTGCGATTTAAAACGTCCAAATTATAACTTAATGATTCATGGGTGTCAGAGATTATAGCTATACCAGACACAAGCACAATAGGCAGACCCTCCAGGAATTCGCGATGTTGCGATTTGCAACTTCAACGCAACTTCAGCCAATCCCCGCGAATTCAGGGCGGTGTTGCAATTTTGACCAATCACCGCAACTTTTCCACAATTTTTACAAATTTTGACCAATCATCGGCGACGTATTGAACGCCGACCAACTTCCTTCTGTCTTACTTCCGTGTGACGAAATGGAACTGCGGCCGTGTCCACAGTTCCTAGAGCGCACTGCTCTGAGCGCGACCCGAAGGGGGCTCAGACTGCAGTCAAGGCGGTGCACACTTGCTCAGCGCCGACTGCAGTCTGCCGACCGCTTAACGACTGCGGTCTTCGGACCGCGTGTTAACTGCGCATGGGACAAAAAAGAAGTGGGACAGCAGTCGTCGCGCCGGTGTACTATCGAAATGTGTGACGCAGGGACACGGCTTCTAATGGCAAAGAAACATGTCTGCGGCACCATTTGCCCACTAAAATAACAGCAAAAGTCCGGGTGAAACAGTTCCCCTCCTAGTAGTAATTTATTTTCAATGTTGGTAAGGTTGTTTTAGAACCATAGCCTATCTGTGATCTCTGTGTCTTTGTATTATTCCAGGGCTCTCAATCTCACACATTGAGAGTGTGACACACGCAATTCGACATCTTCACACGCTCACACATAGTATTTCTCATGCTGAAATTTAGTTACGCAATTCAAGCGCAGCGCACAGCGCTTCTGTGCCCAGAAAATCGGTTAGATAATGCAGGCACCACGCGTTTTCAGCCGCTCCTCGGGAACAATTGTTCACCCCCCCCCCCCTCCTCGGAAATGACGCAGTCTCACGCACGACCCCGCTCAAAACTTGAGAGCCCTGTTATTCTTTGTCAGTAATAACTCAGTATTCAAAATATTACTCAATTTTAATTACAAAAAGCGAAAATCGCAACTATTTATTGCAACTTTCACTTCCTCCCGCAACAAAATCGCAACAAAAACCTTAAAAGCACTGCAACTTTCATCGCAACTTTTTGGAAAAGCTCCCGCAAATTCAGGCATTTTAGCCTGCAACAATCACAAAAAATGCCCGCGAAATCCTGGGGGGTCTGAATAGGTCTAAGTATTCTAAATGTGCACTTTTCTATAACTTTATACTTTTAACATTTATTCAGTTACATGCGTTTTTATTGCTGGAAAAAAAAAAGAAAAAAAAAACAACTTAATAAACTTGTATTCTTACAGTGAGCTGGGTCACCTCTCCACAGATATAACCTTTAATTAACCTGGTGTTATGTGCTTGTCTCCATGTAGATAGAAAAGTTTAATGCCATACTTTGGAACATTTCAGGCAAATCAATGACAGCTTCGCAGAGGCAAGCAGGTAGTGGACCTTTAATTAGAAATGTTAGTGCATGTTTAAGTACTTTTATAGTAGAGTACAGCTGTTAACTGTTTTCATGGTTGTGAATATGCTGATGTACAATGCTTGATCAACTAGTACTATAATTTGATTAGATTTTCTCTAAAACTGCTTGAGAGCTCACATAAAGCAGTTTGACATTCCCTTGTGGCCTTATCTTCATTGTTTTGTCACTGTCACTCTGTGTGCGACCCTCTTCTTCGTGACTGTTTTATACATGTGTTTCCCTGACAATGCTAATGCTGAACATGTGTGTGTCTGGTAGTTATTCTAAACTCCAACCCTCTGGTTCTTCAACTGTACTCATCATGTGAAAGTGGTCCACCACCAAGACAACAAAGGCACTGACAATTTTCATAATTAACCATTTGAAAGACTATTCTATTCGAGGGGGAAATTGTGGTTGATAGATAAACTGCAATCAAATCTGAAATCTGAATTTGGAATTTCAAACATTGCAGTTAATTGAGCAACAAAATATAAAAGAAGAACACTGTTTTTTCAGTAGACAACAAACAATTCTGTAAATAAGAATTAATATGTAAAAATACTGCTGACCCTAAAGGTTAAAGGGCTCATATGACCCTATTTTCTGATCTATGTTATAATGTTGTTTCCACATCAAAAGCACCTAGAGTTGTGTTTCGTTACATTCACACATATTTTACACACAAACTCTGCATATTTAGGCTGAGCTCCACTGAGTTCCACTTTGTGATGTCATGTGGTAATACAGGAAGAATACACTGCCTGCTTTTAAACTCCATACAGCTTCACTAGACTCATTTGGATAATTTCAGCCCTGGAATTGGTAGCTGTTAATTTGAAAACTACCTCTTCATGACATCACTAGCTGGAACAGAGCATTTTGAGCTCTGGAGATGTAGAAAGACTAATAATAAAGGGTTACTCAAACATGTGTGAATGAATCCAAACACAACTCCAGGTATGTTTTGGATGAGGTAACATTCTGACATTCGTCATTTTCGTGTACTGTAATGTAAGACCTTTAAATAAACCTTTATAAATAAACCTTTATAAATAAACACTTTTAAAATGCATAGGACTCTTTTGCTTTCTGAAAAGAATTAAAATGCATTAAAGTAAATTAAAACATACCTTACAAATCTAATAATCATCACTAGACCGCAAACATTTTTTTTTATAAGTTATTAAAAAAATCATAGTTTTTCCAAAATGATTCACCCCTGCAAGGTGATAAGATGCCCTACCTGTCAAACAGTATAAAGGCTCCAGTCGTAGGTACTGTGGTCCTGTCCTCACTCATAGATCAGCTTTAGATTACCTGTAGAAGACCAGCTGTGCAGAATATGAACACTTTATTCTCACGACATGCTCGGACTCAGCTCTTACAGGATTTCATGACGAATGAAAAAGTGAGGTGGAAAAACTCTATGGGGTAGTCTGAGTATACGTAACTGTAATTTCCAATAGTGTGTGGGAAACATGTGATCCAGAGACATGTGAATACAACAGGTAAACTTGATGCTAGTCCCAAGCCAGTATAAAAGAGAAGGGAACAAGAGGAAGGTTTTAAAGTACAGACATAAACCTATTGAAAACACTTGTAACTTTAATTATGTATTAAAGGTGCACTCTGTAACTTTACTAGAGGTTCTGCCATCTGATATGGAGATGATGTTGCTTTGCCAGGAATGTTCCATTGTGTAGTTTAGTTTAGTTTAGTTTAGTTTATTTGATTTATTTGATTTGACAGGGACAATGTACAGGAACATTAATCACAAAAAATGAAAAGATGCTTTGTACCAGACTTAAGCTCTCGGAGCTAATTTCCATCGGAAGTCCCTGAGACATTACAAACAACTGTAGAACTTAAAGGTGCACTATGTAACTTATCTGGTGGAGGGTCCATCACCCCCTTGTCTCCATGGAGATATTACTGTTTTGCCTTGATTATTCCACAGTATAGAAATAAACTTGCAATGGAGAAGCAAACCTGCACATGGTAAGGTATTTTTATGTATTTTAACCTGTATTCTCTCAAATGCAATGGAGATGTGTTTAATGCCCTACTATGAAATCACATCTCCATGGAGACAAGCAAGTTTCGGACCTTCCATCTTTGAGGTTACAGTATAAGTCGCACCAGCCAAAAAATGCATAATTAAGAAGAAATAAACATATATAAGTCGCACTGGAGTATAAGGCATTTTGGGGGAAATTTATTTGATAAAATCCAACACCAAAAACATACATGTCATCTTTATTTATTTATTTTAAAATAAAAATAAAATAGAGAACAACAGGCTGAATAAGTGTATGGAATGCTAACGTTACATGACAGACATGCCTGGTAATGTCAGTAACGACGTAACATATTAAGAGTTATTCAGATAACTCTAGCATAAAGAACATGCTAACAAGTTTACCAAACTATCAGAATATGACTTTCTTTTCAGTGCCATTTTTGTTTAGCCCTTCTCAGTTGTATTTAGAACGGCAGTGTTGAAATTATCAACACAGGCCTAGCGCGCCATCTTGCGGTTTAGAGTGAAAATTAGTAATTTTTCACACATAAGTCGCTCCGGAGTATAAGTCACACCCATGGCCAAACTATGAAAAAAACAGCGACTTATAGTCCGAAAAATACGGTATTTTAATTTCCAAATACATACCTTGAAGAACATGCTTTCTTACTCTGAGTGAGACAGCCTCTTCACAGATCTGACCTGTAAACTAGTCTTGTGACATCAGCTGCTCATCTCCATGGACAAAGGAGGATCATCATGGAGACAATCAGATGGCTCTGGCAGTAAGTAAAAATAATAGCCTTAGACCTGCGTTATACTCTTCTACTGAGTGTTGTGTTTTTAACTTGTCAAGGCAATGATAGATGAGGAAGTGGCAGTTTTGGTTTGTTTGTTATTTGAGAAAGCAGTATTCTCAAATAGCTAGATAAGATGAAAACAAGAGCTGAGAATGAGAGCGGTGCATTCGCAGTAAATGTGACACATGTTGTGACCACAGCATTCGGCTCTGATGGATTTCCTCTCAACACACAAGACCAGAGCTACATGGATGACTCACGCAGACTCAGTGAACCAGGGGGAGAACTTTATACAAATGAAGAGGAAATCTATAGCACTTATATGGTCACGGCACATTTCCTGTTTTCATCTTATTGACACAATATATTATAATAACAAAAAGAAAGAGAATAAATGGTCATTCTAAATTCTAAATAAGTAGCAATAATATCAAGAGACTGTATAAATGTATATTTAAAATCAAACAGAAATACGTAATAAAAATATATCAGCAATATACAAGAGGTGGTAAGGAGAAACAGTGCAAAGGTGACAGGACATAGGGTTATCTGTAACATACTGTAAGGGTGAGTTGTTGTACAGTTGTAGGGAGTATTATCTGTTACATAAGGGTGAGTTGTTGTACAGTTGTATGGAGTATGGTATGAATGTAGTCCTGTATCTCTCACTGTTTGAGCGGAGCTGTAGGAGCCTGATGGAGAATGAGCTCCTCTGTCCCTCTATAGTCTGGTGCAGTGGGTGAGTTGTTGTACAGTTGTAGGGAGTATTATCTCCTCTGTCCCTCTATAGCAGACCTGGGCAAACTGTTCCACAAAGGGCCGGTGTGGCTGCAGGTTTTCTTTCCAACCAAGCAGCAGCACGCCAGACTTGACTCATTTAATCAACTGATCTCAGTCTTCAGACAGTTGAAGGTGTGCTCTTGGTTGGTTGGAACAAAAACCTGCAGCTACACTGGCTCTTTGTGCAACAGTTTGCCCAGGTCTGCTCTATAGCCTGGTGCAGTGGGTGAGATGTTGTACAGTTGTAGGGAGTATTATCTCCTCTGTCCCTCTATAGTCTGGTACAGTGGGTGAGCAGGAGTGTCCATGATGGAGAGAAGTTTGTTCAGTGTCCTTCTGTTAATGAATGATGTAATAAGAGGGGAGGAGACCTATGATGGTATGATATTGGGGTTTTAGAAATCACTTTCCTACTGAAGTGACAATCAATCACAAAAAACAATCTCTCTGAGTGATTGACTCATAGGCCGACCCCTTTCAGTATTCAGTCTTTTACTGTGAAACCAATTTTATATGCTTGACAGTTCTCCATGATCACGCAGGTGTGGAGAGTTTGATTTTCTTTTTCCTGACTAGAAAACAAAAGGTCATAGACAAAGTGAGCCAACAGAGAGGTGAGAGAGGTCTGACCACTCATACTGATAAACTATAAGTACATTTATTACATTAAAGAAGGAAAATGCCTTGAAAATGAGACTGATGTTGCATGTTTATCCATTTAGAGATGTAGTTGGATGTGAGCCATGTTAAACAACTGCCTAGGACAATACTTTCTTATCTATTGTATCTATCCCACTTCTGGCTCTATCAACACTTCAGCCAGTGATGGATTGTTTAGATTGACCTCTTGAGGCGTCACTGTGAGCAAATCCTCTAATCCAGCTGTAACTCCTCCTCTGCCTTAATGCACTTTTTATTGCGTTTGTGAATAAAAATAGTGAGTTGCCCCTAGCATATCATTTATCAGTGTCAGATCAGTACAGGCTTTGACAGATAGCACAAATAAAGCCTAAAGTGGACTCCAATGGTTCTCTGGATAGATTTGTAAGTCTGTTATTGATGTTTATTTTCGCACCTAATTCTACCTGTTTGGTTTTCCATTACATGCATTAGGTGGCCGTGACCTTGACTTCGGGTGCTGATAAAACTCAGCGCACGCTGCATGGGTGGCCCTTGGGTTGTAGCTGACGAACAAACTGATGACGTTTTGTTTATAGAAGGCGATGGTGAAAGTGTTTGGGGCTTTGCGGGATTCTCCTTGTCAACATTAGCAGTTTAAATTTAGAAACTATATACGTTTGGTGTTTGGTGGTGGCAGAAGTATTAATAGCTGTGACGATAGATCTACTGTGTTGTTGGTGATAAAATGAAGAGGTTTATACTGAGCAAGGATTAAAGGACTTAAAGGGATATGCCACCCCTAGGTCAAATTTGGGCATCTCCCCACAGTCCAGAGACTAAAATAAGTGGTGGAATGCGTTTTCCTGCTCACCCAGCCATTGTCCGAGTCTGTCGCCACTGACCGCCGCGGTATCTGGTGCTCCTCCGCCTTAGACTGGAGTCTAACGTCGCCAGAGAAAGATTTCGGCCAAAAGGAATTAATTTGCTCGATGCGTTTCCCAATTACTTTGTGTGTAGTGCGCATTCATATCGAGTGCAAATAAATGTGCAAATCAACACGGAGAGCTTGCCTTGGTCATTTTGGGTGGGAACTATTTTCCAGTGCGTAAGAATACAGCCGTACCACGCAGCACGCTGCCAGGGGAATCCCTGTTACGCACCGGGAAGGGAGTTCCCCTGTTGCAAAACGTGGTGCGTGGTACGGCTGTATTCTTACGCACTGGAAAATAGTTCCCACCCAAAATGACCAAGGCAAGCTCTCCGTGTTGATTTGCACATTTATTTGCACTCGATATGAATGCGCACTACACACAAAGTAATTGGGAAACGCATCGAGCAAATTAATTCCTTTTGGCCGAAATCTTTCTCTGGCTACGTTAGACTCCAGTCTAAGGCGGAGGAGCACCAGATACTGCGGCGGTCAGTGGCGACAGACTCGGACAATGGCTGGGTGAGCAGGAAAACGCTTTCCACCACTTATTTTAGTCTCTGGACTGTGGGGAGATGCCCAAATTTGACCTGGGGGTGGCATATCCCTTTAAAGGGTTCATATTACACTATTTTCTGATTTCGTTATAATGTTGTTTCTACATTACCAACAATTTAAGCTCTCAAACAAAAACACTCTGTTCTACTTTTCCATGTCATGTGATAATACAGGAAGTGCTCCACTGTGTTTTGAAACTCCATACAGCTTCACTAGAACCATTTTGATGATTTCAGCCCTGGAAATGCCAATCTATTCTGAACTAGTACTGAACTAGTAAAAGGAGCTGTGAACTACTGAAAAGCTAGCTGAAAACTACCACTGCATGATATCACAAGGAGGAACAGAGCATTTTGAGCTTTGGAGATGTAGACAGACAGATAGACATAGATAGACAGACAAATAATAAAGTGTTACTGTGAATGAAAAAAACACATTTCCCGGTCTGTTTTTAATGAGGTAACAACATGGTTAAATGACTTAAAGCTCACAAGAGTCAAGTTTGCGTAATATAGTTCTTTGAGTAGAACTAAATAGTCTTAAAGGAGAATTAACGTTTTTTACAATCTGAGCCTTATTTCGGTAATACAACAAGTTGTTTTACTCACCCATAGCACTTTGGTGTCATATGGAGCACTTCCAGAGATATTTTTGATTTGCGTTAGCCTACCACGAGTTCTAGCCGTAGCTTGGGGCATATAATATATTCCCCGAGCATGTAATATATGCCCCGTGTGCTCTCCAAATAACACAAACTTTAACACTTTTCAAATCATAGAAGCTCGATGTCTTAGTCTACGCTTTCGTTTGGTCAAAAGTGGCCTGTAATTCGAGATTTATCCATAGTTTCGAGTAGATGAGGACGCCAGTGCGCATGTGCGGAGTCACAGTTTATTTCGCACTCAGCTCCCGGGACCCAAACATGAAACACAAAGCTGTAAACTATGGCTAAATCTTGGATTACAGGCCACTTTTGACTCAAACGAAATCGTAGACTAAGACATCGAGCTTCTATGATTTGAAAAGTGCTAAAGTTTGTGTTATTTGGAGACCGCACGGGGCATATATTACATGCTCGGGGAATATATTATATGCCCCGAGCTACGGCTAGAACTCGCGCTAGGCTAACGCAAATCTAAAACATCTCTGGAAATGCTCCATATGACACCAAAGTGCTATGGGTGAGTAAAACAACTTGTTTTATTACTGAAATAAGACTCAGATTGTAAAAAAACGTTAATTCCTCCTTTAAAATTTGGAGAAAAAAAAACTTGGTTTGGTGATCCTTTTTTTAATACTGATGTTTAGTTCAAATTTGCAACTGTGAATATAGCATAATAGGCTTGGGAGAAGTTTTTTCCCCCCTTATCAACAGTGAGAGACCAAACCTCGCTTTAAAGGTGCCACTTTTCTGGTTGAGAGTCCATCATCTACCGAGGCACCATTGATCATGACCACCTTCTACCGAGGCACCATTGAGAGCGTCCTGACCAGCTGCATCACTGTGTGGTACGGGAGCTGCACTGAACAGAACAGGAAAGCCCTGCAGCGCATAGTGAATGCAGCTGGGAGGATCGCTGGTGTCTCTCTCCCCTCCCTCCTAGACATTTTTAACACCCGGCTCACCCGCAGAGCGTCCAGCATTGTGGGTGACCCGAGCCACCCCGCACATAGCCTGTTCAGCCTCCTGCCCTCGGGGAGAAGGTACCGGAGTCTCCGGGCCCACTCCACCAGGCTTTCAAACAGCTTCATCCACCAGGCTGTCAGGAGGCTGAACTCACACCCGAACTCTCACCTTACCCATCTCCCACCCCCCACCCCCCATATTGGCATAACCTGTATTCCATAAAAGACATATCACTCTAGACACTTTAAAAAACTGCTGCTAAGGACGACTGTTGCACTGTTGCACATTTACATTTACTACTGGATTTTACTCCTGTTGCACTGTTGTTTACTACTGTTATTGCACACTTACATTTACTACTGGAATTTTTAGTACTGTTGTTTACTCCTGTTATTGATTTTTACCCCCGTTGCACTGCTGTTTACTACTGTTATTGCACATTTACTACTGGAATTTTTAGTACTGTTGTTTACTCCTGTTGCACTAGAATTACTACTGTTGCACATTTATTTTTATTTATCTTAACTCCAATGCACATTCTACTGCACATGACCAATTCACTGCTGTATCTTCCATTGCACATTTTGATGCACACTGCACACTTTGGAAATCTGTATATAGTATAGTTTATTTATTATGTTGCACTGTTTTAAGATTTTAGACCGTAGACTTTAGTTTTAACTTAGATCTCTGTCTTAGATAGTTTTTGTTGTGTTTTGTCTTCATATTGTATTTTGTACACTGTCTTTTTGCACTACCTGGCTAGAGAGAAACGAAATTTCGATTCACTGTATGTTGAACACATATGGCAGAATTGACAATAAAGCTGACTTTGAACTTTGAACTTTGATCTGCTTGTCTCCATAGAGGTTTGCTTTGCTTGGAATCTTCCACAGTACGGCAACCTATTTACCATGCATTTAATAAATTACAAACATTTATATTGCTGCAAAATACCTGCAAAAACGTGCATTATTACTGTGAGGGTTTTTGACATGCCACAGATATAACCTTCAGCTTGACCCAGTGGCGCCACCTGCTTTTCTCCATTGACCGATAAATTAAATGCCTTAGTATGCATAGTGCACCTTTAACATGGCTTATTTTCCTCCTGGAAATCATTTATAGGCCCATCCACAGTTGCTTTCCCACAATGCCTTGCGGGCGCTTGTCCCAGTGAGAAGGAGCAAATCATTTCAATTAATGTATTTTTAAAGCTTTACAAGGTTTGTGTTGCAAGGGGCGATCGACTGTGGTTGGACAATAAGGTTAGGGCACACATTACAGATGATAATAGGGCGGCAATGGTTTCTTCAAAAGCACAGGGCGACTTGGACCAAAGCAGAATTTCACATGAGGATGAGAGAAGTGAGAGACTTTTATAGGATTTCATAAAAAGGGTTTGAAAGAGAAGACATTTGGTTTGATGCTTTTGTTTAGGATCTGGCAGTTAGTTTCCATGTCCTCTGTGTCTGTTTAAATCCAGCACAGCAACAATCCAAGACTTAAGGAATAAAGGATGAAAAACTATCTCCAAGCCGCTGTGTATTGTGGAACTTTTAGACTTTGAATCAAAATTACCCCTGTGTTTTTGGTTTGTCTTTAATCCATATAATAGACTCATTCTGAGCCTAAATACCTGCTGCATTATTACAAGACTCCATTTGGGTAATTGTTTCAGTGTTTGTTTTCCAGTGGTGGAAGAACAGCATCTGAGTTATCATTTTGAAGTCATTTGTTTTAGGAGTTTTTCCAAGAATCTTAACTTTTTGAATAGATATGGAAAAGTCTAGTAAAGTTACAGTAGCAATAATCGGCTAGCAGTAAACATTAATTATAAGAACTATAGAAGTACTATGTCAGAAGCATTTGTAGCTTTATATGAGTACTGTGTTGCATATTTGATCTTGATTTAATCCTACCTGCACCTTGTACATTGTACCTTGTTTTTTTTTTTATTACATATTTTATTATATTGTTTATTATATTGTTTATTATATTGTTTACCTCTTCCCCTGCACTTTACAACACTTTTTTTACCATGTACTATTATTGCATGTTATTAGTACTTCTTGACTATCTTAGCGAGTCAACGGTTCTTCTGATCCTAAGCATTTCATTTCATTGCATTGTTGACCTTGTGTTGATTCTGCATATGACAAATAAACAATTTTGAATCTTGAATCTTGAATCATATGAATGCTACTAATGAATATATAAAGTATTTGCATAGTTTATACTTTTATACTTGTTAGGGGCTGGATGAGGATGAGGTTCGCTCTACCAGGCTCGACCCAAATACTAGACCCAAACAATAATTTCAGTAATCAAATCTTCATATAATGTCCATGTGCTCTTTTATTTATTTGACCAGGTCATTTGAGGTGTGACCATGACAACCATCATGAGGGGTTGGACGAGATGAGACACATGGCACATTGGGTCCACGAGAATGAGACCTGATGAGATTTTATTTGTAGTTCATGGAAAATTAACTCTCGTGAGCTTTAAGCCATATTCGAATGTCGTTATCTTATCAAATACGTACCTTTTGTTTCATTCACACATGTTTGAGTAATCCTTTATTATTACTCTGTCTACATCTCCCAAGCTCAGAATGCTCTGTTCCACCTTGTGATATCATGAAATGGTAGTTTTCAAGTTAACAGCTCCTTTTACCTTTTGTTCTATATTAGCAATTCCAGCCCTGAAATTATCCAAATGATTCCAGTGGCAATGGTGCACTTCCTGTATTACCACATGATATCAAAAGGTGGAACGGAATGTTTTCTGTTTGAGAAAAGAACTAAATAGCCTAAATATGCAGGGTTTGTGTGTTAAACATTTGTGAATGAAGCAAAACACAACTCCAGGTAGGCTATGTTTTTTGAGGAAACAACATTATAACGAGATCAAAAATGATTGTGTAATATTGGCCTTTCAAGTTCTCAGAGAATTCGGCTACCAAAGAACTACTTTAAAATGTTTTGTGAGTGCTTTTGACTGACACCCATACAGTTAGATGCAGATTTAGAAATGATATGAGTCTGCAGTTTGACGGGCAGCTAACACAGAAGACTGACAGTAATTGTAACAACTGTGCAGACAGGGGATTTATTTTGAACTACTTTGATGGTGTCAGAACAAGGAAATGACCAAACATGAAATAATACTCACAGAAGGACAGCGCAATTACAGAGGGTCCTAGATGTTTACTTTTTTGGGTGTGATTGCCTCTCCACAGGTCTGACCTTTAACTTTGCCTGTTTTGCTATCACAAACCATAAATATGTTAATATCCTATGTGGAACCACAGACTGTATATATAAATGGACATGGCAAACTTGCTAGCAGCCATGTTCCAAACAAGAAAGCGAGCATGAGGGTGCTTCTGGCTCCATCGACTTTGTTTCCAATTGACTTTACACTGGAAAATTGTCTCTCTCTGTAACCGCTGCTGTGAGCCTCTTTATTTTGGTCTTGAAATATACATATTAACCCGCTCTACATGATCCTGGTGTGTTTTATTTTGTCATTTTGTACATAAATAAATTCCTATTCCTAATATAAACCTGGCTCCAAATTTGCTCCGGTAACTTCTAGCCTCATGAGCTTCATTTGAGTGGAGACTAACGCTACAGGTGATATCGCACTTCCTTAGTCTACGTCTTTATACAGTCTATGTGTGGAACAATCCAAACAAAGAAACAAGCAAAAGTTCCATAGTTCACCTTCAAAATACCTGACTGAAGAGCTGAAGAATTCATGTGAGCTGTTTGATTTACCCATTGCTTCTAAGGTCCCTGCTATTACAACATTGCATAAATACATTGACATTGCAAAACATTTTTATGGGAACTATAAAGCGTAACCTGAATCCTTCCCTTGCATCAATCGACTGGCCTGTAAACTCTTGTCCTTTCTCTTTTTCTATTCTAGTTTTTGCCTGAAGGAGTGAGCTCGCTATGCATACAAAATCCTCAGGACATAGCATCCCTGTAGTGGATAAACAGAAGGATGTGTCTCATTTCTGTACCTCCTAACGCTTTCACTTTTTCTCAGAGGAACTGATTTACTGTCAGTCCAACTACATGCTGCTTTTTCCACAATATTTTTATTTTCACAGTTGCCTCTTCTTCTTTAATCTGCTGTGTTCTTTCATAGCTTTATAGGGATCATCATCGGTGGTGGAATGTGACCAAGTAAAAGTACTGTACTTAAATATGCATTTTAGGCATCTGCACATGACTTAAATACATGTTTACATTTGAGAGAAAGTATATGTACTTCCTACTCCACTACATTTTTGATCAGGACTGAAAATTAAAAGTATTTCTCAATATTGTTTGAAAAGCATGAGATTATTTTTTAACACATTTATAATTTTAGCAAACAAAAATATATGGATAAAATCAGCTAGAAAATGATGATTGATTCAACTGTTTCTGTTGAACAAAATTCATAAAATCTGTATCAACATCTCTATATTTGATTGAAGCTTTATTAGATATCAATTTGTGCAAAATGCTTTTACTTTGAACTCTTTAAGTACATTTTTAAACTGCTACATTAATAGTTTATTTGCAGTAGATTTTTTTCATGTGATACTTTTATTTACAGTACAGATACTGGAGCAAAACAATACTCATTTAACAAAACTGAGTACTTCTTCCACCAGTGATAGGGATGGACTTGTTTGCCGTTTTGCCATGCATATTTAGCCAAACCCAGTCTATTGTTTATTTCAAGGTGGACAGCTCTGACGAAATGTTGATAGAACCTAGCAGTCGTATAAGTTCTAGTTTTCAATTTGGAGATTTAAATGTAAAGTTTGGGAGTTTCTTTGCAAACTTCCAGAATCACTGTATAATATTTTCAAATGACCATAACTTGTGGGTAGTTTTTCGTTTATAGAAACAGGTGGTTATGATGAGGTTGGACCCAAATATTAGCCCCAAACAATAACTTCAGTAATTAAATGCTCATATAACATCTGCATGCCCTTTTCTTTATTTCAACAGAGTGGCACTAACCAGATCATTTGAGGTGAGACCGTGACAACTATCGTAAAATGAGTATACACTAGCTTTTACACTGGCACTAAATTCTAAAATAAATGAGATGACTCAATGGGATTTCACTCTTTATTTAATTACATCATCTTAAAAACGTCATGTGCCATTAGACTCAGCTACATCTCTGTTACTCCCTTCACTGTTATCCTGTGTGTCTCACATGATTTAGTACGTGTTAAATAGCTGTCATTATCCAATACTACCTCACGGCAGATTTGAGGCATTAATATTCTTCTTCTAAAGTTCTTCTGGATTCATGATCACTTGAGTATAAGTCACTCGTGTGCATGTCCGCTCACGTCTTTCTTGTTTTTGTCTCCTGTCTCTCCATCCTCTGCCTCTTCCTGTCGCTGCGGTGATGACAAAGCCACAGCTGCCTGGACCACATGTGGCCCGCTCTCACTTATTTAAGCATCTCTTCTGGTTTGAGCCGCTCTGGAGCAGATGGCTGCAGTGTTCTCTTGGACTCGCTCGTTGTACCCTTTGTAATTGGTACTTGGAACCAAGTACCCTATTAATTATGCAGAAGAGACTGTTTTAATGCGCAGTGAGCCAGTCTTGGTGGAGTGTAATACAAATCAAGAGAGTGCTCTATTGCATTATGCATCACAGAAGTGGATTTATTTTTGTAGAGGGGTGACTTCATGTTTGAACTTGTGAACAAGGGCAAGTTTGGAGTAAGGAGTGGGACTTTTCTTCTTACTCTCATTCTCATCAGAGCCTCACGTGGCTGCTGCTTTATTGGGAGTTGGGGAGGAGTACTCAGGATTCAGAATTGGTACAGCAGCGATCCTCTGTTCTGATTGCAATTGAAATAAAAATATTACATCTCAGGAGAGACTGTACCTGTAAAGCTAATTCAAAAAGAGACATCTGTGGCACTCTGCATGTTTTGAAAAGCACACACAAAACACACACAAAATCATAAGTTGTCCTCTCCAGGGCTTAAAGCCTCAAATGCCTCTTAGTCACATAGAAATATATCACACACACGAAATGATTGTCCCATCCTTTTACTCAGGTCTGGCCAAAAATAAACACCACAGTTGCACTTTGCCATTATGCACTCTGGTGTTATAACAAGAGCCCAGACTCCAGACTTGAAACGTTTACCTTTATTTATTTTGTTTATTTATTTATTTGTAGTTATTTCAGTTTGACTAAAATACAGAAATTGGATCCAATTTTTTCTTTAACAGTCTGTACTGGCCAAATACTGTATGTGGTTTTATTTGATGTGGAATCAGATTAAAACAATCAGCTGGAACACAGCTGCTTTTTTAAACCGTTCTGAATAAGATAAAGGAGCCAGTGGGGCTGCTTGACCAAAAGCAAATGCCTGTGTCAAAGCTGAGTACAAAGCATGACAAATGTAGTCCATGTGGTGAAACCGTCTCTTCTTGTTATAATACTTATGATAGTTTGAATTCTGCCTGTCAGCTGTCAGATATTCTACTGCTAATGTTGTGAGGATATTAAAGGGCCCATATTACTCTATTTTCTGAGCTATGTTATAATGTTGTTTCCTCATCAAATATACTTGGAATTGTGTTTTGTTTCACTCACGTTTAATACACAAACCCTGCATATTTATGCTGTGTTCTTTTGTCAAAATTAACTCTGTTCAACCTTGTGATGTCATGTAGTAATGTGGATCAATAAAGTTAGTCTAAGTCTAATTCGTGAAAAGTCCCTCAGTCGTCCAGGTAGAATCCATGATCAAAGGAGAAGAAGCCTCTCGGATGAGCGGCGAAACGTTTTCAACCAAACAAACTTTGTCCAGTTGACAAATTGAACTTCTCCTTTGATCTAAGTCTAATTATAAGTTAGTAAAACAGTAAGTGCTTCACAAGAATCATTTGGATGATTTCAGACCTGAAACTGCTAATCTCTATCATAAAAAGGTAAAAAGAAGCTATTAACATGAAAACTACCACTACATGACATCACAAGGTGGAACAGAGCATTTTGAGCTTTGGAGATGTAGACAGACTAATAATAAAGGATTACTCAAATAAGTGGAATGAAACAAAACACAACTCCAGATATTTTTTGCTGAGGTAACGTTCTAAAATGACTTAAAGCTCACAAGAATCCATGTTGTGTAATATGGGATCTTTAAGACCCACCTATGTCGAAAATAAACAAACACAAACACAACTTTGTTCCATCATTCAAATTATTCCATTTATATTCTGAACTTATTTGCTATGGGGTGATGCTGTTCCTGCCACATGTAGCCTACTGACCCTTCAACCTCTACATTTGTTTAATATACAGTAGGACATGTTTAGTTAGAGTGTAAACTATGTGTCACTGGTGACTTTTGAGGGTACAGTTATTTAGCTACATTTAGATTGAAGTAACCACCTTTGCACATTGTACTGATTGGTGGTATAGAGGTACAAGATTAATTGCAAACTTATCAAAAATCACAATTTAAGTGGTCGTAGTATGCACATTAAAATGACTGTGAGTTCTTAACACACTATCCAGTGTTGAGAACTGCTAACCCATTTTAGATCTTTTACAGAAATCATTAAAAGGCCATTATGCCTACAGTATGTTATAATGTTGTTTGTCATCAAAAACATACCTGGAGTTGTGTTTTGTTTCATTCACACATGTTTAGCACACAAATCCTGCATGTTTAGATTAAAGGTCTTCTATCAAACAGAAAACACTCTGTTCCACCTTGTGATGTCATGTGACCGGAAGGGGTTCACTGTGTTTTTAAACTTTATACACCTTCACTTGTATTATTTGGATGATTTCAGCCCTGGAATTGCTCATCTCTACTGAACTAAAAGTAAAAGGTTTACTGCTGTTCCATGACATCACAAGGTGGAACAGAGCTTTTGAGCTTTGGGGTTGCTCAAACATGTGTGAATGAATTAAAACACAACTCCAGGTATGTCTTCAATGAGGTAACATTATTATAGCAGTGCTTAAAGGTCCAGTGTGTAGGATTCATGGCGCATAGGTGGATAGTCGCTATTGCACTTCCTGTTTAAGCTACGGCAAACCTCGAGGGTCACCCGGGCGCGCCGTAACGCGGACAGCTCACGTACCCGCGCATGAACCGCGCACCGCTACTGTATAAGTAAATCGCAGTCCCGTTTTTTTTCTTTTCTTTTCGCATGAAAGCACACATTTCCGATCGTGTACCGTGACAATCTACACATCAAATGAAACCTTACTGTCTCCTCTTTTTGACTATGCAATTCATTTCCCGGCACAACAATCAGTCCCCGAGCACATGGGGCTTTTATACGGAAAAGCACAAAACGAGGTTTGTTACTTAGCTTACCTTTGAAGACTCTGGACAGGTCAAACTCAGTATTTCACCATAAGCTTGGTCTCAATCTGTCCGTAAGGATCCAGCGAATAAAATCCAGTAAAACAATTTAGTCCAAAACACGTGTTAGATCCATTACGACGTGTGATCCGGCAACATGCTTGTCGCTGTTTACCCAAAACCACAAGCCTTGCCGAAGGCGAAGGCAGAGCCCAAATGTCCTTCTGCGGCTCTCGTAATTAAAATGGCTGCCTCTACATGGGGTCAATCCCTCTTTTATGTGACTATATCTAAGTACAAAAGAATACTTTGATTTCATGATGGAAGTGAAAATGCTTGGAAAACAATGTTTTTTTGAATGGGTACAGTGAACCTTCGCTGTATCGCGGTTCACTGTTCGCGGCCTCGCTGTTTCGCGGATTTTTTTTTTCCATTTTTTTTTTTTTTTTTCCATTTTTTTTATAGTGTAACTTTTTTTTTACAGTGTAACATTCTGTCCTGCGCCCTGATTAGCTAAGAGACTAGACCAGGACTAAACCAGGTCTAAAGCAGGTCTAAACCAGGACTAAACCAGGTCTAAACCAGGACTAAACCAGGACTAGACCAGGGATGGTAGGGACAGTCTCTGATTTCCTTCATGAGAGCGCCTGGGTGACAGGAGGTGTGGCCTTTGTTTACTTGCACGAGCCATGGAAGAGAGTGCGAGCCGGACCATGGAAGAGCCAAGAATCAACATGGACGGGCCAGGGGAGCCGCAGCGGGGAGAGCCGCATTCGAGGGAGCCGCCGCGGGGGGAGGACACTCGCGCGCACAGAGGAGACAGTGGCTCTTCCCCGTCACGCCGAGAGGACGAACCCGACCCCGTCCTAGAGAGCTGTGGAGTATTGGCGACGCATTGATAGCGGTCTGATTTTGGACCCGGGGTGAAATGCAACCAACTCTTGTGAGCGCAGGTTGGTCTTACCTGGTCTTGTGGTGAGGACTGGTGCTCAGAGGCGTCTGTTAGCGGTTTGGCACTGTTAGCAGTGGCTTGAGTCTTGCCCAAAATGATATCCAGGTCGCTTTCCACTCGACTTTCGCACATGGCATGGATATGTGGTACCAAAACAAACACACGTGTCTGCGTGCCCCCCCCCCCTCACTATTAATATATTTTAATGAAAATCTACAAAAGTTTGAGTGTTTAAACAAGAGAAAAATGTGAGAAAATGTTAATACCAGTCTCAGAAAGGTGTATAATGTGTCTGGTGAAGCGTTTTCAGCCTTAAAACATGTAGAATAATTGTAAAATATAAAATTGTCCTACTTCGCGGATTTCACTGATTGCGGGCTATTTCTGGAACCTAACCCCCGCGATAAACGAGGGTTCACTGTATCTTCAATTTCGGTAATTAACGGGTAAAGATCTTACACGCTGTCCCTTTAAAGCTCAGAAGAGTCAATTATGTGCAATATAGACTCTTTAACAGAAGAAAAAGAAAATCAAATTACTTTTTTTACTACAGTATTGGTGACACTCTATACTTCCCATATTATCATATATCTTATATGAGCCTTATAAGCACATAACAGTGATTTGATTGGCCTGTGAAATACAAAACTCTCTCTGATGTCTGGATCTGTACACTAGTCGCCAGTGTTTTCATGTTGTGTGAGTCTAGAAAAGTCAACACAAATGCACAATCCATCCTATCACTTAAACATCTCAAATATAGTCCTCTGTAATGTTACACTATTGATCTTTACCTTTGGTCTGTGCGCAGTGTCCTTTATGTCTTACCAACACTGCAATAAGATATCCAGGTATAATTATCCTTTGACTCTTTATTATTATCTATGTACACCACTGCATAACTGTATTTTATGTCACTGTTTTTAAACTTAAAGTTGCATTGTGTAACTTTTCTGGTGAAGGGCTCGTCACCTGCTTGTTTCAGTGGATATGTCATTGATATGAATGTTCCACAGTATGACATTAAACAACTCTACCTTACATTTCTTCAATTACAGGTGGTTTAATAGCTCAAAAGTACCTAGAAAAACAAGCATTCTGACTGTGTAGCAGAGTTGTTTGGTCTGAAGATACAAAAGTTTAATACTATACTGTGAAACATTCCAAACATAGCAATAACATCTCTAACATTTAACTTTTGTTTAGTAGAGACTGGCAATTCCAGAGCTGAAATGATCCAAATGATTATAGTGAAGGTGTACGGAGTTAAAAAAACACAGTGGAGCACTTAATGTAATGTCACATGACATCACAAGTGGACCAGCATGTTTTCAGTTTGAGAGAATTCAGCCTAAATATACAGGTTTGTGTGTTAAACATGTGTGAATGAAACAAAATGCATCTCCAGGTATGTTTGCTATTAGTAAAGAGCATTATACTGTAACACACAGAGAATAGCTCAGTATGGGCCCTTTAAATGATTTCATTCTGTTTTTGCGCAATTTACATTTTTAAAACTATAAAAAAAATCAAGTACAACGCCTTTAACTTGGAAGTTTCAATTACTTCAGTACACATAGAAGTATACAGACGAGACACCTGGAGTTCCAATTCCCAAGCAGAGCATCAATTTAAATAACAGAACTTGCGTCAGTGCTCTTGGTTCTTTTAGCTTTCTGTACCTTATTCTTAGCCCATCTACACTGATTAAATTACACTGTCATTTGCATAAGTAAAACCCATTTTTCCATTTCTATCTTGCCTCCTTTTCTCATTGTATCTTTTTGTGTTTGGCAGAGAATGACTCATCCTGGAGACTCACGCAGGGCAGAGTACAGCCCCAGTCCAGGTAACAGCACTACAATACAATACTGCTTACAATACTGTGAGATAAAGATAGAAAATTATAGAATGGTGATAGTGAAGGAGGTCATTGTGGTACATCACCTTATGAATGACCCAACAAACGAAAATTTCAAGTTACGAAACGCCTTCACGGTAAATTTTTGTCTGTAGATACGAATGAAATTTCAAGTTACGAAACGCGAAATCTCAAAAATTCAAATAATGCGCGCTCAGTCACACATTATACGCTTTTCTCAGACTGGATTTAAACTTTTCTCACATTTGGCTCTCGTTTAAACACTCAAATTTTCATAGATTTTCAACAGGATTGTTGGTGGTGAGGCGTGTGGGGGGAAGGAGGAGGGGGAAGAGGAGGAGTGCGCTCTGACACGTGTCCCGGCTCGGACCCGGCGCGGAGCTGACAGCGGGTCTGGACTAGGGTCTGGACCGGGTCTGGACCAAGGTCTAAACCAGGACTAGACCGGCACTGAACCGGGACTGGACCAGGACTGAACCAGGACTGGCCCGGGTGGATTGAGGCGCCGCGCGTGGGTCTGTTTCCTGGTTCCGGCGCGGAGCTGGCAGCGGGTCTGGACCAGGGTCTAGACCGGGTCTAGACCAGGGTCTAGACTGGGACTGAACCAGGACTAAACCAGGACTGGACCAGGACTAGCCCAGGTGGATTAAAGCACCGCGCATGGGTCTGTTTCCTGGTTTTGTTTCGAGTCACAGCTGAGGGGAGCCGCTGCTCGCATGCAAGAGCCGCGGTCTAGACCTGCTCTCCAGGGCCACTCCAGGCACGGAGCCCCAGACATCCAGGGACCCAGGGGGACACTGCCAGCCCGCCTTAAGAGCTCCCTAAGCGGGCGTGGGTCCGGGGATTGTCCCGGTCACCGGCCTGGAGGTCTTGAAGAGGCCGACCTCACGGTTCTGTCCATGCCGCTCTGTGAGCACCTTACGCAGGCAGGTCTAGAGCAGCGGCTCGCCTCAGCTGTGGCTCGAGGCGAAGCCAGGAGGTGGAGCCACGCGCTGCGGTTTGGTCCACCTGGTCTAGTCCTGGTTTGGTCCTGGTTTGGTCCTGGTTTGGACCTTGGTCTGGACCTGGTTTGGACCTTGGTCTGGACCTGCTGTCGGCTCCGCGCCGGAGCCAGGGAATGGACCCACGCGAGGCGCTTTGGTCCACCTGGGCTGGTCCTGGTTTGGTCCTGGTTTGGACCTTGGTCTGGACCTGGTTTGGACCTTGGTCTGGACCTGCTGTCGGCTCTGCGCCGGGTCCGCGCCGGGACACGTGTCGGGGCGTGCTCTTCTCCCCCCTCCTCCTTCCCCCCACACGCATCACTATTGATAGTTTTGTTGAAAATCTATGAAAATTTGAGTGTTTAAACGAGAGACAAATGTGAGAAAAGGACGCAGGACGCAGAACACAATGTTACACTATAAAAAAAGTTACACTATAAAAAAAAAAAAAAAACTTGGATCGGGGCCTTGGAACGAATCAGGCTTTTTCCATTGAAATAGCTACCCAACTTACGAATTTTTCACGTTACAAAACCACTTCTGGAACGAATTAATTTCGTAAGGTGAGGTACCACTGTACTTACAAATAATACAGCTACTTCAATTGTTACTATGATGCGAATGTGATGTTTGTGTGAGTGACCGGCTGCCTCATTGCTATCAGTTTGCCCCAGGGTATTAAAAGTTAAAAGCACTTATTACTACTACAACAATTGCTACCTCTTCTACTACTACTACTATCTAGAGATGTAATGATATTCAAATCCTTCTATTTGTGAGATGCATATTTTCACGATATGCGTCTCACAGTATGATATTTATTGTAATATTTTGTGGAGGCTAACTGAATAACTGAATTGTGAATATGTTTTTTGTTTAATGCAGTCCTTTTGTCCTCATCCAAAGAACTAAGATTTAAAAGTGCTTAATAACATAATTTCTTCATGTTGTCTGTGCTGAAATGAAGCAAAGGATCATGGTCTATGTAGTTCCTCTGCTTTTTTAGTTGATGCTGTACAATAACAATCAATTTAAGGAAAGAGAATTGTAAGTTGATATATTGAGATGATATTATTAATGTGAGACTATCGTCATGCGATATCACAATATTTTGGTTATTGTTACATCCCTACTACTTTTACTTATACTAAAACTTCTACTACTGTTAGTTTAGTACTAGTAGAATTTGAATGCTAAGGAGTAGGCTTGTTGCCGATTTTGATAGCACAATGATGTTAAAACAAAATACTATCTTGTAATCTGACAGTTATTAACAGTAACCACGTAGCCTTATACATTTATTAAGCCCTGATTGCAAAGTAGGAGTAATAATTCCCTTAATTCCCTGTACTGAACTAATAAAAAAATAATGCATTATTAGTCTTATATAGGGCTTTTCCAGTCCCTTCACATTTTTGTGCATTATTCATTCACTCTACACTTGATGGTGGTAAGCTATTATTGTGGCCACAACTGCCCTGGGGCAAACTGACAGGAGTGAGGCTGGCACTTTGCACCACTGGCCCCTCCAACCACCACTAATACACACACACACACACACACACACGCACACATACACACACACATTTATACTATGCCCATATACTGTTTAGCGTCTGATATAACGACATCCAGTTTTGACAAGGAGGTGTAGCAAGTCAAAAGTAAAAGAACATATCTTAAATACGTCATAGCATTGTCCTCCCTGTTGTACTCAGACGGTTCACGCTCATTTTAATAACCTGGTTTTGTTATTCCTGATGAGATAAGACACAGAAAATCTTCAAGATGATTACTGTAATTACTGCACAATTTCCTTGCTGGCTCCGCCCCCTCACCCCGACCTCTTCCTCCCACCATCCCTCATCATCAGCCCGCTATTCCAGAGTTTTCTCATGCAATTACACCCACCGCCGTGTTATTGGTTTCCATGGCGATGCACTAAAATAAATATGAAGAAAATGTGTTATGGGACCATAGTTTATTGATTTAGCAGATCAGAGTAGCACCATTATAATCTGTCGGCGTTTGACCTTTAACCTTTTGTGTTTTTTGATAACAGCAGACTGCAGGGAGGTAATTGGGGGCTCATCTTTGCTCTTGGTTTCACGGAAAAACTCAAATTGACCCCAGACATGTCCCGATTTCAGGGTCCCAAAGTGAATGTGTCATAGCAAAGAGATTGACTTGTAGTGTTACGTATTGTGCATAATAAGTAACTTTTACCAATCAATGTCCAATAAACAACCCATATGCCCACATGGATGAATGCATGTAGGCTATGGAAGGGCTTTATCAAATGGGAAACTAATCAAATACAGCAGCATCTCAGTATAGAAACAGTAGGGTTTGCTGCAGAATTTCAACCAGGAATCAGAATGTAATGCATGTTTTAATTTACCTTTTGATTTGTAAATACATTCAATTCAAATCAAATTTGTTGAGGTCTGGAGGATAAAAGAGGAGAGGGGGGGGGTCTGGAGGATTAAAGGGGAGAGAGGCGGAGGAGGGACGGGGTCTGGAGGACTAAAGGGGAGAGAGGGGGGAGGAGGGGGGAGGAGAGACGGGGTCTGGAGGACTAAAGGGGAGGGGGGGGTCTGGAGGACTAAAGGGGAGAGAGGGGGGAGGAGGGACGGGGTCTGGAGGAATAAAGGAGAGAGGAGGGAGGAGGGACGGGGTCTGGAGGACTAAAGGGGAGAGGGGGGAGAATGGACGGGGTCTGGAGGACTAAAGGGGAGGGGGGGCAGGAGCTGGAGGACTAAAGGGGAGAGAGGGGGAGGAGGGACGGGGTCTGGAGGAATAAATGGGAGAGAGGGGGGAGGAGGGACGGGGTCTGGAGGACTGAAGGGGAGAGAGGGGGGGGAGGGACGGGGTCTGGAGGAATAAAGGGGAGAGAGAGGGGAGGAGGGACGGGGTCTGGAGGACTAAAGGGGAGAGAGGGGGGAGGAGGGATGGGGTCTGGAGGACTAAAGGGGAGAGAGGGGGGAGGAGGGACGGGATCTGGAGGACTAAAGGGGAGAGGGGGGAGGAGGGATGGGGTCTGGAGGACTAAAGGGGAGAGAGGGGGGAGGAGGGACGGGGTCTGGAGGACTAAAGGGGAGAGAGGGGGAGGAGGGATGGGGTCTGGAGGACTAAAGGGGAGAAAGGGGGAGGAGGGACAGGGTCTGGAGGACTAAAGGGGAGAGAGGGGGAGGAGGGACGGGGTCTGGAGGACTAAAGGGGAGAGAGGGGGGGGACGGGGTCTGGAGGACTAAAGGGGAGAGAGGGGGAGGAGGGACGGAGTCTGGAGGACTAAAGGGGAGAGGGGGGGGTGGACAGGGTCTGGAGGACTAAAGGGGAGAGAGGGGGAGGAGGGGCAGGAGCTGGAGGACTAAAGGGGAGAGAGAGGGGGAGGAGGGATGGGGTCTGGAGGAATAAAGGGGAGAGAGGGGGGAGGAGGGACGGGGTCTGGAGGACTGAAGGGGAGAGAGGGGGGAGGAGGGACGGGGTCTGGAGGACTAAAGGGGAGAGAGGGGGAGGAGGGACGGGGTCTGGAGGACTAAAGGGGAGAGAGGGGGAGGAGGGACGGGGTCTGGAGGACTAAAGGGGAGAAAGGGGGAGGAGGGACAGGGTCTGGAGGACTAAAGGGGAGAGAGGGGGGAGGAGGGACAGGGTCTGGAGGAATAAAGGGAAGAGAGAGGGGAGGAGGGACGGGGTCTGGAGGACTAAAGGGGAGAGAGGGGGAGGAGGGACGGGGTCTGGAGGAATAAAGGGGAGAGAGGGGGAGGAGGGACAGGGTCTGGAGGACTAAAGGGGAGAGAGGGGGAGGAGGGACGGGGTCTGGAGGACTAAAGGGGAGAGAGGGGGAGAAGAGACGGGGTCTGGAGGACTGAAGGGGAGAGAGGGGGGGGGACGGGGTCTGGAGGAATAAAGGGGAGAGAGAGGGGAGGAGGGACGGGGTCTGGAGGACTAAAGGGGAGAGAGGGGGGAGGAGGGATGGGGTCTGGAGGACTAAAGGGGAGAGAGGGGGGAGGAGGGACGGGGTCTGGAGGACTAAAGGGGAGAGAGGGGGAGGAGGGATGGGGTCTGGAGGACTAAAGGGGAGAAAGGGGGAGGAGGGACAGGGTCTGGAGGACTAAAGGGGAGAGAGGGGGAGGAGGGACGGGGTCTGGAGGACTAAAGGGGAGAGAGGGGGGGACGGGGTCTGGAGGACTAAAGGGGAGAGAGGGGGAGGAGGGACGGAGTCTGGAGGACTAAAGGGGAGAAAGGGGGGAGGAGGGACAGGGTCTGGAGGACTAAAGGGGAGAGAGGGGGGAGGAGGGACAGGGTCTGGAGGAATAAAGGGAAGAGAGAGGGGAGGAGGGACGGGGTCTGGAGGACTAAAGGGGAGAGAGGGGGGAGGAGGGACGGGGTCTGGAGGAATAAAGGGGAGAGAGGGGGAGGAGGGACAGGGTCTGGAGGACTAAAGGGGAGAGAGGGGGGAGGAGGGACGGGGTCTGGAGGACTAAAGGGGAGAGAGGGGGGAGAAGAGACGGGGTCTGGAGGACTAAAGGGGAGAGAGGGGGAGGAGGGACGGGGTCTGGAGGACTAAAGGGGGAGAGAGGGGGAGAAGAGACGGGGTCTGGAGGACTAAAGGGGAGAGAGGGGGGAGGGGGGGGTCTGGAGGACTAAAGGGGGAGAGAGGGGAGGAGGGACGGGGTCTGGAGGACTAAAGGGGAGAGGGGGGAATGGACGGGGTCTGGAGGACTAAAGGGGAGAGAGGGGGGAGGAGGGACGGAGTCTGGAGGACTAAAGGGGAGAGGGGGGAAATGGATGGGGTCTGGAGGACTAAAGGGGAGAGAGGGGGGAGGAGGGGCAGGAGCTGGAGGATACTTGGCTGTGTGTGATGTCATCAACTACTGAAAAAACTTTTTTTTTTCTTTTTTTTTAGAAGAAAGCTGCAAATTGACCTAGTTTGCACTACAGTCATAGTGAGTCGTAGCTAAAAATGATGGGTTGTAGTTTTCAGAGTGAGGCTGGGAAAAAGATTAAATTTAGAGCCGCCTAACGACCAATGATACTAAACCTGATATTTTGTAGTTTTGGTGCAGAGTGAGCCCTCCTCTCTCACAAGAGCTCCTCAGAAGAGCTCCACCATGAATGGGACCTTCTATCCAATTCTATCTGTTTCTCTTTCATTTACTAATGTTAACAAACATGAAACACCTCCTTGCATGCTAACCCTAGTTACAGTAAAATTTTGGAGAGGTTAGCACATGGAGGTGGAGGCTGATATTCACAAACTTTGGTCGTAGCCACCCATGATGCAGTGGACACCAGGCTTAAAACCACCACTGCAAAACTCCTATCAATTTCTGACTTGTTTTAATGTTTATCTCACAGGCTAAATCTTGTTTTTATACACTGGGTTTCACAACATTACCACCATTGTTACAGTAGCCATTGTTTATTTAAAGCTGTAAAATCCCCTTTGTTTTCTGTAGTTTTTGGTTACACAGAAGTCTCATTTCACATTTTCAGACAAATGTTGGTTTTGCATTTCGTGTCCGTCCATCTTTTTTCATAGCAATATGTTTGTGAGTCAAATTCAGCATCACAGTTTGTGATCCTGTGTGGTTCTGGTGGTTTCTCTTGTGAGTTGGAGTTGAGTGGAGAGCTGTGGTTTAGGTGCACACAATTTTTACAGTGATGTGAATTAGAACTTGGGAACATTTAGAAATTATTATGTCTTTATTGTCTACCCATATTGACTACTCCTGTATTGCCTATTACAATTTCACCTGCCTTGATATCAAAATAGTATAATGCTAATTAATATACCAATTAAATATGAAGTTTAAAGACCACCTGTTGCTGTAAATGAGTATCAGTTCTGGATGGGTGGTAATGACAAAATGGATTGTCTTGATTTTTCTGTTACTATTTGGCAGATGAATTAAAAATGTGGTAAATGTGACTGCAAATGACTTTTACAGTTCAACACTATTACTGAAGCGCTTGAACTGTAAAAGTTATTTGCAGTCACATTTACCACATTTTTAATTCATCTGCCAAATCATCTGGGAAAATGAAAATTAGTTTTTCTGCACAGTTTGTAGTTCTTTTTGCAGCTATGTGACAGGTTTGTTATTATTAATTTAACAATATATTATTTTTCATATCTTCAGAACAGTTGTCCACCTTTGTTTCCTGGCATTCTCAAGTAGGACTGGAGGCCAAAGAAATTCTTGGTCGACTAAAGACATACCTTGTGTATTGATTAATGCACTAAAAGAGGGAGAGCAGAGGAGGAGAGTAGAGGGGGGGGACATAAAAAAACATTTAAAAAAAACAAAACTGGTAAAAACATGTTTATAGTGAAAGGCAAATTAAAGTGTCCAGTAATTCCCAAAAGAGATAAGATAACTTACTGCATGCATTCTCCTTTTTGCTATTGTGCATAAATCCTTAGAATAAAATAATTATTATTATCATTATTCATTAAAGATCCCATGACATGGTACTTCTTGATGCTTTTATATGGCTCCTTAATGGTTCCCTAATACTGTAAATGAATCCTTCTTCAAAATCAACACTCAGTGCATGAGAAACAGAGATAAGATGAGAAAGAGTAATTTTTCTCTCTCTGGAACACTCCATAATGGGCGTTGTTGCTTGAATGCAAATGAGGAGAAAAGAGATGGCCAATAGTAGAGGGTGGGGGCGTGGCCAAACTCTCCGCTTTCGGCTCTGAGCCCTCAGCTGATCCATTTCCTTGTTTTTGCACGGGGGGAGAGATTTGAAGCGTTCCATTGAAAAATAAACACATTTCCACATAAAATAAAATTAAACCACTGCTGTTTAAAGGTCCAGAGGCTCAGATAAAGGACTTCCGAGCCTAGAAACACTCGGACGTGCCTCCAGGCAAATAAAAAAACGCATTTCGCATTGCCTAGCGCATTCGCAGTCCAAACTCTCTGGGCGTGATTTACAGAGACGCTGAGTACAGACAGACGGGGGTGGAACTGCATTTGCATTTCTTTTTTCGATCTGAGGTGCCTTGTTCAAAATCGCCCGTTTAAGCTCCGATTTTTTGTAACGCAGAAAAGGATCGCAAATGCTCAGTTTAGACATTTCACAACTTTTAACCATGGGGGGGGCTAAACAGGGTAGGGGAGCTCACATTAACATTCAAAAACCTCAGAAAGTGAAAATTTCATGCCATGGGACCTTTAAATAATAATAAAAAAAATAAATTTAAATTTAATAAATTAAACAATAATGAATCCCTACAATCATAACAACACATACAATAATACAAAAATAAAATATCAATAATAACATAATGAGTGGACTAATAATAATTGGTTGAATAAGACACCATCAATCAATTAATCGGCCAAACTACTATTACAGCTATATTCTCAAGATGAGCAGCTCTGATTTTGCAACTCCAAAGTAGCTCATGTCTGACTCGCTCCCTCTCTCTTTTTCTTTGTACTTTTTTTTAGGACCAAAACTTTTACTGCAATCAGCCCACTGCATACTCCTGTGGTGGGGCTCATAAACAGTCGTAGCTTGTAGCCTCCACTTAGCCTCACCCACACAGAACCTGCACATGGCGTTGCAATTAGCCAAACCATGCATTATACAGTTTAGGCACACACTGGCAATAAAAATCATCACATTTTCAACTGCTAATAGCCCGTGATTATACATTTTTAAGATTTTTTGCTAAATTTCTGCTAAGCTTCAATTAACCTCAAAAGTAAAAACCACAATGGTAGAGCACTTTAAAGGTCCCATGGCACGAAATTTTCACTTTCTGAGGTTTTTGAACGTTAATGTGAGCTCCCCTACCCTGTTTAGCCCCCCCCCATGGTTAAAAGTTGCGAAATGTCTAAACTGAGCATTTGTGATCCTTTTCTGCGTTACAAAAAATCGGAGCTCAAACGGGCGAGTTTGAACAAGGCACCTGATTGATGTCAGATCGAAAAAAGAAATGCAAATGCAGTTCCACCCCCGTCTGTGTCTGTACTCAGCGTCTCTGTAAATCACGCCCAGAGAGTTTGGACTGCGAGTGCGCTAGGCAATGCGAAATGCGTTTTTTTATTTGCCTGGAGGCACGTCCGAGTGTTTCTAGGCTCGGAAGTCCTTTATCTGAGCCTCTGGACCTTTGAACAGCAGTGGTTTAATTTTATTTTCTGTGGAAATGTGTTTATTTTTCAATGGAACGCTTCAAATCTCTCCCTCGTGCAAAAACACGGAAATGGATCAGAGGGCACAGCTGACAGCCGAGAGCGGAGAGTTTGGCCACGCCCCCACCCTCTACTATTAGCCAGCTCTTTTCTCCTCATTTGCATTCAAGCAGCAATGCCCATTATGACCTGTTCTGAGGGAGAAAAAAATACTCTTTCTCATCTTATCTCTGTTTCTCATGCACTGAGTGTTGATTTTGAAGGATTCATTTAAAGTATTAGGGAACCATTAAGGAGCCATATAAATGCATCAAGAAGTACCATGTCATGGGATCTTTAAGTAGCAAAACATCACACTCCCAAGAACTACTGACAGCTGTTGACAATCACATAGCACATAGCATGTAAATATAATTATTAATCTATTGAGTCTTTCTAAGTAGTGTGTTTTGTAGGAGAATCCCACATCCCACACGTTAGCTCCATATTAATTTGGAGGTGTTACATTATCTTGGGTACTTTATCTCTGTACTATTTCTGTATTTTTCTGTAATATGATAAGATGTAAGCTGTGAGGGTTTGAACAAAAAATTGCAACTAAAGTGATTTATTCTGCTATTTATTTATTACAGCAAATGTGTTTTTAACGATATTGTACACGTTTTTCTGCTTTAGGGTTATTGTGTCAGTGCCGTAAATTGCTTTTAATATTATCACTTATGTTCTTTTGATTTTCTTCAGCAATATATCACTTTTCATTACAAATATGAGATGCATATGCATTCTTACATGAGCAAGGTCACCTTTCTACAGATCTGACCTGCAATATGTAATGTCACCCTATCTGCATTGTTGCTGTTCCACATTTTGACTGAAGGTCTCAGTTGTATTGTGTTTAAGTAAGTGTTTACGTAAACATTGTGATCTAAACATTGTGACCACTGAGCATGATGCTGCTCAAGGTTTGGTCTTGATTGGCAGCTGTTACCCTGTGGTCGAACTTGATTTCATTCATTTCATTCTTTCACTGCAACTGCTATTGCAATATTAGACTAACACTTTTTTTTTCTTATCAATTATTTATCTACTTTAAAGGGCCCATACTATGCTATTTTTTTATTTTATAATGTTTCCTCAGAAACATACTTGTAGTTGTGTTTTGTTTCATTCACACATGTTTAACACACAAACCCTGTATATTTAGGCTGATTTCTTCTCTCAAACTAAAAACACCTTGCAATGTCATGTGGTAATTGCAGTGGTGCTCCACTGTATTTTTAAACTCCATACACCTTCAAGAGAATCATGTAGATAATTTCAAACCTGGAATTGCCCGTCTTTACTGAACTAAAAGTAAAAGTAGCTGTCAACTTGAAAACTACTGCTCCATGACATCACACAGAGCTTTTTCAGCTTTTGGAGATGGACATTATTATTAGTGCAGGGTTACTTAAACATGTGTGAATGAAATAAAACACAACTCCAGATATGTTTTAATGAGGTAACAACATTTTAACATGGCTTAAAGCCTACAAAAGTCAATTTTGTGTAATATAGGATCTTTAATTAATTGCAATGTCATTCTAATCAAGATCCCAGAAAAACCCAACATTGATACTTGTTTTGAGGTTTGTTTAATCTCACACAGGCTTGCACCTCTAGCCTCTGTCTTAGTGGTTTAGTGATTTTTTTTTCTACTTTCTAAATTAACCTTTTTCATTATCGACAGACATTTTCATCACTACAGACTCACTTTGCTTCACAATGAGAGCCAAAGATGAAATCCATTAATAAAAAGCCAATAGTGGAGTCAATAAGGTAATTCAGCCCAATGGGTAATTCAACAATAGCTTATTAAGACTCCTGCCAGTAAGAACATTGGAGCATTCTGTGAAAACCATAATACAATTATGATCAGAATAATGCGTGGTATTGAGCTGTTGGTGGGGGTGAGGAGGTGCAGGGCGGGCTGGTCTTGGGATGACCTCTTTCCCGTCCTGGATTGATTGGGTGCATCGGAGCAACTACTGCCGAAACTGCATGAGCTGGGCTGGAGAGAGGAGCTCTGAGGTATTGTGTTATTAACTTACTGTGGAAGAGGGCATTGTAAATAGCCTGTGCTGGAGGCTTGTGGGGGTACATTGCGGGAGTAAAGAGGGAGAAGGCAAGCAAGCCCGCTAAACTCAATTTGTAACGTAATCCTGAGCATTGGCGTCCTGAAATCCTCCTCAATCGGCAGCTGCAAACAGCCCAAGTACACACAGACTTAAGTTCTTTTCATTCCCATCTCCTCATTTTGTAGGCTGTCCATAGATTGAAGTTAATTGTTCTTTGAGACCTTATTTATTTATTTTTAAATACAGACACAATGTAATGTAAACAACAGGTAGACACTGAATGATGAATTCATTAGATTTCTCCTTGCTGCCTTTGCTATCACAACAGTACTGTTTTGTTTTTATGATTGACTATCTTAAAGATCCCATGACATGGTACTTCTTGATGCTTTTATATGGCTACTTAATGGTTCCCTAATACTGTAAATGAATCCTTCTTCAAAATCAACACTCAGTGCATGAGAAACAGAGATAAGATGAGAAAGAGTCATAAATATCTCTCAAACTCTTTATTCTGGGCGTTGTTGCTTGAATGCAAATGAGGAGAAAACAGATGGCCATTAGTAGAGGGTGGGGGCGTGGCCAAACTCTCCGCTCAGAACCGACAGCTGATCCATTTCCTTGTTTTTGCACGGGGGGAGAGATTTGAAGCGTTCCATTGAAAAATAAACACATTTCCACATAAAATAAAATTAAACCACTGCTGTTCAAAGGTCCAGAGGCTCAGATAAAGGACTTCCGAGCCTAGAAACACTCGAACGTGCCTCCAGGCAAATAAAAAAAAACGCATTTCGCATTGCCTAGCGCATTCGCAGTCCAAACTCTCTGGGCGTGATTTACAGAGACGCTGAGTTCAGACAGACGGGGGTGGAACTGCATTTGCATTTCTTTTTTCGATCTGACGTCAATAAGGTGCCTTGTTCAAACTCGCCTGTTTGAGCTCCGACTTTTGTAACGCAGAAAAGGATCGCAAATGCTCAGTTTAGACATTTCACAACTTTTAACCATGGGGGGGGGCTAAACAGGGTAGGGGAGCTCACATTAACGTTCAAAAACCTCAGAAAGTGAAAATTTCATGCCATGGGACCTTTAAAGGTCCAATATCACGCAAAATTGAGTCTTATTAGCTTTATAATCTTGTTACCTCATTCACACATGTTTGGGGAACCTTTTATTATGAGTTTACATCTCCAAAGCTCAAACTGCTGTGTTCCACCTTGTGATGTCTTGTAGTGCTAGTTTTCGAGGTAAAATCTACAGTACCTTTACTTTAGAAGAGACTGGCAATTCCAGGCCTGAAATTATCCAACTGATTCTAGTCAAGTTGTATGGAGTTTAAAACACAGTGGAGAGCTTCCTGTCGTACCATATGACATCACAAGGTGGAACAGAGAGTTTTCTGTTTGAGAGAAGAACTAAATATGCATGATTTGTGTTTTAAACGTATGAATGAAAAGACAGCTCCAGGTTTGTTTTTGATGGGGAAACAGCATAATATAGATCAGAAAATAGCACAACATAGGCCCTTTAAAGTGCTATAATATCCAACTCTCATTAAGTTAATCCAATAAGTTTTTATCAGGGTTTTTGAAAATCTGACCTTTTGTTTTATGGTGTTTAATAGATTAGTTGACCCTATCTACTCAGCTCTGTTTCCCTGCTTTAGAAACATTCTAGTCTTAAGAGGACACTTTGACCTGTCAACACCTCCGCCAATAACAAACAGCCTGTGGTGGATTTAAAGAGCCATTACCAATGATAGATGCGTCTTTTCAGATCAAATCTTGTGAATGGACAATGTGTTATCTTGTGCTGCATACAAAGTCTAAAATTAGCATGGAAAGCTGAAGGAGCTGCAACTGTTATCAATCCGATTTGTATATTTTTCATAGATTCTTGCTCTGAAGTATGATCTGTAAACAGTGACTATGTCTTTGTCCGTGTAGTTCTTTTGCCCTACAAATGTATTGTAAACAGTGATGGGAGGAATACTCTGAAAATATATTTAGTTACAGAACACTGAACACCTGCATTAAAATCTTTTTTGTAATGTATTCTGATACCAGTCAGAGTATTGTATTCTGAATACTTATAATACTTTTACATCAAGTCTCCATGGAGATGTTATTATTATTATTATTTTTATTTTTTTTACATGGAATGTTTCACAGTATGGCTCAGAATTTTCTAGAAAAACATGAATTCTCACTATAGGCTTGCTTCTTCGTAGGTCTGACCATTAACTTGTCTCCACTGGGATTATCAAGTTTATTTCCATACTGTAGAATATTCAAGACAAAGCTGGAACATCTCCATGGAGACAAGCAGGTGGCAGGGTCGTTGCACAGTCCACCTTTTAAAGTCAGTTTAAATTTAATTTGTTTTTGTAAAGCCCAAAATCACAACAGCAGTCACCTCTTTTTTGTGTGTTTTGACCATAAAACTCAGGTACAGCATGTTTAACACGTTTCTTTTAACATCTACTCACCATGAGGCCCTGTTACCTGCGCTCTCATGACCCCCAGCCTTTGGGTCTTCAAAGTTACCAGACTGTGGTCAAGTGTGGACCTTTTGTGGGACATATAATACCCAGTGTTGGAGAGGAGCAGAGGATCAGAGAGGCACGGCCCATTCACCTCGGCTGTGTTTGATCTGTCAGTGTGAGAGAGACAATCCCTGTGTTAACTACCAGCTGTCAGCGCTCCTGCTTATGCCTCTGAGATGGTGAGTTTTGTATCAGTCATGGAGAAACTCGAATATACAGACCATCTCAAAAAATTGGAATGTCATGTCAAAAGTTGAATATTTTTCATCCGTCATTTCAGACAGTCAAACTTATATACTAGTATTGTACTGTTTGAAATGAACATTCTCTGAACGTTTTTTCATTAAATTAAAATTTTTTGGGATAGTCTATACACTACCAGTCAAAGGTTTGGACTCACCTTTTCATTCAATGTTTTGTATGTGTTTGAGGGAATACAGTGAACCCTCGTTTATCGCGGGGGTTAGGTTCCAGAAATAGCCCGCAATCAGTGAAATCCGCGAAGTAGGAAAATTTTATATTTTACAATTATTCTACATGTTTTAAGGCTGAAAACGCTTCACCAGACACATTTCTGAGACTGGTATTAACATTTTTCTCTTGTTTAAACACTCAAACTTTTGTAAATTTTCATTAAAATATATTAATAGTGGGGGGGGGGGGCACGTGACACGCGGACACGTGCGCGCAGACACGTGCGCGCGGACACGTGTGTTTGTTTTGGTACCACATATCCATGCCATGTGCGAAAGTCGAGTGGAAAGCGACCTGGATATCATTTTGGGCAAGACTCAAGCCAATGCTAACAGTGCTAAACCGCTAACAGACGCCTCTGAGCACCAGTCCTCACCACAAGACCAGGTAAGACCAACCTGCGCTCACAAGAGTTGGTTGCATTTCACCCCGGCTCCAAAATCAGACTGCTATCAATGCGTCGCCAATACTCCACAGCTCTCTAGGACGGGGTCGGGTTCGTCCTCTCGGCGTGACGGGGAAAGAGCCACTGTCTCCTCTGTGCGCGCGAGTGTCCTCCCCCCGCTGCGGGCTCCCTCGAATGCTCCATGGCTCGTGCAAGTAAACAAAGGCCACACCTCCTGTCACCCAGGCGCTCTCGTGAAGGACATCAGAGACTCTGTCCCTACCATCCCTGGTCTAGACCTGGTTTAGTCCTGGTTTAGACCTGGTTTAGACCTGGTTTAGACCTGGTTTAGTCCTGGTTTAGACCTGGTTTAGACCTGCTTTAGACCTGGTTTAGTCCTGGTCTAGTCTCTTAGCTAATCAGGGCGCAGGACAGAATGTTACACTGTAAAAAAAAGTTACACTATAAAAAAAAAATGAAAAAAAAAAAAAAAAAAATTGGAAAAAAAAATCCGCGAAACAGCGAGGCCGCGAACAGTGAACCGCGATACAGCGAGGGTTCACTGTACTCGTATCCAAGGAAATCTAAAATTCCACAGTGTAAAAGTAAACAATTGCAGCAGTATTGCACAATTGCAGACTCTTTATCTGAAAATGTTTGATATCTTAGCAGTGATGCGCTGGTCTTTTATTTATTTTTAGTCCAACATGTCCTAAATTCCAATAGGAGTGGTTAAAAAAAATGGCTAGGTTCATCATAAAAAAACTTTTCAAATAATCTTTTTTAATTTTCATTTGTAAAGTATAAACAAATACTGTTGAGTCATACTTGCTAAAGGCAGCACAGTGGCTTGGCTAAGAGCAAGAAGGTCCAGTGTTCAATTTGCATCTTCTTCCTGTGTCTGGGTAGGTTTCTTCTGTTCACTTCAGTTTTCCCATCAATCAAAAACATGCACAATATGTAAAATCTCCCAGCTATGGTAGTCTCAACCACACCTAGATCAAGATCTGGAGATGATTCCCAGGTTGCCTACTGAATACCACCATGTGAAAGGCCCATATTGATCTCTTTTGCTCATCTTTTTTTCTATCTACAATCTCACATGTTAACAACCAGCTGTCTGCAGTCTCCTCCTGTTGTAACTCCGAGCTGGTGAGCAGGTTCATATCAGTCATGGCTTATCTGCTATGTCTGTGTAGCTTCATAGAGACTCTTCACTCTTCCACATGTTGGAGAAAAGCTGAAGAAATTGTCACAAATTAGAGTGGGAGATGTGCTTGATGGACGCTTTAGGGCCTTTCACACAGGTGGTACCAACACAATAAACTTTATACTAGGACTGTGACAGTATTAGTACACCATTCCCAGAAAGCAGGTCAAATAGGCCGTACATCAATGGAATTCTAGTCTTCAGAGATTCTTTGGGTAAACGTTTTTCCATATGAACTCATGAAAACTTTTTTTATATTTCTGTATAGGGGTAAATTTTCCTATTTAGTTTTTAATGGCTGTGTGCTTCTCCTCCCCAGTGCAATATAACGCATGGATTACAACGCGGTTTTACTTTTACTGTGTCACCTTAGAACTGCTTTTGTTTGAATGATTTGGGATCTTTATTGTTAAATCATAAATGGAATATTTTTTGTCTAGCTTTTTAATGTACTTAGTTTATTTCCAACAAAACTGCGAAAAGTAAGAATATTCCTGGAAAACCGCTGAATGAATATATATAAAAGTTTGAAAAAAAAAAATCCCTCATTCATCCAGGAGTGGACAGAAAAGGCTTCAGAGTTTTTTGTTCGCCCATAAGACTCCCCCTTAAGCCTTCCAACATGGTGATACAGCAAAAACCATTAAATAATTGCAATTTTATAACATAATTCTGTTGACACAAAAGACAAATTGCAATTTATGTGTTGTAGCCGAGAAAATTCATCACCGAGTGTACAATGCATGTCCCACCCACTCCGTTGCGGTTCAGACTTTAGCAGTACCACCTTACAAGTTTATACTTTGATTCATTCCATGTGTTTCAGTCTCAGTCGGGGACTACAGAAGGAAACAGACTGCTCCCATAGGAAACAGCCTGCTCCAATTCTACACATCGTTTTGACCAATCAGCTCCCTGCTGTCTCCAATGACTGTATATGCTCGTATTGTGTAATGTCTCCAAGAAATTGTGCGTTTGTATAAAGATCTGTAGTTTTTCTCTTTCTTGGAAAACTGGGCTTGGTATCTGAAAGTATATACTGTATACTCACTGTTAAAATGCAGCCATAGTAAAAGTAAATCAATCAGTCAATAAATATATAAACAACATCTCACTCAATTTGTAAAAAAATAAAATAAATAAATACCTCTGCTGTCACTTTTAGTCCTTCTGTTATGAAAAATTAAAAATACTAGTACGTGTAGAGAATTCTATGACTACAACTGCTACTGCTGCTGCTAACACTACTACTATTACTACTGCTACTGCCTCTAACAATGGCTCAGTGGTTGGAGCAATCATCCAAGTTGTGTGTGTGAGCATCTGAGTGTGTGTGTGTGTGTGTGTGTGTGTGTGTGTGTGCGCGCGTGTGTGTGTGTTGGTGAGAGAGATTGGCCTCCATCTGTCAGCCTCAGGGCAGCTGTGGCTAGTGCGGTGTGAATGAAGAAAGCTGCTGTGTAAATAAGCCAATTCACTGTGTGCAGCAAGTTACTGGAGATCTTCTACCAGTCTGTGGTTGCCAGCACCCTGTACTTCGCTGTGGTCTGCTGGGGGAGCAGCACCAGTAAAAGAGACATTGGGCAGATTGACAAACTGATCCGTAAAGCTGGTTACGTGATCGGCTGTGAGCTGGAGACACACAGTGATGGACAGGAGGACACTGGACAAACTGCTCTCCATCATGGACACTCCTGCTCACCCACTGCACCAGAGGTGCCCCATAGAGGGGCAGAGGAGCTCATTCTCCAACAGGCTCCTACAGTGAAAGATACAGGACTACATTCATACCATACTCCATACAACTGTACAACAACTCACCCTTATGTAATAGATAATACTCCCTACAACTGTATATAGCTGTGATTGGATATCTTATTGATATTGTATTTTATATTGTATTGTTATCTTATTCTGATTTGTACATATACATGTATTATTATTATTATTATTAATATTATTATTATTATTATTATTATTATTATTATTATTATTATTATTATTATTATTATTATTATTATTATTATCATTTTTTATATTCCATCTATTTTTTGTTACCCTCTGTTAAACTGTATATTATATTTGATGAGTGAGCTGTACCCACATTATTTCAATAACGTTTGTCTAAGTCTAAGTCACGAAGAATACTTATATTGATTGATGATTTAAAGGGATATGCCACCCCCAGGTCAAATTTGGGCATCTCCCCACAGTCCAGAGACTAAAACAAGTGATGAAAAGCGTTTTCCTGCTCACCCAGCCATTGTCCGAGTCTGTCGCCACTGACCGCCGCGCGAGTTGCTGCTCCTCCGCCTTAAACTGGAGGCTAACGTCGCCAGAGAAAGATTTCGGCCAAAAGGAATTAATTTGCTCGATGCTTTTCCCAATTACTTTCTGTGTAGTGCGCATTCATATCGAGTGCAAATAAATGTGCAAATCAACACGGAGAGCTTGCCTTGGTCATTTTGGGTGGGAACTATTTTTCAGTGCGGAAGGACATGGCCGAATCACGCAGCACGCTGCCAGGGGAATCCCAGTTACGCACCGGGAAGGGAGTTCCCCTGTTGCACAACGTGGTGCGTGATTCGGCCATGTTCTTCCGCACTGAAAAATAGTTCCCACCCAAAATGACCAAGTCAAGCTCTCCGTGTTGATTTGCACATTTATTTGCACTCGATATGAATGCGCACTACACAGAAAGTAATTGGGAAAAGCATCGAGCAAATTAATTCCTTTTGGCCGAAATCTTTCTCTGGCGACGTTAGCCTCCAGTTTAAGGCGGAGGAGCAGCAGCTCGCGCGGCGGTCAGTGGCGACAGACTCGGACAATGGCTGGGTGAGCAGGAAAACGCTTTTCATCACTTGTTTTAGTCTCTGGACTGTGGGGAGATGCCCAAATTTGACCTGGGGGTGGCATATCCCTTTAATATATGACAGCTGTAACATTACATTTTGGGGTCAATATTGTATTTATTTATCTTGCAAAACTGAGGAAATTTGTGGTTATTTTTTGGCTCTGTGATCAGATTTGAGCTGTATAGGGTTGGATTAATACCTATGACTTCTATGACTCTTTAATTATGCAAACTAAGTGCCAAAGTGTTTCATTCTGCTATTTAATTATTGCAGCTCATGACGCTATTGTAGATTTAGGATAGTTTTTGTGGTTTAAATCTCCTCTTGGATTAGTGTGTCAGTGTTAGAGTTTTTTAGAGTCAGTGTTTCAACATCGTTTATGGTCTACACTTTCTTCAGCAATATATGACACTCCGAAATGTGTTATTGTGACAGGCCTATATATACAGTAAATCCAATGAGTTATTATCATTATTACTTCTGCTATTATCACTACTATTATTACTACTACATTATCTTTACTTTTATTTTACCCCTACACTACCACTGCTACCATCTTCTGCTGTACCCACCATGAGTAAAAGTATCTAGTCCCATTCCACGCTGCTTAAAACTGAAAACAATTACGTCTCACGCCTTTCTGGGGCTAAATCTATGGGTTTTCTCTAATTTGCATTAAATGGAGGGCAAACTGTTGAGACACGCTCCCTAAATCTCAGCTCTGCCCAGATACTACACTGTGGGTCATTGACTGGAGTCTTGCTTGTATTTATGGAAACAAGGCCAGAGCGTCAATGAGTCGCTCTATGACTGCGCTGATGTAATGTGACCTTTGACCTCTTCCAATCTGTCACTTTTATGATGATTTTCAACATCAAGAATTAACCAGACGCATAAAATGTTTAGGGGGAAGGTGGCCATTTTGTAGATTGGGTATGGTTCTAATTTACGGTGGTCTTTGAGTGCGTTTTAGTGTTGAGGTTAATACTTGTCAATTCTTTGAAACCAAGTCATATCTCAGACATTATTTAACCTTCACCGTTCAAATGACAAAGGACTAAACCCGGTCTAAACCATTATTTAAGTTCAAAGTTCAAAGTCAGCTTTATTGTCAAAAAACACACAGTATATGAAATTGCCAGTAAGTGTAAATCTAAACAGATTTATTGCTCAATCAAAACTTAAAAGTGTACTGCGTAACTTCTCAGGTGGAGGGTTGGCCATCTGTTTGTCTTCATGGTGATGTTACTGATATCCTGGATGTTCCACAGTATTGTCCTTAACTTACCCATCATGCTGTGCAGGTGTTTTTATTGCTTATAAAAATACCTTGAGAAGAATACCTGACCTCTAACTTGGCTTTCTGGCATCACCTGCTTGTTGCCATAGACTTGGAGTAAATTTAATGCTATACTGCGGAACATTTCCAATAAATACCATCTTCATGGACCCAAGTGCTATGATCACATGGTATCTGTTTAAAAATAATTGTATTGTCTACATTTATGATTATCAATGGTAAAAGTTTTTTTTTAGGGTCTTCTGTCCATTAGTTAAAGACGTACTGTGTAAAATTTCTAGTGTCTACCATCTGCTTGCAATCATGGAAATCTATAGAGTAAATCTAACTGTCACAAGGGAGGCAAGTAGGTAACAGCACTACGCTACATTACAGTTCAGACCTGTGGAAAGTCACTTCTATTCACAGAAGGAATGATTGTATTTTTGAGCAATAGAAACAGCAGTTCTAAATAAATGCTAGATGGATATATTTAATGTCATACCATGGAAAACACAGCAAGAAGTTTGGACAAAATGTAAGATTTAAAGACTTAAATCTATGAGAAAATGACTTAAAAGTAGTGAAATTATCTGTCCATGCACTAAGATAATTTAACTTAACCAGTTATCTTAAAGCCCCAGTGTGTAGGATTCGTGGCGCATAGGTGGATGGTGCTATTGCACTTTCTGTTTTAGCTACGGCAGACCTCGAGGGTCACCCGGGCGTGCGCACGAGCCGCGCGCCACTACTGTATAAATAAAACGCGGTCCCGTTTTTTTTTTTTTTTTTTTTCTCATGAAAACACACATTCCCGTGAAACACACATCAAACACACATCAAATGAAACCTTACAGTCTCCTCTTTTTGACTATGCAATTCATTTCCCTGCACAATAATCACTCCCTGAGCACATGGGGCTTTTATACGGAAAAGCACAAAACGAGGTTAGCTTACCTTAGAATGCTTTGCACAGGTCAAACTCTGTAGCCTGGGAATTCCCAGGCCGCTTCCGTTCGTTTCGAACTGGAAGGCGGCCTGGAAACTCGTCCAAGCGAGAGTCCCAGATTTAGGGCCCCAATCAGAGAGCGGGGGAGGTGTGGCAAGACGGTGACGCGTACTACATGACAAACGGAAGCTTGTAGTTTGAACTGACAACTGACATGATTGGCTATGGACTTACGTATACGCTCAATGATAGACATTCATAACGCCCAATAAACGGCCGTTGGCAATCGCTAACCACACCTCCGCTACGGGATTTTTCGAAGCGAGTTTCCAGACCCATATCTCACTTGTGATATGGTCAGGTGTTAACCAGACTACAAACTCTGTATTTCACCATAAACTTGCTCTCAATTTGTCCGTAAGGATCCAGCGAATAAAATCTAGTAAAACAATTTAGTCCAAAACACGTGTTAGATCCATTACGACGTCTGATCCGGCAGCATGCTTGTGTTGTTTACCCAAAACCACGAGCCTTGCCGAAGGCGAAGCTGGAGCCCAAATGTCCTTCTGCGGCTCTCGTATTCAAAATGGCTGCCTCTGCATGGGGAAGATCCCCCTTTTATGTGACTATATCTAAGTCCAAAAGAATACTTTGATTTCATGATGGAAGTGAAAAGGCTTGGAAAACAATGTATTTTTGAATGGGTATCTTCAATTTCAGTAATTAACAGGTAAAAATCTTACACACTGTCCCTTTAAAATAAGCTACTTTTCGACTAGAATTAAGCAGTCTCAGGTCTAGTAAGTAGATAATAAATCTGAAAAAAAAAAAAAAAGAATATCCTGATATAAATTTTAAAATCTTGGTCAGAAATTTGCAGTGCATTACAGGCAAAGCAATAACATCTCCATGGAAACAAATAGTTAGTGGTCCCTTCAGCAGAAAAGTTGCACAGTGCACCTCTAAATATTGTAAACATTTGATCAATCACGCAGCCTTAGTTCTGGTTGATATGGACACACTTTTCATGCACCAACGTCTTTCTATGTGTAAAAAGACTTGTGGTTATGAAGATTTCTGCACTGGCAAATTGTCCACAATTACAAGCTGGGAAAGATGTTTTGAGCCCCATCGCACGCTGTCAGGAGCAGGGCAAGTGATTTAAGGTGGGAGGATGTGCCTCTGCTGTGAGGGGAGCACGAGGTTCCACTCTGCCCTTGTCCAGTTTGACATGGGTCATTTAAAAATACAAAGCACCCCAGAGGCAGGTAAAACTCTCTCTCTCTTAGTTCGTATAGGTTTATTTTTCAACATGTCGAAAGGTGGAGAGGTGGTGGTTTTATTTGAACGAGATGGATGCAGCATCTTTGATTGGATATTTTTAATGTCATAGGTACAGCAGGCGTCTACTACGTCATCGTTTTATTGGGTCATTTATCTTATTGTGTATTTCTCTGTAAGGTCTGTAAGGTCGGTAACTTCCCTGGAACATGAAATAAAGCTTGTTTTCTTCTCAAAACAAACATTTGTTAGAAAGGTGATATATTTGTGTCCGAAACAGTTGACCACAAAACATCCAGCAGCGTATTTTGCATTCACATATTGTCTCTCTCCACTCGTATCACTATGCCCATGTTAACTCTATCAGCCTGTTCACTTGTAAACTTCGGTGTAGACATCCGCTGAAGGTGAAGTTACCAGACCTACCTACGTGGGCTCCAGAAAGCGAGCCGAACCGGGATCAGCTGAGACTGTCAGAGGTAAGCCGGTGTCAACACACGTAACTTTTAGAAGGAAACCCATACAGATTAACATTTTAAAAAAACGCACTATCCCTTTAAGTCTAACTTGAGTAACAAAACCTCAGACAGAGCAGAGCCTACAGTTAGCATCACACCCTCAGGGAATGTTGATGACATCAGCTGAAAAGAATCAAATGTCTGCAATTTCACAATACATGTACTTACCATGCTATTGTTAACCCTACATAAATCCAGTATGTCACTTTATTCCATCTAAATATATTTATATGTTAAATGGGCATTTACATTTTAAATGTCCATTAAACATAGATAAATGTACAATATCACTTTTTAATGGAGGGGCGACTATGTAGGTGTTGAAGCCTTACCCAGAATGTTTCATAGCATTAAATTTGTAGAGCTCCATGGAACTAACCAGGCGACATTACTGGTCACATCTGTGGAAAAGAGTCACTGATCTTCCCCGTGAAGAGTGCACCTTAAAAACTAAATTGTTTGCTTTACATCAACAAAAAATAATTGGATGTTAGGGCATCTAAATCTTCATTGGTGAGTTGCATTTCTTGACTTTATTTTTCTACGTGCCGGAGGGCAGAGAGGAGGTGGTATTTTTTGAATATGATGGATCTCACGCCTTTGATAATAAACAGGCCCTCCTGCAGACGCACACTTTGTCATTGGTTTTATTGCAGTCGGAGTAAATCAATCCATCACTTAAGCTCATGCAGCAGCTCACAGTGTCGAGCTGTGGCCTTCCCCTGATGCTGGATTTACTCCAAACAAACCACCACATGAAAGACTTCCTCCACACGCATGCACAAACACACACATGCATGTGCATGCACACATACACACATACATACACCTATGCAGCACCCAAATACATATACACATACACACTAGCCTTGCACACACAAACACACACATGCATACATACACACATGCAGGCACACAAAGGCATATACACATACAAACTCAAACACATGGACACACACACACACACACACCCTGCAGATTCAGCCTCGCCTAATGAGCTGACCAAAGGTAATGGAGAGCTCATTACTCTGGTTGTAGCGGCTGTCCAAAAGAGGAAACTGGTCTTGTATGTCTGATTCAAGTGTTCTGTTAGACATTTTAGACGCTTTGGTAACCCTGAAGACATAAAATGCCCAGTGATGTATTGGAAATTGATTGGAGTTCTGCCAAGGCCTCACAAAAGCAGGTTGCAGGAAAGTGGGATAATACGTTTGCTATTGTCAAGACATTGCTTTATTAACTTGGATGGACTTGGATAACTTGGACTATATTGAAAAATAAATTAGGGCTACATGGTAAAATATGTAATTGATTTTTTTCTGACAAGGATTGTGGTTAGATTTGCATTATGTTTCATTGAAAGAGCACTTTGTACAGCTTCAGGGGTGTTAAAGGTCCCATATTACACAAAATTGACTCTTGTGAGCTTTACCCATGTTATCATGTTGTTATCTCATCAAAAACAAACATGGAGATGTGTTTTGTTTCATACCTCATAATGTCTGTTCCACCTTGTGATGTCATCAAGTTAACAGCTCCTTTTACCTTTAGTTGAGTAGAGATTGCTAAATCCAGGGCTGAAATGATCCAAATGATTCTAGTGAAGTTGTCCATCCATCCATCCATTTTCTTCCGCTTATCCGGGGCCGGGTCGCGGGGGCAACAGTCTAAGCAGGGACTCCCAGACTTCCTTCACCCCGGACACTTCCTCCAGCTCCTCCGGGGGGACCCCAAGGCGTGCCCAGGCCAGCCGGGACACATAGTCCCTCCAGCGGGTCCTGGGTCTTACCCGGGGCCTCCTTCCGGTGGGACATGCCCGGAACACCTCCCGAGGGAGGCGACCAAGAGGCATCCAGAACAGATGCCCGAGCCACCTCAGCTGGCTCCTCTCAACGTGGAGATGCAGCGGCTCTACTCCGAGCTCCTCCTGTGTGACCGAGCTCCTCACCCGATCTCTAAGGGTGCGCCCAGCCACTCTGCGGAGGAAACTCATTTCAGCCGCTTGTATCCGCGATGTCGTCCTTTCGGTCATTAAAGAAGGGGGTGTTTAAGAAGGGGGACCGGAGGGTGTGTTCCAACTATCGGGGAATCACACTCCTCAGCCTTCCCGGTAAGGTCTATTCCAGGGTGCTGGAGAGGAGAATTCGACCGATAGTCGAACCTCGGATTCAGAAGGAGCAGTGTGGTTTTCGTCCTGGCCGGGGAACACTGGACCAGCTCTATACTCTCCATCGGGTGCTCGAGGGTGCATGGGAGTTTGCCCAACCAGTCCACATGTGCTTTGTGGATCTGGTGAAGGCATTTGACCATGTCCCTCGTGGGGTCCTGTGGAGAGTGCTCTGGGAGTACGGGGTTTGGGGCCCTTTGATAAGGGCTGTTCGGTCGCTGTATGACCGGAGCAGGAGCTGTGTTCGCATTGCCGGTAGTAAGTCGGACCTGTTTCCGGTGCATGTTGGACTCCGCCAGGGCTGCCCTTTGTCACCGGTTCTGTTCATTATATTTATGGACAGAATTTCTAGGCGCAGTCAGGGGCCGAAGGGGATCCGGTTTGGGAACCACAGGATCTCATCTCTGCTGTTTGCAGATGATGTTATCCTGATGGCTTCATCAAGCCGGGACCTCCAATGTGCACTGGGGCAGTTCGCAGCCGAGTGTGAAGCGGCTGGGATGAGGATCAGCTCCTCCAAATCCGAGGCCATGGTTCTTGACCAGAAAAAGGTGGTTTGCCCTCTCTGGGTGGGTGGGGAGTCCTTGCCTCAAGTGGAGGAGTTCAAGTATCTCGGGGTCTAGTGAAGTTGTATGGAGTTTAAAACACAGTGCAGCACTTCCTGTAATAATAACATGACATCACAAGATGGATGTATTCTGTTTGAGAAAAGAACTCGGCATTTGTGTGTTAGAGAAAAGACTGAAATATGATATATGAGGTCTAAACTATAGGTACAATATTCAAGATTTTTCTATAACAAGATAAGACAAGACAAGGATAGATCTTTCTTCCATTATCTAAATTAGTGAAGTATTTGCGATTTTATAACTGTGCAAACTCAAACTGAGATTCTGATTTGATTGTGATACACTGTGCAACATAAATTTAATTCTCCACTCAGTCAGTGCGCTGCCAAGTTGAGTGTTGCCTGTAAAAAAAACAAAAGAAAAATGCAAATGAGATATCAGAAGACAAACAAGCAAGAAAAACATATTTAAATGAGCCTTATCTTACTCAAAATACCATTCTCCACATAAATAATGCATGATTTCCCTAATGTTGTAATGCAGTGGACCCAAGCACTTTGAAATAAACAGTAAGAGGTGCTTTGATCCAGCATAAAAGATTAACTCTTCATCTGTTACCAGTTTAAGATATAATTTCCTTTTCTTTTCATTTGACCACATTGTTTTTCTCAGGCTTTTTATGTCTCAGAGCTTTATTTTGCTGATACAGGACTGTTTTACATTTGTGGTCCCTGCAGATGTTTAAATCACCCTACGTTGCATTAACTTAATGAGGAAATGCAGTAAAATGTAGTAAATTAAATAGTATAAAAGTGATTCAAAGTATGTCCTAAAATGCAAAATACTTAAAGGTGTTATATTGAGCAAAATAGACTCTTAGCTTTAAGTTTTATAATGTTGTTACCTCATGAAAAGCATAGCTGGAGTTGTGTTTTGTTTCATTTACACATGTTTGAGTAATAATTTATTATTAGTCTGTTTACATTTAGTTTAGTAGCGATGGGCAATTCTAGGGCTGAAATCATACAAATGATTCTAGTGTAGGTGTATGGAATTAAAAAAAAACATATATTTATTATTATTAGTAGTAGTAGTAGGAGTAGGAGTAGTAGTAGTAGTAGTAGTAGTAGTAGTAGTATTAGTATTATTATTAGTAGTATTAGTATTAGTATTATTATTATTATTTTATTTATTTATTTTAAATATACAATGTAGTATACAGGCTTAAGAGTTCATATTCATAGGGCTCAGCATGTGCAATTTCTGCATTATGCATTATACAAATATGTGTCCAACCGCAGGAAAACCAATACCAAGTCGTCCCGGAGGCGTTTTGAGTTATTCACAGATTCTGAAAGTACAGGTTCTAAGCTTTCCAATGATGTCTTACGCATGAAAATCTGACCATATTTTAAAAAGTTGCCTCTATTTGAAAGCAGGCACAGTAGATTTTCGAAAGCCCTAAAAAAAGCTCGTGAACTTTCCTCTCTTCATTAAGCTAAGCCCTCCCCCATCATGACTATCACTGTGGCACATGTGGTGTTAATGTCCAGGCAGGTCAGAATCATTCAATAATTTAATAATACACAGGATAATATGTTAAGTCAAAATTTACTACTAAATTTACTTATAGTCAGGAAGTACTAATAGCATAGCAAAGTAACCAATATAATAATAATAGAAAAAAGTAATTAAATATGTAACAAAATACCAATGTACAGGTATTTAAGGAATATACTGCTCATATAAATTTCGCATTGCACATAATATAGCATATATTATGCTTTAAATAAATACATAACAATAAATAAATACATTATATATATATACACTCAACAAAAATATAAACGCAACACTTTTGTTTTTGCTCCCATTTTTCCTGAGATGGACCCAAAGATCCAAAATTCACTCCAGATACACAACACTACCATTTCTCTCAAACACTGTTCACAAATCTGTCCAAATGTGTGACAGCGAGCACCTCTGCCCCGCCGAGACAATCCACCCCACCTCACAGGTGCGCCACATCAAGATGCCGATCCGACATCATGACCAGTGCACAGGTGTGCCCCAGACTGCCCACAATAAAAGGCCACCCCGAAATGTGCATTTTTTTTTTTTTTTTTTGCTTTATTGGGGGTCTGGGGACTCAGAACCAGTCAGTATCTGGTGTAACCACCATTTGCCTCATGCAGTGCAACACATCTTCTTCGCATAGAGTTTATCAGATTGTCAATTGTGGCCTGTGGAATGTTGGTCCACTCCTCTTCAAAGGCTGTTATGGACGAAGAACACAGGTGCATTTTATTGATGGCATTTTGAATGCACAGAGATACCGTGATGAGATCCTGAGGCCCATTGTTGTGCCATACATCCATGAACATCACCTCATGTTTCAGCAAGATAATGCATGGCCCCATGTTGCAAGGATCTGTACACAATTCTTGGAAGCTGAAAATGTCCCAGTTCTTGCATGGCCAGCATACTCACCGGACATGTCACCCGCTGAGCATGTTTGGGATGTGCTTGACCGGCGTATACGACAGCGTGTACCAGCTCCCACTAATATCCAGCAACTTCGCACAGCCATTGAAGAGGAGTGGACCAACATTCCACAGGCCACAATTGACAATCTGATAAACTCTATGCGAAGAAGATGTGTTGCACTGCATGAGGCAAATGGTGGTCACACCAGATACTGACTGGTTCTGAGTCCCCAGACCCACAATAAAGCAAAAAAAAAAAATGCACATTTCGGGGTGGCCTTTTATTGTGGGCAGTCGGGGGCACACCTGTGCCCTGGTCATGATGTCGGATCGGCATCTTGATGTGGCGCACCTGTGAGGTGGGGTGGATTGTCTCGGCGGGGCAGAGGTGCTCGCTGTCACACATTTGGACAGATTTGTGAACAATGTTTGAGAGAAATGGTAGTGTTGTGTATCTGGAGTGAATTTTGGATCTTTGGGTCCATCTCATGAAAAATGGGAGCAAAAACAAAAGTGTTGCGTTTATATTTTTGTTGAGTATATATATATATATATATATATATATATATATATATATATATATATATATATATATATATATTATTTATATATACATATATATGAGGGGTGTAAAGATTAACCGATTTTCGCATCTCACCCAGACAGATGATGTGCTCAAGGAATGCCTCAGACAGTGGAGTGCAGAGGAAGAGGTGCTGGAGGGACCATCATGGCAGGACAAACCCCTACATGGGGTGTACCACCGAAACATAACTGAAGTGGCTGATATCAAGAAATCCTACCAATGGCTGGAGAGAGCTGGTCTGAAGGACAGCACAGAGGCCCTCATCCTGGCTGCACAGGAGCAGGCCTTGAGCACCCGAGCAATAGAGGCCCAGATCTACCACACCAGACAAGACCCAAGGTGTAGGCTGTGCAAAGAGGCTCCTGAGACAGTCCAGCACATAACTGCAGGGTGTAAGATGCTGGCAGGGAAAGCATACATGGAACGACACAACCATAGTGTACAGAAACATCTGTGCAGAGTACAGGCTGGAGACCCCAAGGTCAAGGTGGGAAACACCTCCGAAGGTTGCGGAGAATGACCGAGCCAAGATCCTGTGGGACTTCCACATACAGACTTTGACACATTCAGGCGCTCCTGATCAGGCACAGCTGATCGGCGAACAGGGGAATCTCCTACAGCGCTCCTGGCAACAGGATTGGCGGGCCCTCGAGCATGGGAGGGAAAATTATGTTGATTTATACCCGTTTCTTTCCTCAAAAACAAGCCAATTTGAAATTAAAAATGTATGTTTTTAACATCACTAATGCTGTTATCTGAAACATGGAGAGGCTTCTTCATGATCTCAACTAGCACATTCTGCAAAAAAACGAAAATCACAAATTTTGAAAAAAAAAAAATACAAAATTAGCATTTTCTCGGAATCTGTAATGCCGACATGAGGGCTCAAAGTTTGTGGTGTGTCACATATATAAACGAAAACAACAAACCAGTCAAGTGAATTACAACATAATACAAACGTACAAACTTACCCATACAAGTTTTCATGTTATTGTTCCCATCTAAAGATCTGTATGTTTTAATTGATTTGGTGGCTCAAAATTGTTGGCACAGACGTAAATATACATAAAGTTGCACTATGTATCTTTTCTGGTGAAGGGTCTCAGACATATTGTTACTCCATCTTGAATGTTCCACAGTATAGCATTAAACTTATCTCTATGGAAACAAGCAGGTCAGTTACAGGTCAGATCTTTGGACTGGGGACCTCCCTCTTACTTCCACTGTCATTTGTTTGTTTTTAGCAATCAAAACCTGTAATTATATTAAATAAATGTATGATGTATCAGTTACTTTCCAGGCAAAACAATAACCCCATCCTCATGGTGACACAAAGTTACACAATGTACCTCTAAGCGTTGTGAAACGGGGGTGACGACTGTGGAAGTGCTATGCCCTAGATTATGGTACCAGCAGACTTGAAAACATGTATTATTTAGCTTCATTCATAAGTAAAAACTAAAGTCTGGGTAAATAGGCCACCTCCTTTCAGAATAATATTTTGAGTTCAACATCTCACGTCATCACTGTATCTCAGTCAAATCATATTTCTGGAGTTTACTAAAATGATTCACGTTGTCCTTCGTTGTGAGATACCCTTTTCACATGTCCAGTTTATTCCAAACCTGCTTGTTGACATCAGTGCTCTTAAGCTCTATAAACCAAACATTTTGAAATAGCTCTGATTATTGTTCTCTGGCTTGTTTGATGCCTGCAGCTGTCCCACATTAACTGGTGAATCATTGCGTACACAAAGATTAGCTGATTGGCATGCGATCTAATATGACCTCCCCTCAGCCTATTGTAAAGCACCCCCATGTTAACATTGCAGCTCACTTATTGGATAATGATGGTGATGGAGATGCTAACTGCTTTGGATTCCACTGGTCTGTTTTTACCATGTATGAACTATTAGTTATAGCTATTATTAGAGGAACAATTCTCCAATATCAAGCTGGTGTCATTCAACACAACAACACAAAACAAATGAGAAATTCCACATGAAACCCCATAACCCAGCACCTGCTCATACATGATGGACCCACAGTTAGAAGACATATACCTGGTACATTTTGACCTCATGTATCAATGTTATCCAATATATTTACCATCTTTTCTATGGGGTGTAATATATATAATATAAAGAACTGTATTACTTTCTTCAAAAGCACCATTAGGGTATTTGGAAAGTACATTTTGTCTTTTGGCTATAAATTAGCTATGATTCACGTACACCCTAGACTTCACTGGTCTAAATTGTAATTGAATAACAGGAGGGAGATTCTGGATAACAAGAAAAATAAGGCTCTCTTTTCTTTAATGCTCCTTGAGGATGATAGCTGTAATTTTGGGCTAGAATCTCTTTTTATGGAACTGGGACTCTCCTTGGGTGTGACACGCAGTAGTTCACTTTTCAGCTCTTGTACCGAATTACTGCAAAAACATAATAAAGTCCCAGCTTGAAAGCGGTCATTTTCTGCAGGTTTGGCCATTTGACGGGCAGTGCCAAGGTGTAGGCAGTGCCGGCGTCGCAGCGTGATGAATGGGTACCGCTGTGCGTCGTGACTCACCCCCCATCCTCCTCCTGCTCTGTCTTTCTCTCCTCCACTCCCTCTTCCTCTCACTCTCTTTCCCCCTCCCTCTCCTTCTTTCTGTCTCTCTCCCTCCCTTCTCTTTTCTCTCTCTCTCTCTCCCTCCTCCCTCACTCCCTTCCCCCTCTTTGTGTCTCCTCCACTCGCTCTCTCTCCCCCACCTCTCTCTTCCTCTCTCCCTCCCTTCTCTCTCTCTCCTCTCAAACTCCCTCCCTCTCTCCTCTGTCCCCCTCTCCTTCCTCCTGTCTCTCTCCCTCCCTTCTCTTTTCTCTCTCTCCCTCCCTCTCTTTCTCTTCCTCCCTTCCTCCTCTCTCTTTGTCTCTCCTCCACTCGCTCTCTCTCCCTCCCTCTTCTCTCTGTCCCTCCTCTCTCTCTTCTTCCACCCCACCTCTCTCTCTCTCCCTCCTCCTCCCTTCCCTCTCTATCTCTTCCCCTTCCCTCTCTCTCACGCTTCCTTCTGTCCCTCCTCTCTCTCACTCTCCTTCCTCTCTCCCTCCCTCTTTCAGGCTCGGTCGCTCGGCTCCCTGTATCTCCTGCAACGGATGACTCACTGAAGGCTGTTACAGTAGAGGAGCGAGGAATTAAGACAACGCAAGAATGAGACGTCAGCCATTAGGGGACCCTTCCTGGCACGCTTCGATGGAAAACTGATTTAATTTCAGTTTTTTTTTTTAAATCTAAGAGAGGAAAATATCCTTTTATCTCAGCGTTTTAGCCCTGATCTTGGCAAGAGCAGTTTGGGAGCTTTCTGAGGGGACTCCTAATTGTTTTAAGGTGGCAGGTGTCAGCTGTGACATGAGTGTGGAGGTGAATGGAAGGGCAGTGGTGCATATGAATTATGCTCTCAGCAAAAAGAGGCATAAAGGTGTCAGAAAATGTACAGTTCGCCCACAGACATCCTTGCACAAAAGAACCCACTAATAGTTTAATGCAACACTATACTTATTTCATTCATGAGAAACATCATACCTGCCTGAATGTCACTGATGGACAATTTTGCGACCACTTTTGCAAGAAACTGAAGTGCTGTGTGTTTTGATAGATTTCTATCCAGATTTCTCATCAGAGCTCAGAATGCTACGTTCCACCTTGAGCCACCATGTTTCATGAAGCGGTAGTTTACAAGTTAACAGCTACTTTTTACCTTTTGTGTAGTAGAGTTTGGCAAGTCCAGGGCTGAAATTATCGAAATGATTCTAGTGAAGATGTATCGAGTTTAAAAACACAGTAGAGCACTGCCTGTATTACCACTTGACATCAGGTGGAACAGAGTGTTTTCTGTTTGAGAAGAACTCAGGATATGCAGGATTTGAACAAGGTATTTTTTGATGAGGAAACAACATCAGAAAATAGTGTAACATGGGCAATTTAAGAACAAAAATGTAGGAGGGGATATTCAGTCATTACATTCAAACTATCTGTATTTGTCATTTTAATGTAATAATTTTGCTTCATTGATTCAACCAATAAGTAATATTAAGTTACATTTAAAGGTGCATTATGTAACTTTTCGGTTGAGTTCTGTCACGTTCTTGTCATTGCTTTGTTTTGATTGTTCCACAGTATGATATCTACATTACATTTATTCAATTACAGCTGGCTTTATCGCTCAAAAATACCTAGAAACACAGGCATTCTTACTGTGAGTGGGGTTGCCTCTCCACAGATCTGACCAGTGATTTAGCTGGTTTAGTCTCCATGGAAAGGTTTAAAGCCACACTGAACGTTTTTGACAAAGCAGTAACATCTCCATGAAGAAAAGCATGTGTCAGACCCTCCACGAGAAAAGTTACACCTTTAAAGATAATATATAATGAATGCCAGTAATGTTGTCAACGTCCAACAACACACTACTTGTTTTATGTTACTCTGTTGTCCCATAGGCAAAATGCATGGTTCTAATTCAGTGACAGTAGCTATATTTAAAACATAAACAGATGTCGTATGCAGCAATACACATGCTCACACAAGTTAACAAGTTGTTCAAAAGAGCTTCTGTAGGTGTCCATAGCGTCGTCACCCCATTCTTCTCTTTTTTTCTGTTACAAACCCTCAGATCAAACTCGTGGCTTTAAGTGTCTTGAAACTGGTCTTGCATCTGGTCTGAATCTACCCTTCTACAACATCATGGACCACAGATAGTGTAGACGTGTTCAATGTTTTCTGGGCATCCCCACAGCAGCAAGGGTTAGCTGGTGTATGCTACTCATTAGTTTATGCAACCACATCTGTGCCTCTATCCAATCAGTGGTCTTGTTGTGGACTGGGGATTGTAAACATGGACGGCATTGATCTTTTTCCTATAAGAAAGGACATTTTTTCCATTTTGTTATGTTTATTTGCTGTCCTTTAGGCTGTGGGATATTAGTTAATGTGTTAAATTATCCACAGTGGAAAGCAACCAACCAGTTAAGATCTTTAAGGTGCACTATGGAACTGTTTTGGTGGAGGGTCTGCTACCTGCTTGTTTCAGTGGAGATGTTAACATTTTGTTGAGAATATTACACAGTATGGCACTGCTATGAAATAATACTATTAATACTAAAAACATGGGAACGGTGTTGATTCTCCTCAAATTTGATCTCTATCTTGGCCTGGTATCATCATCAGCTTGTGAAATATCTCCACCAGAAAAGATGAATAGTGCATCTTTAAAGTTCAAATTCGAAACTGGATACAACAAAAGTCAGATTGGACTCACATATTTCCCTTGGTTAATATTTTCTCTGAAGCTGAACAAATATTATGTTTGTAATTCATGAAGTAAGTAGCGCAGACGCCTTCATCAAAACCATTTATGTGGACAATTGTTTTTTGTTTTGTTTTTTTTAATCCAAAAACTAGCACTAGATGAACTAATTCCTCCAGACACATTCCTCCCCTTCATTTATAATAGGAAGCAATAAAAACATTAAAAAAGAAACTGTCAGTCTTATCAAGCTGCCAGGATTAAATTTCTTTCTGAAAAATAGCTGTGTAGTCACTTTCTTTTACTGTGACTAAAGCATAACACTTCCTCTTATAGCCTCGGGATGCTTATTGTTTATCAGTTTCATATTTTGCTCCTAAACTCCACTGTGGGGCAATATGTATCGTTTTTCACAAACCCTTTTCCACTGCTGCCGTAGAGTGGGCTTTCCCCCTGTATTGAGAGCTGTGGAGGCCCTGCGGCGCTGCTCATTCGTCTTGGTGTAAAATCACAGAGCGGCGTTGCACGCGTCCTTAAGAGGAGCCCAGAGCATCACGACGCTCATAAAGATTTCATTTATGAGAAGCTGAATCGCCCCACTGTCTCCCTCAGAATTCATTACTATCCACTAGATAGTATACAAGCAGGGACATACGATTTCTCAATGGGTCCAAGAAGAAATTGTACAAAAGACTTTTACTGACCAAGTTCATATCAAGACAAGATCAGTTTAAGGCCAAGATCATCCATGACTGGTCAAGATCAAAACAAGGCCAAATAATAATAATGAGCCAGATGATTTACAAGCTGCCAAAACCTATTTACACCAACAATACGCAGTGAGTATTGAAGTGGCAATCTTCGGGATAGTGAGCAATAATTTTTAGCATCCAGACCCATAGAGCTTGAAACTCTTTCATCATACCCAAATGGTTTTCTAGAATCAAAAAAGAATACAGTATTGACTGAACAGTGCTAAAGCAGTAGTATAAGTAGATGTATTGTTGACTTAGACCAGGGGTTGGCAACCTTTACCACTCAAAGAGCTATTTGGACCCGTTTCACACAGTAAAGTTAAGTTTCTCCAGTTTGGTTGTGATGAGACAATGGTTTCCTTTGATGTAACCTCTCTTTTCACTTGTATCCCCACAGCTGTAGCGGTCGAAGCAGCGAGAAGGAGATTACTACAGGATTCCAAGCTAGAAGAGAGAACCAAACTTTCACCTGACCAAATCTGCCAACTGCTAGAAATTTGTCTGAATACCACCTATTTCCAGTTCAGAGGGAACTTCTACAGGCAAATCCATGGCTGTGCGATGGGCTCACCGGTCTCCCCTATCATGGTTAATTTATACATGGAACAATTTGAACAGAGTGCCTTAGCTTCATATCCAGGCACTCCTCCCACACACTGGTATCGTTATGTTGATGATAATTTTTCAAAAATCAAAATTCAAGATTTGGAACCTTTTACTGCACATATCAATTCTGTAGATCCAAACATCAAATTCACCATGAAGATGCCACGGATAACAGATTGTGCAGTAACGATAGGAGGAGACCGGCGACTCCAAGTAGAAGTCTTCAGGAAGCCCACACACACAGACCAATACCTGCTTTTTGATTCACACCACCCACTGCAGCACAAACTGGGTGTTATTCGGACATTACAACACAGGGCCAAGTGGTTCCCTCAAGCACAGAGGGTAAGGAGAAAGAACATGTGCAGGAAGCCCTCTCTGTTTGTGGATATCCTAAATGGGCTGTCAACAAAACCAAGAGAGACAAGGGCAAGAAACAAGACAACAGAGAATCCGAACCCAGGAGGAAAGGGGTAGCGATTCCGTACCTGTCCGGCGTTTCGGAAAAACTACAGAGGATTTTCAGACAATATGAAATCCCAGTTTATTTCAAACCCACAAACACTTTAAGACCAAAACTGGTCCACCCAAAGGACAAAACACCGAGCCACAAACAAAGCAATGTGGTCTACTCCATTCAGTGTAGTGAAGACTGCAGTGAGCGCTACACTGGAGAAACAAAACAGCCACTTCACAAGAGGATGTACCAACACAGACGGGCGTGCCAGACTGGACCGTCATCTGCCGTACATCTTCACCTAGAAGCCACGGGCCATTCTTTTGAGGACAGTGAGGTTCAGATCTTAGATCTTAGATCTTAGATAAAAGAACTGGTTTGAGAGGGGAGTTAAAGAGGCAATTTTTGTCAAAAAAGAGAATCCTTCGTTAAACAGAAATGGGGGAGTTAGACATAACTTGTCTCCCATTTATATTTCGATTCTCAAACCAAGTCAAAACAGACAAAAGAAATATTAGGGCAGACAAGTCAGGGCCAGAGGTGTGGAGACGGTTGTTAGGGTGAATAGGTATGCTAAACTAGATGCCAGAGAAATTCGAAAAACAAAAGAAACAAATTAGTTGAGATAGTTTCAGAACTATTTCAGTGTAGTGAGCTCCTCCCTGCAGCTAGATATAAGCAGTCTCGAACCAGCACTAGAACCAGAACTGACGAAGCCTCTCGGATGAGCGGCGAAACGTTTTCGACCAAACAAACTTTGTCCAGTTGACAAATTGAATTTCTCCTTTTATCATGGATTCTACCTGGACGACTGAGGGACTCTTCACGCTTCACACAGTAAAGAAAACACTGGGAGCCACAAAACCCTTTTGAAATTTAAAATGAAATAACACTGCATATAACGGCTTTTTTTTGCCTTTGTGCCATAGAATTACATTTTGAATATGAACAAACTAAAATAAAATAAATTTATTTAAATACAGTGGTCCCTCGCTATATCGAGGTTCACCTTTCGCAGCCTCGCTGTTTCGCAGATTTATTTTTTATAGTGCATCAACGCGCATTGTGGTCTGCATCCTGATCTTTGTCAGTCATTCTCCTCCGTGCCACGTGTGTCCCGTACAGTACAGAATGTGTTCAGTTTGCCAAATTTATTTAAATGTTCGATCATGAGCAGTGTGACACAGGGCTCTCAAGTTTTGAAGTTTGGTTGGAGAATGAGATTTTGGTGTAAAGAGCAAAACTACAAAGCAACGAATGAGAGTTATTACCTGATGGTTCTCAGTCCTGAGTTGGATGTTTGTTTTATCATTCACCGTTTTGTCATCATTCGTTCGTCTCACTCGTGTTCAGTTGCCGTCCTTCAATTATCACTGCAGTGCGCGCTTAGCTGAAACTAGACTCTACGGTCTGCCCGACAACAGAACAATCTAGTTTCTGATTGGCTGAAAAGGGCTGTTCTGGGCACAGAAGCGCTGTGACTAGGGTTGCCAACTCTGAAAAATAAATAAGGGACACCTCATTGGCAGGACCGGCCTGCCCGATTGCCTTCACCCTTCGTGGTGTAGTGAATCCTTTTAGCCCTTTTTTTTGTATGTGTGAAGCGATTTTTAAACTATTTGACTCAAACCGGATTTGAATTAGATGCATATCTGAGTGATATGAACACAGGGAAAATAAATAGGCCTAATTATCAGCAATTTATTTTTAATGCTAAATAACAAAATTAACAGAATAAAATAAATATGTGTTAAAACTGTATAAATTAATATAAACAAGGATGAAAGTGACCAGTAATGAAAAAAGCTGAAAGTCACCGAAAAGCTAGGGGGGTCCGGGGGCATGCCCCCCTGAAAATTTTTGAACTCTAGATGCTCTGAGATGCAATCTGGGGTCATTCCAGCCAATAAAAACTAAGATGTCAACCACCCATTCTTGATGATCCCACTTTGCACCTTCTCACAAAATTTGACTTGCACTGGATGGAATCAGCTCGGGATGTGTAGTCTGGACAATAGCTGCTGACAGCCAGACTCAAGCTCACTTCTAAATGATCATCAGTCATGATGGAACAGTACTTGGGCTTAATGATCTTCATGTGGGAAAAGGCTGACTCACATAAATAAGTTTTCATAAATCTATCTCCATTTTATCTGATAAATGTTCATTTTAAAATAAGCCAAGCAAACTGTACTGCACTTAAACACTCTGTGCCCCGTGTTTGGACCCTCACCCACAGTTTGAGGACCCCTTATTTGATTTTTGATTTTTATTTATTTTTTATGTTTTTCTAACTGGAGTTACTCTTACTGGTTTTGTAGTGGTATTTACCAGCCTCTGCACATTTACCAAATGGATGTTGTGACAAACAGATGCATTTGTGCACTTTTATTAGGCAAAATTCAACCACATGTCGCTGTAGACCTGCTCTGTGCGGACGCTGTAACATAAATTTAGATTAGTTTTTGCTTTGCACGTAGTTTTGCATTTCTAATCAGAGCGCATTGAGGAGGGAGGAGAGAGAGCTGGCGGCGCGCGTGGTTTCCGAGTGTTCCAGACAAGCGCACGGGCTGCAGTAAAAGCCTTGCGCTTGTCTGGAACACGGTAAAAAGTTTATTGCTAAAGGCAGCGGCCGTAATGAAATGTGATCACAATCATCTCGAGACCAAGACCGGACACCGATCGACTGGTAGATGGTGACCGACGTATTGGGCACTCTGTTTTAGTCACTATTTTTGATTCACATGGTGCCTTTTCAGCTCAATACGGGACACGTACTTTTGTTTCTGAATACGGGACGATTCCATTTTTCAAGGGACGGTTGGCAACCCTAGCTGTGACCAGTGGCTAGAGTTTCATTGAATTGCTTAACAAAATTTCAGCGTGAGAAATACCATGTGTGGCGTGTGAGCGTGTGAAATGCGTGTGTCACACTCTCAAAGCGTGAGACTTGAGAGGTGTGGTGACACCTGTTTGAATGAGAAGCAGTCCGAGCCGCACCAGGCTCCGCCTTCAGCTCTAATGTGTCCTTCTCTGGAGCATGAGGAAGGATGCGAAGACCAGGTAGAGACTCAGAACTGGCTTCAACAGACCCAAAAAGAGCCGTTTCCTACGGATCCAGTGACTCATGTCTCCGTGCCCCTCGTGCTTCCAGCCGGACTCCCGGAGCCATGTGACCGGTGCGCAGGGTGCAGAGCTGTAGAACCCCCCCGTTCCATGGTGTACGGGGCCGCTTGTAGGTGCAAAATGCCAGGGCCGTTTTTTGATCCTAGTCCGTCACTGCTCTGAAGTGCTGTATGTTTGCAAGTTTTCTCCCCAACAAAACCTGCAACAGCGCAGCGGCGCCAGGCGCCTCGGTCAGAGGAACTGTGAAATACACACATATTTATACACGCAATATAAAGCTGACTACTTCACGGATTTTGCCTATCGTGGGTTATTTCTACAACGTAAACCCCGCGATAAACAAGGTGCCACTGTCCTGAGCCGCATCAGAGGGATCAAAGAGCCGCATGCGGCTCCGGAGCCGCAGGTTGCCGACCCCTGACTTAGACTAATGCAAACCAGTGGAGATTTTAAGATGCTAAACACTGGAGAAAGCGTTCACTCAGAAGTATTCTGTTTAGGGAAGCACCAATCTGATACTGGTTTCAGATATTGGCGCTGATACTGAAAAATTTGCTGGATCGTATATCGGCTCCAAAATATTGGTTCAGCCAATATTCTGGCTGGACATATAAATTGGCTGTAGTTGGCCAAGAAAGTCTCATAATGTTTGAATTGAACCACAGAACAATGTTGTGGTTACTTGAGAGATAAATAACATCAAAATGAGTTTTTTAGTTTAAAGCAAATAATTGCTGTTTTCTGTCTCTGCACTGGTATCAGTTGGTATTGGGTATTTGCAGATACTTCAAGCTATATCGAAATTGGTATTGGAACTGAAAAAGCTGGATCGGTGCATTCCTAATTGTGTTACTACTTAAATATGTTTATCAGTACTGACTAGCTAGAAGATTGTTCCACAGCATTTTTATTTACGTTAGTATATAGTTTTGGCTGTATTTCTTTTTTTTTTTTTTCAACAAACCCATAAATTTGGAATGATATAGGTATCTTTATCAAAATGTAAACCTTGAGGCAAGACCAACTTATGACATATAAACATTACTATATCAAAGATAGAGATCCAAGTAAAATTTTAGCCCAAGGCCGAGCTTACTTATGGGCCCACTCATGCTTCATTCTCCTGCATCAGCCATCCATCTCCTGCACTGGTGTCTGCTGCTTCTCCCTTTAATCTTATAAAAGTGGATTTCTGATATAGAGGGCTTTTAAGTGGTATTATGGTTGCTATAGAGTGCATTGTGAGTACGAAGCAGCAGGCGAGATGATGGTCAGGAGGCAGGTGGTTCCTGTAATGGCCCCTGGCTCTTACCCCCTCCTGCTCACTCCCTCCCCCTCTCGTCCATCAGGCCCTAATGAGCAGCACAGACGCACACTGGAGGGTTTGGGATGCTGTGGTGGGAGTTGGGGTCAGGGGAGGGAGAGGGAGTCGCCAAAGCAAAGAGTCCATTTGAGATGAGCTCCGCGGCTGGTCACTCACTTCGTATTGATTCATAGCACATCTATCTCAATTTCCCCATCATATAGTCACGTTCTATTATGTTTGGCCTGTCTGAGAACTTTTTAGCAGAGGCATCAAAAACAGCAGACGTGTTGGTAACCGCAAACAAAGTCGAGACATATAGATTACTTTAAAAATATGTTAGTTATTCTCTTTATAGGTCCTATATTACACAAAATTGACTCTTGTAAGCTTTAAGCCATGTTATAATGTTTGAGTAAGTTTGCAGAGTACTGTCTACATTTCCTAAGCTCAAAACGCTCAGTTCCACCTTGTCATGCATTGTAGTGAAAGTTTTCAAGTTAACAGCTACTTTTTGACTTTGGTTGAGTATAGATTGGCAATTCTAGGGCTGAAATTATCTAAAAGGTAGTGAAGGTTTATGCAGTTTAAAAACACACCGGAGCACTTCTTGTATTACTACATGACATCACAAGTTGGCACAGAGTGTTGAAAGAAGAACTCAGTCTAAATATGTAGGCTTTGAGATTTTAAACATGTGAATAAAACACAGCAGAACCCAAGGGATGTTTTTGATGAGGAATCATAAATCAGAAAATAGCGTAATATGGGCCCTTTAAAGAGATTTTGTCTTGTAGGTTTGCCCAAATCGAAGGCAGCAAAAGCCTTATGGTATGAATAAAGCAGCAATAACACTTGAAAATTTGACACACTAGCAGTCAAACCACAAAGTTGTATTTGTTGACACCTATCGTACAGCACTGAGAATGGAATCGCCCCTTCTAGAGTTACTAACGTACTGCAGATGTTAATGCTTTGTAAATATTTGCAATCCGGTAAATATTTGAGTAATTTTATCTTGGTATTGACAAAAAATGTAAATGATTTGATCTCTTTTGCTTGTTGGTTAGCCAGATTCATCTTATTAATATAAGCTGTTTCCTTTGACTGATCTAATTTTGTCAGTTTAGATCCAGTTTAGTCATACACTTTCTCTTTTCCTATTGATACTTTACTGTGACATTGCATTGGGGGTGTTCTGTATGTATGTACATGGCAGAATGTTCAGATTTGACCATGGTGACAAAATGCACACATTACCAAACACTGACAAAAAAGCTTTAAAGATTAAGTTTGAAAATGCAAGAAAAATACAAAATGGATTTAAACATTTTCAACAAGGTGAGTGATGACATGAAAAACTGTTGGCTAAGGCTAGTTACCTTATGAGCATAATGTTATTTAAGAAAGACTTGTTTAACGGTACAAATCGGCTCTCCTGTTGTATTTCCAGCTAAGTCAGTTCTTTATGGTGAGATTGTGTTAAAACAAAATATAGTCTACAATAGTCTAACTTGAATAACAGCAGAGCCTCCAGGGAGTATTGGTGACATCAGTTTCAGTTTTGACCGAGTTTCAAAGAGCACTCGCCATCAGTCAAAACAAGTTTATTCCCAATTTTGCAAAATGCTGATTGAATTATTGTCATGGAAACTTTCACAAAGAAATAAATGTCTGTACTCTGCCTCCCATTCCACAACAGCAGGCATGTTTTATAGGCGCACTCTCATGCCATTACAGTGCACTCCTTTCTGTCCCTCGGGTTAGTGTCCTACTCTCTTTGTTAACATCTCCATTTGAGGACAAGATGAATGCGTCCCCTTTTTCCTCCTCCCTCCTCCTCTTCCTCCTGTTCCGGACCGCCGGGGTGTTTAGGCTGAGATGCACATACTCTGGAGAGCCTGGCTTGTGTATATGATGGACTATGTGTACAGTACAGTAGTTTTGGTAATCTATTGTCCAGTTCTTATTGAATTAAGAACTCTCATAGCAGTATAGTGAATAAAGCCAAAAATAAATGCAGTAATTGAGAATGTTTCAGTCTATGTTCTAACTTAATTGCTTGTTTAGACGTGATCCTGCTGTTAGACTGCAATAAAAAACTTAATAAGGATTCATGTTTTGGGCCTACAACATAAGATTAGATCATTCTTAGTCCACGTGATTATTTTCCTTCACACCTCTGTCAAATTAAGATGCAATTTGTGGTCTGGGGTTAAGAAATAAGATGGAGGGTCTACCACATACCATATTTTTATCTACTTAAGTCTATAGTGTAAATTAATGAAATCTAAAACATGGCACCAGACTTTCCACCTGCAAAACAAATGTATCTATGGGTATAAATAAAGGAACTGCTGGTAGAGATGTTATTGTTTTGCCTGGAACGTTCCACAGTATGGCATAAAAAAAATGTACAAAAGTATAAGGTGCCTCTCCACAAATCTCACCTGTCACTTGGCCAGTTGGTGTTACCTGCTTGTCTTCATGGAGATAGACAAGTCTATCTCCATGCAAAGGAATAACATCTAAATGGAACCAAGCATGTGACAGACCAACTATCTGAAAAGTTACATGGTGCAATAAAATATACTTTATTTTCTATTGTTGTCATACCACAAGCTTGTTCTTACACACATTTAAACAGTAAACACACATAATTATGAGGTTGAAATTCATGTTCATGAGCAGCAAAAGTGAGCAAAAGTCTTGTCAAATAAAATATAGTCCACAATCTGTTCTCTATTCCCACATGAGTGACCAATCACCGATGAATCCAGACAGAGCCCAGGCCCAAGGCTCTCTCCACCACAGAGCTGCTGATTCATTTTTTGTGGTAAGTGGTGACTTTCCTCCAGCCTTGTTGTGAACTTGTGACATGAATCATCACTTTTCTTCAATCTGGCAAGTTTCCTGTAGAGACAAAGATCAGATTTAGGCAGTGAGATCTTTAAATGTTCAACACATGAAAATCTCACCAGTAGGCATGAGATACTGGAATTTTGTGTCATGATTATCACAGCCAAAATAATTGCCATTAACGATAATAATAGTGCATAATGATAATAACTACAGTACAATAAGGATTAAAGTTGCTGACAGTTAAAAAAGTTTACAGTATTAATGTTGTGAATAAGTTCTGTGTTCAAACAACATTTACCGATCCATTCTGGTAATATATATTCGTTTTTTGGATTATCACAATTGTAAAAAATGTCCCAGGAATGATTGTTGTCTACCTTTTTTATCATGATAAAGGATATGATCCCATCCCTACTCACCAGTAGGTAAAAGTGCACTATGGAACTTTTCTAATGGAGTTTTACTTTTACTGCAGATGTTCACAATGTGTTTCACTTCTCAGTATTTTTTGTCCCTTTATTTGGTTCAAATACGGACAGACCATGCCTGTCCCCAATTTACTAATATACCTATCAATTGATAGGTTGATATACCTATCAATCATGTCCATCTGAAAATGGGGGGATTCATCAGTGACCAGACTCACATCTTTGTATTGATTAAGGGTGTATTCTGGATTCCAGGCAAATTTACAGATGTTTTCGTTGCAAAAAATCAAACCACTCATTCAGTGAGTGAACTTGCCTCTCCACAGATCTTACCTGTAGCATGGTGGCAAGCTGCTTTTCCTCATAGATATAGATAAGGTTAACGGCATTGAGTGGAACATTCTAGACAAATCTACTGTTGATGGACAACAGACCTTAAACTTGTACTGGAAAACCTTTCTTATAAAATGTATTACATCAATATGCCTGGTTCATTACACTACTGGGACCAACAACATCATTCATTGCTATCTTTGGGGAGTAGTAAAAATGACACAGTTTAGACGACCTTTGACCCCAGTGAAACAGGCTGACCTCCTCCATGTGACCCCAGCCCATTAAACTTAACTGTAAAAAGTCCATAGTTGCTCACTCATTCACTGACTAACACAGTGGTGACATGTTCATGTAGGATTACATGGGATTACATAACTGGGTAAGGAATAAGGTGCTAATGGATCAAACATACGAAAAGATGTAGGGAAATATGTACTCGATGGCAAAAACATTTGTTCTGTCAGAAACTATTTGAAGTAAATATCAAATGGTGTCAAGTTTTGTCAGCAAGTCGGAAATTCGGTGGGAATTTCTTAAATTGTAACTGCATGTGAACTCGTGAGTGAAGCAATAAGAATTATTGGGTAACTACTGCTAGTGCTTAAGGTGATTTGTTGCAAAGAGGCAGCAATTTCCACTAACAGTAAAAGAAACTCCATCTCTGTCAACATTCAAACTGCACCTTAAACTGGATGAAGGAAAACTAAGTCTGTGAACACTTTTAAACTTAAGTTGTTTCTTGTGGTTTCATATTGCCTGGGATCCAGAATACATACTTCTACAATTGATACTGTGCAGTGACACCACACTGGGGGTGTTCTACATGTATCTCTAATTAGTGAAATGTTTAGGAGTTAGCATTCTGGATCCCAGGGAATATGAAACCACATATGTTCTGTCACATGTTCTATGCACATTTTAACAAACTGTCAAAAAAAAATAAAAAATAAAAGCTTAAATATTGTCTGAAAACTCAAGAAAAACCCATTTTCAGGAGCGTGTGATCAATACGAGTATTCATGATCCTGTTTAGATGTTTGATTTTTAACAAAAGTGGGAGTGACCAACTGAAAAACTTTTGGCTAACGCTATCTAGCTTGTGACTGTAATTTTATGTGTGAGTGACTTGTTTAACAGCACAAACCAGCTCACTTGTTATAGTTACAACTAAGTAAGGTCTTTCTGGTCAGCTTGTGGTAAAATAAAACTCAGACTGAGGTCGAAAAGAGCTTCAAATGTATGAAGTAGATGTCGTCTGATGACGCTGATTTCGTCTACATAATCATCTGCAAAGTAAGATTTCTTCAGATGGACATGATTGAGAGGTGGATTAGCCAATCAGGGATGCACATTGTCCATCCTTATCAAAGCAAATTATGTTTTCTTATGAGGAAAAAAGAAAGAAAGAAAAAAGCCTGGGAAACATCACAAATTTCTGCAGAATCAAAGAGCGAAGCACTAAACTGTTAATATGAGGTGAGAGAAAGTAATAATACAATATTATTACTAGCCATCCAGCCAAACTGACGCCTCCTGTCCTTGCCCTGACACCTCCTCCAGTGATCACACATTACATTAAAGAAGAATTACTCCCTCCAAAAGTCCTTGTTATCCATTCACGGAAGGGTATAATCTATTGTCAGTATTCCAGGCCTAATATTAATAAAGATGTCTGACGTGAGTGATTTTGTTGAAGGCTTGGCAGTAACAAATCAATGCAGCCTGTACAATTTGTCCCCTTTGAACACTATCTATAAAAGACCAAGGAGTAATTTAGGTTCAGACAGCCCAGTGAGCATGGAGACTGTCACTGGGAAATAAAAATGTCATCACCACACATAATAAGCACACACAAAAATTGTAATGACCGAATCTCAGAATGATGAAACTTTGCCTTGACCCATATTGTTCGTGCATATTAGTGAGTTATGGTGTAGATGAGAGCGAGGTGGTCTTGGCAGCATCTTCTATCGGTCTGTGATCAGAAAAAGCCAGTATAATGTTCTCCCTGTAGTTTAAAGACGAGCGAGGAGAGAAACCCTGGAGCATAGCCAGAAAATCATCTTTTATTGGCTATGGGGCTGGTATGTGTATGCTTGACTGTAATGTGCTGGTGTTGACGGTGACATCTGGGACAGCTCATTGAAGTAAGGCTGATTCTGGTTAAGGGTTGTATCAACACTGTCAAACATGTGAGTGTGTATGTTTGGAGCAAAACACAGAGGTGAGGCCTGGTTCCAAGGAGGTTTATGTTGTCAGAGCTGTACCATCCTCACTGTGTGTGTGTTTTAACTGTGTTACACATGTGTAACTACCAGTTATTTGAACCATTAGGGCTACACTTGGCAGAGGATGATTAATAGATAACTCTGGTGGTGTCTGATATTCAGGGATTCAAAGGGGTGAGGTAAGTGTGAAGTGGGGCAACGCTAGCTCAGTTGTCTGTCCAGTGAGGTATCGGTTTGAATCTCTCGACATAAATAGTCCACTGACTCACAGGTTGGCGATCCGATCCCAGGTCCAACAGATGAATACTGTCTTTGAATACTGTTGTATGAAAGTGGGTGTGAGTGGTTCCTTGCTGTACAGTAAAGTGCTTTGAGTGCCTTGAAGGTGGAAAAGGAGCTATATAAAAATGTGACTATTTAACAAGTGTCTTGCTCAAGGGTACAATGACATGGCATTGAACCCCCTGTTAGCTACCACTTCTGCATTAGACTACTAGAATTACCAATGTGTCTTATGTACAGTATGTACCCACAGTATATTCAATACAAACATGAGTCATGCAAATAAATAAAACTTCAAATAGGATTTCAAAATATGACATTTTAACTTTAACATTATGCTTATTCTGAGAGAAAAGATTACCATGGTTCTAGTTTTATTAAGTCTACTATTCTCAGTTATGAAGTTAATATGTCATAAACAGAGATTAGAAGAGATTAGAACCTTTAACATTTAGGATTTTAGGATAAAACTGAACCTTTCTATGACTTTTAGGACCCTGAGAAACCGGTAGAGAATCACAATGTGTGCCTATTATATCAAATAACTAAAAACATAAATCCATTAATATAATCCATATATGTGCCTGTTACATCTCAGTGATACATATTCAATGCATAAACTGCACACTACAAATCTGACTCAGGAATCTTGGTCTCGCCTCACATGTTCCACGACTTCTGTTCTTCATTAGCACTCTATTATCTATTGCAGCTGTCTCCCCATTGTTAGATAGAGATAAAACAAAGTTTAAAAAAAGATTCCCCCTGACAATTTAATGAATGCTTAGAAGAGGTAAAGATTTATACTTTGGAAAATGCTATTGATAATAAATCGCTTTGCTCCACTTTCTTCTCGCTACCTGCACAGTGAATAATTGCAATCAAGAGCCAGCCATATAGGGGAAACACAGAAAAATGAACTTGTCTGAGCATCTAAAGACCACAGTCAAAATCTTTTATCAGATTAAACCAGACAATATTGATTTTAACAGGGAAAAGCACCACTCACAAGAGGTCAAAGGTCAGCGTGGGTCAGTTATTGGACGACAGTACTTTAGGATAATGGATGGATAGGTTGATATGTCAAGGAAATTACATGGTTTATAAAATGTGGTGGATACATAAGGATAAGTGCATTGAGTCCATGAAAGGAACAAATAAATGGAAGACTAAACATTGTGCACAGTTAGATATGATTCCTCATTCATTAAGAGTGGTCCTATTGTATAAAGCTAAAGAATACTGCACTGGTCTATACTGTATGCAGAATGAAACTCCATTTGGACAAAACTATCCATAAAATAACAGTACATAAAGTACAAATATTTGAAAGTTCTAATCAAAGTATCTCGGCATGTATGTTTAAGGAATGGTCAGAAGTTACCATGGAGACACAAAAGTACACATTAGCAAACTCTGACAAAAAGTTTTATGATTGTCTATAAACTCCAGAAAAAATATAAAATGGATTTAAACAAAACATTTTCAGGAGCCTGTGATCAATACAAGTGTTCATGGCCCTGTTTAGATGTTTGATTTTCAACAAAATGGTATCAGTAACTAATTGAAAAACTGCTGATGCAAATGCTAGCTAGCATGTGACCGTGACCGGGGTGGTGCGTGAGACTGCGTTTTTCCGAGGAGCGGGGCGGTGGGGGTGTGTGTGAGTGACCATTTTTTTCCAGAGGACCGGGGGGGCCTAAGCTGGAGGATTTTACCTGGAGCATGTTTTGGGTTGATGGGGGAAACCGGAGTGGCCGGAGGAAACCCATCCAGACACGGGGAGAACATGCAAACTGTCTGTGAGAATGCTATTCATAGATTTCAGTTCAGCATTCAACTCCATAAATCCCACAACAGCTCATCACCAAACTGGACCACCTGGGGCTTCAGACCTCACTGTGTAATTGGCTGCTGGACTTCCTCAGCGAGAGGCCACAGGCAGTGCGGATCGGCAGAAACACCTCGAGCTGCATTAGGCTAAGCACGGGAGACCCCCAGGGCTGTGTGCTCAGTCCGATGCTCTTCACTCTGCTGACCCACGACTGTGCACCAGTCTTCAGCACCAATCACACAAGTTTGCGGACGATACGACTGTAGTGGGTCTCATCTCTAATAACGATGAAACAAACTACAGGAGTGAGGTGAGCCTTCTGACCAAGTGATGCAGCGATAACAATCTCCTTCTTAATGTTGAAAAAAACAAGGAGATTGTTATTGACTTCCAGAGAGGCCCCACCCAGCACCCCCCACTGTCCATCAACGGTGCTGCTGTAGAGAAGGTGAGCAGTATCAAATTCCTGGGGGTGCACATCAGTGAGGACCTCTCATGGACAGCGAACACTGCATCACTGGCAAAGAGGGCTCAGAAGCGCCTCTATTTCCTCCATAAACTGAGGAGAGCTGGAGCCCCCCCACCCATCATGACCACCTTCTACTAAGGCATCACTGTGTGACCATTGAGAGCTGCACTGAACAGAACAGGAAAGCCCTGCAGCGCATAGTGAATGCAGCTGGGAGGATCGCTGGTGTCTCTCTCCCCTCCCTCCTGGACATTTTTAACACCTGCCTCACCCGCAGAGCGTCCAGCATTGTGGGTGACCCGAGCTACCCCTCACATAGCCTCTTCAGCCTCCTGCCCTCGGGGAGAAGGTACCGGAGTCTCCGGGCCCACTCCACCAGACTCCACCCCCCGCACACATATATGTATGTATAAGATATGTCGCACACATATCTTAGAATTGACAATAAAGCTGACTTTGAACTTTGAACTTTTGAACTTTGAACTACAGTGTAAATAAGACATTATAGCAAACATCCATCTGATGTCACTAGGTACAAAACAGTATTTTTATTTAAAATGGTGTAAATAAAGTTGGATTTTCTTTGAAGGCGGATTGTTATGCGAATTCACAACCTATGACCAAGCACAAAGAATAAAAACATTAATATACCTTCAGACTTAGACAGGGCCTGCTCCATGCCTATCGGACACACTGCTTTCATAATCCAGTCTGAAATGAAATCCAAAAGATTGTCCCACTCTCTGAAAACTATGAACATTTGAACATCAGCAGGTAGTACCTCTCTGCAGAAACAGCAAAGGCATGGTTTCAACACGTATTACATCATACTGCTTTGTACTGTGAGGAGGAGCTGTAATTGATTTGTAATGGTTATGTGAGCAAACCCAATACAAAAGCTGGTGGTCACTGAATGAGAAGATTCAAGCTATTGGCACCACACTCAGACCATATGTTACAGTTACAGTGTCCGATTTGTTGTGATTTGTCCATCAATGAGTGATGATGAATACATTATTTTGTTCACTGAATAGGTAGGACCATAGCTTCATCATGGGACTGAAATTAGTCAGGGTTAATTAACGTGTATTATGATATGTAAACGTTGGTTTCCCTCGCCCCTCAGGCCACCTCTTGCCTTCATTTGACAAGATGCTTTCCACATGTAGTTTTCTTTTTCTTATTCCAGTATTACTTATTGTGGAAAATTGTGTCATTAATTTTGCCTCTTCTGATTTTGAATTATGGAGTCTTTTTAACCAACTAGGGGCCTTGCAAAGAAGGTAGTCTATTTACAAAATGTGCAATTATTCAAATTTTAATTGAGATTCAGTAATTTCTAATCACCAATTATATTTGAGAAGCCCACAACCAATCCTCTTTCAGTAAAAGTATGTGGTTTGGAACAGATTTCAGACTTTGGAGGAATAATCTGACTTTATTATGTTTATATTTTTATGTCACAATTATTTAAAGGCTAGATTATTATTATTTATGTTCAGGAAATTCATATTCAAAATCATTTCAGCTATTTTTCAATAAAATCCAAAATCCGAAAATGTGGCCCATTTCCGCATCAAAGCAGTCAAAGCGCTGTACATCAAGGAACCACCCACCCATTCACACAAACACACACACGCACACGCGCACGCATGCACACACAAACACACACACACACACTGAGGGGCGAGGTGGGTTAAGTGTCATGCTTAAGGACACAACAACATAATTCATCTGTGGGAGCTAGAACCAGCCTTCAGATCAGTGGACACTACAAACTGAACTACTGTTGCCCATTATAGATTTCATATTGTTATATTGCACAAATTATTACAAATGTCAGTAGAATAAAATGTAATTTGATTGTAGTTAATCAGGCCTTTCATTTTTAACTTCACATGTGTGTCCTTGGACAATTGGGGAAATACAAAACTAAAACCACACTTTGGATGCATAGATTAAGGGTGAACTCACACTAGGACTTTAGAACTGATTGCCCCTAAAGCACGGTACGTTTGTCCAGTGTGAGCGGAATTGAACCATGCCCAGGCACAGCGCCGTTGGGACTTTGGCCCAGTTAGAAGAGGTGGGCCAAAGCACAGCATAGTTCCTCATTTACGTGCACACGCTTGACTTTACACGAGCCTTGTCAGGTGCACTAATGTTACTTAAACGAGGAAACAGTGAATAAACTATGGTATATATAACACGGTTAACCTGCTCTTACCTTCACTAAGGACTGTGGACAGTGACAGAAGTTTTGCAGCATTGTCTCCGGCTCTCCTCACAGCTCCGAGCTGTTATTAATTTACATCCATTAACTCACAGTGGACTGCGCATCACAGTATGACACATATGTGCCTCACTAAATTATAGATATTTTATGGCCGTTATTAAGCGATAGCAATGTGATATGCGACATGTGAACAAACAGCACCATGTGATGACGTCATCGGGCTATGGCTTGGTTCGGTTGTGCAGGTGTGAGTGCAGGCCATAGAACCCTACACAATCGTGCTTGAGCATGGCACGGTTAAGTCCTAGTGTGAGTGCGCTGTAAGATTGATCGCACAATCCTGTTTTAACCAATGCTGAATTTACTGGTAACTTACACCTGTTTTATTTGGCTTCTCTTAAATTCCTTCTCCAAGTTTAAGTATCGTGATTAAACCCTATCAAATCCAATAAATCAGAGAAAGAAACCATTTGAGCCTGCAGATTGAATGATTACAGCTCTTCAGATTACAGGGGCACAATCTGTGCTATAAACACCTTGTATAATGTGTTGGACCCTTTGCAGTGTTTTCACTCCCCAAACTTTCCACTGAAGGAAATCTCTGTGTGGTTTACAGCTGACAGTAAAAACATTGTACTAATGGCTGCTTAGTTCGTGGAGGTCCAAATTACAAATTTAAGTGTCAGTTAAAACCATTACTCCAAACTTTGACTGATCACCAGGATGTACTCTTGTGAGACTAACATCTTTTTTAATTGTCTTTCCCATCACGTTCCTCTCACTACAGTTTTCCTTGCGTGTATTAATGTCTACCTTGGGAATAATAAACGTGATTGGTTTATTTGAAAGTTTGTCTTGCTGTGTACATATCTGCAGGCAATGCATGATGGGAGCCGTGTCACAGTCGCTCTGACATATGGGAAGCATCAAGTCACTTCCTTCCAAGCCAAGATGGAGAAGCAGTGACCAGGCCCGCTCTGCCATGCTCTTATAGCCATTAGAAAAGTCAAAGGTCAAGATCAGGTGGAATTATTGGAGGTCTAATTTAACTTTAGCAAAATTTACTCTTGTGACATTTAAAATGTTTTACAATGGAGTTGTGTTTTGTTTCATTCACACATGTTTGACTAAGCCTTCATTATTAGGCTACATACATGCTCTGTTCCACCTTCTGATGTCATGAAGTGGTAGTTTTCATGACCTTTAATTAATAGCTACTGTTTAGTTTTTGTTTTAATTTTTGTTCAGTAGAGATTGACAATGCCAGGGCTGAAATTATTCATATATTTTAGTGAAGGCATATGGAGTTTAAAGACACAGTGTAGCACTTCCTGTATTACCACATGACATCATAAGGTGGAACAGATTTGAATGTATTCCTATCTGTTGCAGCTTTTGTGATCCTTTTCACAGGCTTAAGATTGTCTAATACAGTGGTCCCTCGTTTATCGCGGGGGTTACGTTCTAAAAATAACCTGCGATAAGCGAAATCCGCAAAGTAGGACAACTTTATATTTTACAATTACTATACATGTTTTAAGGCTGAAAACACCTCACCACACACATTCTACACTTTTCTCAGACTGGAATGAATGTTTTCTCACATTTCTCTCTTGTTTAAACACTCAAACTTTTGTAGATTTTCAACAAAAAAATGTATTAATAGTGACGCGTGTATTTCACAGTTTCTCTAACCGGACCTCTTCGTCAGGCAGGGCGGGGGAGTTGGGAGGAAATTAAGCGCTCTGATTGGCTGAAAGTTCTCTGCTTACATGCACATCTCTGTGGATCTGTCGCTCAGTGGCAGAATCAACGTCAGTAACAACTTGAGTGAAACGGACGAAATGCAAGATCCATATGCGTATTTTAGAACAAGGAGGTCAAAATGCGTGCTCGGTATGCAAAATGCATACATGTTGGCAGGTCTGTAAATCTGGCTGAACGCATTCTTGTACTGTACAGAGGACATGGCACGGAGGAGAATGACTGATGAATCGGCAAAGGTCTACAGTCCCTTAGCCAATCAGGACTCAGAACACAATGCGCATTGATACACTATAAAAAAATGTGAATTTAAAAAATCTGCGAAACAGCGAGGCCACGAAAAGTGAACCACAATATAGCAAGGGACCACTGTACATAATTAATAATATCTAACTCTATCTGGTGACATGTTTCAATGAGGCCCACCATTTTTTATTTGATCAATTCAGAGCAAGTTTTGAAGTTGCTCTAAACCACCAGAATTGGGCTCCTCTCATACTAGATTCAAGATTCAAGATTCTTTATTGTCATTATGCAAGCATAATGAAATTTTGATGGACTCCCGGCTACAGAAGTATAAAAATACAACAAGCAAAAAGATAGAAGTATCATAAAGATACAAAGATAAAAAAGATAAAAAGCATCATAAATACAGATCAGTAGTGTAAAGTGAATGTTGTAGAAGAAGAAGCAAGAAGAAGCAACTTTATTGATCTCACACTGGAGAAATTCTTCTCTGCATTTAACCCATCCTGTTATTAGGAGCAGTGGGCAGCACAGTGGGCGCCCGGGGACCATCTTGATCTTCTTGCTTCGGCTTGGTCAGGACCTAAACTGGATGATTTTTACCTATCGTGCATGTTTTTTGGGTTGGTGGGGGAAACCGGAGTGCCCAACCATGCACAGGGAGAACATGCGAACTCCACACAGAAAGGCTCGGGCGACCCGGGGATCGAACCCGGACCATGCATGCAAACTCCACACAGAACACACACAGAAAGGCCTGGGCGACCCGGGGATCGAACCCGGAACCTTCTTGCTGTGAAGCGTGAGTGCTAGCCACTCAGCCACCGTGCCGCCAGTAGTAGAAGTGTAGTAGTGTAGTAAAGTGCAGCTAGCTTAGATTGTTTCCCATTTGCCCTGGTTTCACAGTATTTTTGCATTTGTTATGTATTTTTGGTATTTTTGCCAAAGGGTAAAAAGTGATTATCAGGTTTTGATGAAACTGGCAAGGTCAGGTAAGAAAATGTATTTGTGAATACTAGAGTCATTTTAGGGAAAGGTGTGTAAATTCTGGAAAACAATCTTTGAAATAAAATGGAACAATTGAAAATTGTAGTTTGTTTTTACTCTTAACCAATGAGACATTCATTCTGCGCAGGATAGAAATGTGCTGATCCCATGAAGTCTGTCGTGTGAAGGCTTTCAGGTCAAGATACAGTTGAATAATGAAGACTGAGAAACTTGTTGGAAAGTGTTGGAAAGTGTTGGAATCAGAATGCTCAGTTTAATGTTTGTGCCATAGCGATAGAATGTGAAATTCTCTGGGTAGCCAATCAGGACTCATCTATTTTCATTCATTTGGATTATTATCCACCTAACATGATGTAGGCTTGTGATTTTCAAATGGTGGTCACTTTTCTAATAGCTAAAGAAAAGGCATGCTGTTGAGACCATTTTGTGCTGTTGGTGCTCTATTCATTCACTTCTCAGGAACATTCAGTGAGTACCTTGCCCATGGACACAGCAATGCAGGGTCTGAACCATCAATTTTTAGTGGTGGTAATGTGTGGATTTGATGTTTAGTTTTATACAGTTGTTGCATAGTTTACTGTTTAATCTTTGTGGAGACCTGGATTAGTTTTAGCAACCTTTATTTTTAGGCGTTTATTTTTTGTTTAGTGATAAACCTTATTTTTCTTTATTTAGTCTGCCCTACTGTTGTCTTAAATCTGTTATTTTGCTGTGTTGTCCTCGACCAAACTAATCAATATGTTTTCTTTGACTGGAAAGCTTTATTAAAGGTGCACTGTGTAACTTTTTTGGAATAGAGTCTGCCACGTGCATTTGTCTCCATGGAGATGTTATTGCTTTGCCTGGAATGTTCTGCAGCGTGGCATTACACGTTAACACATCTATCCCCATGGGAATACCAAGATAAGTTATAGGTTAGATCTATGTAGAGGTAACTCTGCTAACAATGCAAATGCATATTTTTCAATGTTTCAGTTTTTTACTAATGAATAGTTGTAATTGAATTCATGCAAGATAGGCCCGTTCTAGGCAAAAACATCTCCATTGCATCAAGCAAGTGGCAGAGCCCCCCCAGAAAAGTTACACAGTGCACCTTTAAGGTATTTTACAGTGTTAATTTATTACTCATTGGAACCTCAACATGCTCAATATTCAATCAAAGCGAAAACGGCCAGGTTAAAACTGTATAAGATCTAAGAATGAGAGCCTGCTTTTACCTGTATTTTCAATGGGAAGACGTGATCAACATTAATAGCTTGTTTACACAGTTTGTAAAGTGCTGATCTTTTGATTCACATAATTGCCCCACGACTCAATCAATCAGGAAATCAGTCAGCAGCACTTTGAGTAAACACTGTTTTCTCCCCCGTGCACCAAAGCAAAGGTCAACAGCTCAGCATTTCTTCATTATGAACAAACACGCTAATTAGTTGAATAAGCTGCTTTAATCATTATTACAGGAACAGTAACGATGTACAAGAGTGAGTGGGAACTTCAACTTTCTCCTCTGATCCAGGAAATGTCAGGTTATAACGGCAATGGCTCCCGGAAGACTCCTCACCATCCAGGTATCCATTTCAATTAACTACAGGAACATTTAGCTCTGTGCTCGTCTCCGCTCCACTGGTTCGGATGAGACGTGCCCTCGGAATGCATTATTACACTACATTACATTATTTGCTGTGGGCTGTTCATGTTCATTTGACAGTGTTGGTAAATAAATGATCAGGTAATATGTTATTTCATTGTGAATTCAGAAATGTTTAAGAATCACTCATTTTAGTACCTCATGATTTGTATAATAGAGCTGAGTAACCTTTTTTATTTTTATTTTTTTTTCTTTTATTAAAATATATCCAGCCTCTGGCCCCACTCAGCTGAGAGCTGGCATACTGACACAGACTTGAACCATAGCTTTTGCACAGCTCAGGGCCCAGGTGCGTTGTGGGAATCCAAGCAATTTAATTTGCATGAATTATTTTTATTTATTTACTGTCACAGTAAACACATTCATATGCAGACATTTCTATTCCAAACATTAGCTGTTCTGAGTTGAGTTTCTAATCAGTTGTGCATATAGTATTTGTGTATTAACCAATCATAGCTTGTGGGAATTCGATGTGTAGTAACTTTGGTTACACGCTGCCATTCCGACACACCGCCACTCCGACATTGAATTCTAATTGTCGGAGTGGAGGCATTTCCATTTTTATCAAACGTCCCTGCACTCCGACCTTTTTTTTCCCCAACATTTCAATAAGGTAATTCTTAAAAATATGTGGGCCTACTAAAATGAGCTATACGTATGGAGTACGAAAGATTTTGTGCATAGGATAGAAATCTGTGCATATTTGGGAAATCCATGCACAATTGGCTGTAGTTGAGCATAAAATAAATATTCATAAACTCGCTAATGAGTCCAGTCGTACATAAAATGTATTGTGTGCATTTTATTCAGAATGCAAACTGAAATGTTATAACATGAAGAATTACAATCACAAAATGAAAATTTGCGATTACGCTTTCTTCAGTACGAATACGAATTCACAGACGCGACTCTACTGTCAGAAATATGTTAATCATCTTAACTATCTTAATAATAATAATCTTCACTTCACTGGCATTATTTATTGAGCAGAAGAAACATCAATCAAGATGCTGGACTTTTGCGAACCAGGACTAAACCAGAATTGATCCCAGGACTAAACCAGAATTGATCCCAGGACTAAACCAGGACTGATCCCAGGACTGATCCCAGGAGGACTAAACCAGAATTGAACCAGGACTAAACCAGGACTGATCTTGGACTTGAGAGAGAGAGAGAACCCCAAGCCCGCAGAGCAGGGTGTCCGCAAAGTGCGATCAGCGATCAGGTGATGGCTGTGCCCATGGGGCACAGAGCTCTGCACTGATACTTTGGCCTGCGGTCACCCAACAGTCAACACAGGTGCCTGTCTCGAGACTCAGTCCTGGTTCAGTTATGGTTTAGTCCCGGTTTAGTCCTGGTTTAGTTCTGGTTTAGACCTGGTTTAGTCCCAGTTTAGATCTGGTTTAGTCCCAGTCTAGTCCTGGTTTAGTCTTGGTTCAATCCTGGTTTAGTCCTGGTTCAGCCAAAAAAGGTGACGCTCCAAACTATGAGTAGGTTGTCAGAATGGCGGCATCAAAAAGGGTCAGAATGGGGGCACTTTGGAATGACGGAATGTCGGGGTGGGGGTCTGTCGGAGTGGCGGTATGACGGAATAAGGGTTGTACCCCAGTAGCTTTATGGCCGAGGTGCACGTATACAGCACAGCAAACACCTCAAACTCTCTGTGCGTTGGCGAGCTGTGCAGTACATCCACGTAGATTTGATGCTGGACCATAAACCGGCCTTTACATTTTGAAATATGGAGTGTGTATGTATAGAGGACTCAGAGGATTCCCAAAATGAGAACATGCAAATATGCAAAAAAAAACAACAAAAAAAACCCCACCCAGCCTGACTGTTGAACTTGGGGCTGTGTGGCTAACCACTATACTACTATAATTAATAAAGGCATTTTACTTGTATAGAAACATGCTTGTCCATCTGTCCTGTTGAGACATGAGTGGGATGATTTTGGTCTCTGGAGTTGCCCACCTCCCCAAAATGTTTGTACAGCTCCAATTACAGTGCGCCTGTCTCACTCACTGTCACTACCTTTGACTTTTCCTTTCAGCTGTTTCCATTTGGAGATGCAGCTGCCTTGGTGGTCTTTCACTCCACTAATTACAGTCCCGCCTCCCCCATCATCAGTAGATTTACAGGGTCATCACTGTTGCCATGGCGCGCAACATCTCATCTAACAATAAAACAAAATCTAACCTTATGGTCTGTACCCTGCATTACACGTCAGCGCGTTGTCAGATAGGCCCGCTGTGGTCACTCCAGTTCTTTACGAGGATTTGTCTCTGAAATTCTACACTGATTCACGCTCCACTGGGGTTGAAAGAGCGCCTTATAAAGTTAAGCAGAAGATTAAGGAACTCCTACCTTCATTTCATAACCCAGTACACTCCAGTCATTAGAGCTATCCTGCACTACTCTAACTGCATCTTGGCTGGCTCTGTTCACACTCACGTCCTGATAGCTTTCCCAGGACCAGTCTAAACTCGTGTAATAAGAGGGTTTTCAGATTTTTAAAGTGAAACAGGCATACAGTACCTCCAGCTGGGTGAACTCATGTACAGTAAAGGGTAGAAAGCTTGGTTCGTGCAAGAGTTAGAGTATAATATTTTACAGGGGATTTTTCAAACACCGGCCCATGAGAACAGAGCCTTTGTGTCCTTCCAGTACTCCCACATTTTCCACTGCATGACTGATTTTTGGACAATGCAAAGTTATCTGTTGTCTAAAATATATAACGGTTCTTTCACCACTTGTTTTAATACCGTGGGTTTTGCGTTCGGTCCCATGTATTATGTATCATATCAAACTTTAAAACTGAATGTCCTTAGTGGGTTATGAAAACAAATCAACAGAAGTGTAGTTCCAAACATCAACTATCAATAACTATTATAACGGAGATAATTTTCCTTCAGTTTTATTTTTTTATCTTTTCATCAGCAGTTTACAGTATCTTTATAATTATTTTTGTCACACTAACTTTCATAATAGTAGTGAGAGATGCTTTTTTTAATCATTTGCATATATTTTCAAGATTACATTTTATAGTTAATATCAACGCTCACTTTGGAATCTTTGTTTTTTAAGCTATGATTGGATTCAGAAAACATTGCAACATTTTATAACGAAGTAATATTTAATACAGATGAAGAGGGTGAAAAAATGTCTTCATAAGTATTATTATAATAAGATCTAGAGGACAGTGAGAGAAATGATGAGGTTCAACACTGAATTTAGTTTTTGGATATTTCATAGGAAAATAAAATGTCACCAATAGTGAAAACTATCTCACCCCATCTGGGAATATGACATTTGAGATTAAGTTAAAATTGTTTTTTTCACCATTTTGACACTTGGGATAAATCTTCGTTGTTGATCCAAACCTCAAGGACTCTTTTATAGACCTCTTTGCAGTTGCCTTTCGAGTCCTTCAAGACCATTGTCATTTATAACAGTTGTTTGACAGCGGGGTTAAAAGTTGCCTTAGTCTTTTGTACCTCAGGGCGAAGGGTGGGTGGTTCAGAGGACAAAGGGTCGATGCCATAGCGACCCCTGTCAACACCTCGTCCTTCTCACACACGTCTCACTCCATCACGTTCGCCTTCAACATCACAAAACCAAACCAAACACACCCCAGACTGCAGACCACAGACACCGCGAACTCCCACTGATAAGTTGCACATGTTCTCCTTATAAACCAGGATGTTGTAATGTTACACTCTCTCTCTGTCATTGCATGGGAATGATTGACCTCCCATCAAATGACCCCATAAATTTGACTTTTCCTCTATAGATCACAAGCACATACTTAGGGACCCCGCTGGCTCAACTTATTGAAATGGCGTACATCAAGAAACATAATCAAAAGGGACTGAAACCACACAAAGGTCCCTAGGTTTGTCCTTTCATGTGACCCATTAAGTGCAAATATATTAAACCTCCATTGAAAACAACAGGATATTGGCTGCCATATTGTTCACATCTTTAAAGCTTCGCACCTTTTTCCTCATGGCCAACACCTATCCACTTCTACGCAACAGTCCCATCTGCACAGTAAAACTTTAATTTAGAAATGCTTTAAGGATATCAAAGCAGGTGGATACAAACTGTTTTCAATTTTGTTTTATTACAACAAAACCCTTAATTGTGTTTAATTTAGAATGATTTAACCTAACCAGATGGTACTCGGTCCAAAAAGGTTTTCCCAAAGTTCTTCAGTTACTCTTTTTTTGAATCAATAGACAGTGAAATTGAGTTATTATAAAAGTGGATTTGGGAAAAGTTTTGTTGGGAACTCCACACACACGGTACATGGGAGTTATGGTCTTTGCAGCTGGAGGTTGACCACTTAAATTCCAGGAGGATTATTTTAAACACGTTGGGCAGCAGTGGTGGAGGAAATGGTCAGTTTTGTTACTTGAGTAAAAGTACAGATACAGAGGCAAAAAAAAAAAACAAAGTAAAAGTATCACATGAAACAAAATCTATTTAAATAAAAGTATTAAAGTTCCAATTTAAAAATGTACTTAAAGAGTGAAAAGTGAAAAGATTTAAAGCTTCAAATTGAGTGATTTTGATACAGATTTGTGCTGAAACAACTGAAATTTCCTAGCTGTTTTTGTATATTTTTCTATATTTCAGGTCTGACACAATAAAAATACTTTTACTTTTCAATACAGATAAAAATATAGTGGAGTACAAAGTACAGATACCTGCTCTCAAATGTAGTACTTTAAAAACGTACTCAGTACCTAAACATTTAACTTAAGTACAATACTACTTTTACTTTGTTACGTAGCACCACTGGTGGGCAAGGAAGGTTCCTGTCTCACATTTGGTGATGCCACAGTCAGTTGATTAAAAATTGAACTATTATTCCTAATTTCTTTGCTGTGTTTTTGACTATTTTGGATTGAATGAGTTATGAATATTGTGTAAGTTTGCCTCTGAACTGAAGGTGCATACATCATTTTTCTTCTGTTGCCACCTGCTTGTAACCGTGGAAATGTTATTGATTTGAATATTGAATGTTCCAATGCATGGGGATGCTATACTGTCACCTCACCACAGATCTGACCTGTAACTTGGCCCAGTGATGTCACCTGATTGTGTCCATAGAGATACATATGTAGTGTGAAACATCCCATGCAAAACAGTAACATATCCATTGATCAGGTGGCAAGCCTTCAAAAAATATAAAATGCGCTCTCTCTCTCCCCTCCATCATGCAGATAAACAACTTACAGTACCTACGAAGTAGCGAAAACATCAGCCACTTCAACCTATCCATCTTTTCCCGTCCATCCAGTTTTCACAGCCTCAGGGGGAATTATTTTCAATAGATCCATCATAATCTCCCTTCATTCCTCACCTGTTTTTTTTTTTCCAACATTGGCTTTATAACTACGTTTCAGAGTTTCAGAGAAAAACGGAAACCTTAAATTGTGTTTTGCGATGGTCAAGTCTCATAGGGTTTAACATATCATTTGTCCTGGCCTGGATGTGCTGTTAAAATTACATTATTCTGATCTGGGAGTCAGGCCATGGTATCTGTCTGGACTCATGGTTTGGGGAATGAGGTGGGGAGAGGAAGTTCACACGGGAATCAGAATGGAGGGGTTATAAAACAAGACTGAATCCAGGTCTCTCCAAATGTCATGTTTTTAAAGACACCCACTTGTACACAGTTTTGATTTAGCCAAAGACATTGTATTGATCATCATAGGATTAAATAAAAGAACACAAATGGACATAACTAAGATTAACTGTTTTTTCACTCCTTTGAAAAAAAAAAACAAACCTCTGAACTTTGGGACTTTCAGAGATGAGGCAGTGTGCATGTTCTCAGAGACATGAGGAGTGAGTGACTTTGAGGAAGTCTGTTTTGTTTGTTTGTATTGATACTTTACAGTGAGGGGTGTTCTACGTGTATCTCTTTGGTGGAATGTTCAGCAGTTACCATGGTGACACGTTTGCACACATTAGCAAACACTGTTGAAAAAGTTTTAAGATTGTCTGAAAACTCAAGATTAAATACAGAATGGATTTAAACAGCACATTTTCAGGAGCCTGTGATCAATGCAAGTGTCCTGTTTAAGTGTTTGGGTGACTAACTGAAAAACTTACCTGTGATTTTAAAGGAAAAGTAATGTTTTTTGTTTTTTTTTAACAATCTGAGCCTTCTTTCGGCAATAAAACAAGTAGTTTTACTCACCCATAGCAGTTTGGTGTCATTTTGAGCAGTTTCGTAGAAGTTATGTTGTAGCGTATCCGTTAACTTGAGTACTCGGGGCATTACTTTGCGGTCTCCAAATAACACAAACTTTAGCACTTTTCAAATCATAGAAGCCCGATATCTTAATCTACGATTTCGTTTGAAGCAAAAGTGGCCTGTAATGCGAGATTTAGCCATAGTTTCGAGTAGATGAGGAGGCCAGTGCGCATGTGCGGACTGTGCGCTCAGCTCCCGGGACCCAAACATGAAACGCAAAGCTGTAAACTATGGATAAATCTCAGATTACAGGCCACTTTTGCTTCAAACGCAATCGTTGACTAAGATATCGGGCTTGATTTGAAAAGTGCTAAAGTTTGTGCTATTTGGAGCCCGTACGGGGCATATTACATGCTTGGGGAATATATTATATGCCCCGAGCTATGGCTAGAAGTTGCGCTAGGCTAACCGCAAATCTAAAACATCTCTGGAAGTATTCCATATGACACCAAAGTGCTATGGGTGAGTAAAACAACTTGTTTTATTAACGAAAGAAGGCTCAGATTGTAAAAAAAAAACGTTACTTTTCCTTTAATAGTACAAATCAGCTCACCTGTTGTAGTTTCAGTTAAGTCAGTTCTTTATGGTCAGACAAACAAAGATTTAAGTCCAGCATAGCTTCAGACAGAGTAGTGCCTTCAGTTAGCTTCACACTCCCAGGGAATGTTGATGACATCAGTTATCAAAGTATCAATATTTTCAGTAATAATTCTACTTAAAGTTTTATCATTTATACCCCTGATTTGTAACATGGAGATAGATAAGTCTAATGCCATACTGCGGAACATTTTAAGCATAGCAATAACATCCTACAGACAAACAAATGGGAAACCCTCTACCAGAACAGTTACAAGGTGCACCTTTGTATTCCTCAGAAAGCTCTATATATTAATAGAACAGAATTAGTATCTCATAATCTTTTTTGTTTGTTTGTTTCTTTGGTACATATTTTTATTCAAAGACTTGCTTTAGAACCATTTTAATCCTGTAGTGGTCCTCAGTTAGTGTTTAAGTAGTTAGATAATACATTAATTATGTTCTAATATCTTACAAGAGGTACAGTAATCCTGGTTAACTTCTTATTTTGCCTTACAATCCAACAATCTTTATTTATTTTCCAGTCACTGTTTTGTGGTGGTTTAGACTCACCTTTCTCCATATTTCCCCTGGTTTAATTGTATTGTTTTCATCCCATACATGCTCAGGTTTTACACTATTCAGAATCAGAACCAAGAGAAAATTTAATTGGAAAAGGCTGTACCTTCGGGGGATTAAGATATGAATGTGACATGAACCAGGTTTAGCCTCTCCTGCTTTACACTTGTAACCACCGACTGCATGTAGGCCCTGTCTGCCACTTTTATAAGGCAATTATATAAACTTAGCATTTAAAGGGGAAAACAGTAAGGACTTCACTTTGTCTCTGCGCTAGCGAGGCTGTCTGGAATTGTGTGTGGTTCTCGTAAAGTGGTCCAACGCTAAAATATGTTTCTGAAAATGGGTCGCCATGACATCATTATACGTACACTGTTGCAGAAGTTACAGTGGTGGCAACATGCAATCACTCGCACATTAAAATACAGCGCTCGGAGCTATAATAGAACCCACATGGTGATAACCATACTCACTTCTTTGCATAAAAGAAAAAGATTAGTTCCTCAAGCTGTAACAAGACAATCAATTGAAACTGAGATGAGAGAGCCCTGCCATGTACTGAGGCCACATCATATAAAGAGATTTTTTTGTCTTTGGATGAACTCAAGAGAAGAGATGCCTGGATAATCAGTTTGAGAACAAATGCAAAAAATAAATAAAATATAGCTCCAAGCAGCAATGTGGGGCCAAGCAGTGACCTGGGAAGGACGCGAACATCTGTGAAAAGTTTGAAAATAATCCTATGAAGGGTTCCCGAGATATGAGCTCACTTCGGCTAGATGTGATTTGATCTAGCCGAATCAATTAAGAGCAGGGCGTTGCCTAGCAACGCAGAAATGTACCTGAAAATTTCTGCAACTTTGACCTGCTCGTGGCACTAGACAGTTGGGGGTGGGGGCCTATAAATTGCTGTGGGTAATGAGGAGACTGGCTGAAATGTGCATGCAAAATTTCACAACTTTTTACCAGACGGTTCTAGGGGTTGCCATAGACTCCCAGAGGCGGAAGAATATTTTATAATAATAATAAGAAGAATCAGTAGAAACACTATGGGTGCCTCGCACCTTCGGTGCTTGGCCCCAATAATAGTAATACAAAAGGACTAGTACAACTAAAGTTACTGAAGTAATATTTGACTATGTGTACTGTATGAAGGATATTTAAAGCTATATGTTATGGTTTGTAAAAAAGTTTGTTTTGCCATTTTGTAAAAGAAACTAGAAACTTGAAAGTTCAGTTTAGACTTAGGCTGCGTCCCATTACTCTGTCTTACCCCTTTCCCTTTATCTACGATACCGAGCTGAGAGGGCTAGGTGTACGAATGTTCCCCTAAGAAATGGGACACCGCTCGATTACCATTTGCGTCATCATCCCTTGCCATGTCGAGGATTATCGACAAAAAACTAGCTTGTTTATACATGAAAATTCGATGAAAAGGATAATGTCGGCTAAACAGACACCGCAACAACAGTTCATTAAAAGTAACGTAGAACATAATTGTAAAGCATGCTTAACTGTTAATCGATAATTCCAACTGCTGGAAATACATTTATGAGACTCCTTGGTTGGTCGATGTGACGCTGCCATCCTGATCCCAAAACCTGCCTGAGCTTGTAGGCGTACCCCTTCGTTTCAAGTCTGGTCGAGAGCTTACTTCGTTTCAAGGGGCATGTAGCCCTCAGTCGTGGCCCAAGCCCTTGATCAAAATTAGAATCGGGACACCCCTTGCCCTCACATGAACACGCAAAACCAAGGGGTAGGGGTAAGACGAAGGGGTAAGACAGAGAAATGGGATGCAGACTTAGACATACTTTATTGATCCACAAGGGACATTACTTTTATAAAGAATAAAGGCCTGTGAACTAGGGCTGGGAGATAAGACAAAAAATACTACTCACTGTTGTTTTCCTCCTGTTAATAAATCACATTTTTAATTCAGTGTTATTTTTCTGTTATTAAAACAAATAAACTGGAAACATAAACAATACAGCATTTTTATCTTTCCTATTTAACCCAGTAATAGTGAAATACTGTATCTTCTTATAATCTGATCTCTGCTCTGAAGTACATGCGTGAAAGACAATTGGAAATGACTGAATGTCGCTCTCATATTCCTTTAATTGCACATCCCTCTCTTCTGCATTGACCAAACCTGTTTAGTGTCCACAGGTGGAAGTCAGGAGTTCTCTTTACATCCTCTGGACAGTATTAGTGCTGTAACTGATCCGCCAGGGCTCATATTGACCTCGCGTTGCTCCTCTCTCCCCTCTCTCTTTTAGCTTTCTGCTGTACACACTGCTTCCATCGATCCCATTCTTTAAGTGTTACCATAAATTCCCCCCCATTAGTTTAAGTTGGTCAGCATCCTCCCCATGCTTCATCTGGACAGTCCCGACCAGGGAGTAGAATCCTGCAATCCTCCAGATACTCCAGACCCCAATCTTAAGCTCTTATGTTACTCCTATAAGGTTAAGTGTAGGACCTTCCTGGATTCCAAAGTGCTCCTATCAAAAAGATATTGGATTCAACTTTAAAGGTGCATTGTGTAACTTTTCTGGTGGAGGGTCCGTCAAATGCTTTTCTCCATGGAAATGTTATTGCTTTGTTTGGAATGTTTCACAGTATGGCATTAAACCTTTCTATCTTCATGGATGTCAGGTCAGATCTGTGGAGAGGCAGCCCCAATCTCAGCCAGAATGCCTGTTTTTGTTGATATTTTTAAGCTATAAAACCACCTGTAATTTGATACATGTAAGGTAGAGCTGTTTAATGTCATACCATGGAGCATTCCAGGCAGAACAGTGATATATTCATTACATTTACATTTTCACAGGCATTTTGTTGGTTGACTTGAGAGCTAAGAAAGTAAATAGTGGGAACAATTACTTCATCCAATCAGAGGCATTCTTACATGAGAACCATGTGGAAACAACTTTCCCAGACACTTGAAATATGGTCTTGGAAAACATGGGATTGATAAAAATGCTGCATTGTTTGTTTCATGTTTCCTGGATTCCAAAGTGCTTCTATAAAAAGTATTTTGGATTTAGCCTTATTTCAATTTTGTGTGTTTTTATCTGTATCATTTTATCAGTTGGACATTTATTTTTTTTATTGTTGTTGTTGATGTATGAATGTATCTGAATGTATATGAATGTATTTTGGACAATTGTATTTTAAGAAGCAAAAAGCACTGATGTAGCCTCTTTGAAAGCAACATATTTGAGGAGTCTGTGTAATGGACTACAGATGAGCCCAGAACGCAGGGTGACATTTCCAAATGGGCTTTGTGAGTTGTTTTGTTACTATTTTATTGGATTGCAGGCAGTCTGACATCAGACTTAGACTTTAGTCACTGGATCATTTCAATAAAGGGATTCAGTTCAGTTGAGTTCAGTTCACTTTGTAAAAGAACACATCATAACTTCCCTTCCCACTGCTTTTGTCAGTGGAGTTGTTACAGCTTTGCCTTGAATGTTCCATGGTATGGCATTACACTGGTCTATCTTCATGGAAACATACAAAGGGGTCTTATTTGTAAAATTGTGTGTGTAATTCTTATCAAGTGTATGCACTCAAAATTGATCTCAAATAAATAACTGCCTTATTTTTCTGTAATAAAAACACCTATAATGAAATGTTAGATCACAGGTCTCCAGTGGTGAAAGTAGGTTTCATTTCTTACAGGTGCTATAATGTCTGTTTTTTTATCCGCTTTTTTTATCTGTTTTTTTTTTTTTTTTTTTTTACGTTTTACACCTTTTTCATAGATAAATAACTTTTTTAATTATTTCATATTTTTTAGTCAGCATAAACCCTCTCTTACAGGTGCAGGCAGCGCGCCGGCCTTAAAGGCAAATTAACGTTTTTTTACAATCTGAGCCTTCTTTCGGCAATAAAACAAGTAGTTTTACTCACCCATAGCATTTTTCTGTCAATTGGAGCAGTATCGCAGAACTTATGTTGAGCCGTTCTGTTCTACTAATGATCCCGTATTCTTAACATGGTGCTGTATCATTTGCTCGGGGCATTACTTTGCGGTCTCCAAATAACACAAACTTTAGCACTTTTCAAATCATAGAAGCCCGATGTCTTAATGAAAAATTTCGTTTGAAGCAAAAGTGGCCTGTAATCCGAGATTTAGCCATAGTTTCGAGTAGATGAGGACACCAGTGCGCATGCGCGGACTGCTCCTGGGCCCCAAACATGAAACGCAAAGCTGAAAACTATGGATAAACCTCGGATTACAGGCCACTTTTGCTTCAAACGAAATCTTCCATTAAGACATCGGGCTTCTATGATTTGAAAAGTGCTAAAGTTTGTGTTATTTGGAGACCGCAAAGTAATGCCCCGAATACAAATGGTAACAAATGCTAACGGAAACGCCACAACATAACTTTCTTCAAACAGCTCCAAATGACACGAACGTGATATGGGTGAGTCAAACGACTTGTTTTATTACCGAAAGAAGGCTCAGATTGTAAAATAACGTTACTTTTCCTTTAAATCTTCTACCAGTGCGCAGCACCGCCTCGCAATGGTTTAGGCTACTTTCACGGCTACAGTCAGATAAGTTTTGACAATCCTTGCTTAACAGACTGCAGATATCTCTGCACGAGAGTTTCGGGTAGCTTTCCGTTATGGCATTTCGAATGGCATAGCGTGGTTGTTTGTGTTTTCTACTGCCACAGCAATCCTTAGATGGGGAACAATTAGATGTCTATAATACATAAACTGTTGATGATACATGTACAATGGAAATAGGCATTTGATGAATCCAATTTTTATTCTTCAGCTCAATGCTTGTAATTCGGAAATCCCTCGGTGAGCTACTTGGAAGGAGGTGGAGAGTTACTGGCAGCTTCCAAGTTACAGGTTGGAGACCATACTGTGGAATATTATAGACTAATAGTAGAACACAATCATACTTATATTCCAAACCTGAATATGTATTGTTATTGCAACCCAAAAGGTCAAAATAAAATGACTTTCAAAAGTACATTTCAACAGTGAACAGCATTTCCAAGCAACACTGAAGTAGTAATTTCAACTCAAGAAACTTCCACCTCCGTATGACATTGCCAGATGAAACTTAGCATCTGTACCTTTTCCATTGAACACACTGTACACGGAGTCGCACTTATCCCTTTAGCATACCATTACAAGTATCTGTGCAGGGTGAATTATTATAAATACACTTTGCCCTTCGGTGAAAGCTGCCAATTCAGCAAGAACTCCACCAAACACAACACCGCTGTAATAGCAACACTGTGAGATATGGTTTCTTGGTCATATCATGTGTCTTCTGATTGCTCTCTCAACTTATCCACTGTCATTTGATCACAGCATGCGGGTTCAAATCCCAGGTGAGCACTTTTCCAAATCCCCCCTCGAACATTTGAGTGCAGACCTAAGTGTGAAGATCTGGAGGTGAAAATCAAGTGCAGGTGAATGTCTGGATTACTGCAATAGTTCTGGTCCTTTGCCAATGTCCATAAGGGTATAAGCCTGGACCTTACTTTTATTGCTTCTTGTTCAGGAATTCCTTTTAGTCCATACAGTATATTGTAGCAGCTATTGGTGAAAAAATTACACTGAATGTTTTTGTCCATTGGGTATCAGCTTCTTGTTACTGTATATGCAACATTTTGTGGACCTTTTGTGTGTATAACAGGCTTTGATGATTCTCTAATTTGTACTTATTCTGGTGGGATAATGCCTATTGTAAATATAAATTATAATTTAAAGATGCATTGTGTAACTCTTCTGGTGTAGGGTCTGTGTTTTGTTATTTCTTTGTCTGGAATGTTTCACAGTATGGCATAAAACCTTTCTGTCTTCAAGGAGACCAAACAAGACCAAGTTACAGGTCAGCTCTGTGAAAAGGAAACCCTACTTTTTTGTAGCTTTAACACTAATCAAGAAGCAATTTTTTGTGCGGGAAAAAAAAATATGTTGAAAAATATGTTAAAAATGATACGAAGCGGAGAGTTCTAAACATACTGAAGACATTACACTAGGGAAAATTCTGTCCAAAAGTTAGACACAGTTTACCGAATTTCTGGTCTTTAAACTTTTTCCCAACAAAATAAAGGTGTTTCATCATTTTATTTACAGAGTTTTGGCCCACTGTATTACATGGTTGCTAGATAAATTAGTTGTGGAATTCCCTAGTAGGATGTCATATTCCCAACCAGGAAGTCAAATTTTAAAGGTTCCATGGCATGAAATTTTCACTTTCTGAGGTTTTTGAACGTTAATGTGAGCTCCCCTACCCTGTTTAGCCCCTCCCCCATGGTTAAAAGTTGTGAAATGTCTAAACTGAGCATTTGCGATCCTTTTCTGCATTACAAAAAATCGGAGCTCAAACGGGCGAGTTTGAACAAGGCACCTTATTGACGTCAGATCAAAAAAAGAAATGCAAATGCAGTTCCACCCCCGTCTGTCTGTACTCAGCGTCTCTGTAAATCACGCCCAGAGAGTTTGGACTGCGAATGCGCTAGGCAATGCAAAATGCGTTTTTTTATTTGCCTGGAGGCACGTCCAAGTGTTTCTAGGCTCGGAAGTCCTTTATCTGAGCCTCTGGACCTTTGAACAGCAGTGGTTTAATTTTATTTTATGTGGAAATGTGTTTATTTTTCAATGGAACGTTTCAAATCTCTCCCCCCGTGCAAAAACAAGGAAATGGATCAGCTGTGGACTCTGAGCTCTGAGCGGAGTGTTTGGCCACGCCCCCACCCTCTACTATTGGCCAGCTGTTTTCTCCTCATTTGCATTCAAGCAACAACGCCCAGAATAAAGAGTTTGAGAGAGATATTTATGACTCTTTCTCATCTTATCTCTGTTTCTCATGCACTGAGTGTTGATTTTGAAGAAGGATTCATTTACAGTATTAGGGAACCATTAAGGAGCCATATAAAAGCATCAAGAAGTACCATGTCATGGGATCTTTAAATGTAAAAACTGGACAAACTGGGAAAAGAATTATATATATTTTAGCTAAACCTTAAATCAAATGAGGTCTAAACTGTTATAGGCACTTTAAATTGTTAATCGCTATGCAATTGTCCAAATTTTTTATTACTCTGAAACCCATTTGAAAGCCATTTTGTTGGTTGAGAGCTAAGAAAGTAAATGACAGGAGCAAACAATTACTACATTCTACAATCAGTGATATTCTTAGATAAGAACTATATAGAAACAACTATCCCAGACACATGAAGCATAGTCTTCCCTTCAAAAACAGGTACAGGCCTTATAAAATGGATGTCTGCATTGTGTGACCATCCAGAGAAAGTTTGGAGAATTTGATGATAAAAATTAGGTTTTTCCAGCTGGGATTTCAATATAGTGGAGAGCGTTCACATTGGGGATATCTCTGTGGTTTGCTGGAAGTAGAGAGAGTTTTATGTGGCAAAGACTCAATAAGGAGAAACAAGAGCAGCTCAAAATCCTTACAGATATTTTCCCACAGACTTTTGAAATAAAGTAAATATAACAGGGAGATTGGGTATTGCAAAGAACTGTGTACTGCTGTCATAATAGCTGTTGAAATGGGTAAATAGACAGCTCAAATGTAATACGCACAGCAGTCTCTAAATGCACTATTATGGAATATAAGCAAACATTTTCTAATGAGTGATCATTTTTTTGTTGATGTAATGCAATTTTAAGATATCTGTATTATATTTTAAAGGTGGTTTTTGTACAGGATTACAAGAAACAGATCTTTAAACCATGTTATAGTTGTTTCTCCTCACCATTTACTCACCCAAAGTTGTATTTGCAGTGATTTGTGCATGTTTGAACAATGTTTAATCACTTATTTTCAGCACATTTTGCCAATCAATCCCTATTTCCATCACCACTGGCATACGCCCACTGCTCTGTACTTATTGCCTTCTCCAGTTGTATTTTCTTAATCAGTGATATACGTAGGATTCGGCAGTGTTGCGTAGTCATTTTGGTACAAATTTGCTGCTTTCTAGCGTCATCTGTAGCTGTCCTTCGGAGATGCTGATGTTTATGGTGACGTCGCCATGATTTTCTAATGCAGAAGTGAGTGGACTTTCATTTATTAAGCTGTTTTAGATTAATATTATGAGTTATATAGCAGACACAGGCACAATTGGCCTTCTTTAATAAATAATTACTTTCAAAGTCAGTGGTCACCAACACTGTGGTTGTCATATTGATTAATCCTTAACAGCCTTGTATTCAGTGCTATTAGTTTCCGTGGTTCTTATGAAAGCTTATTCTGCTCCTATCTTTCTTTCTAAACTTTGTTCATATACCCCCATGCATGGTACGTGAGGAAATGCTAAATTAGCTCCACAAGATTAAAGCAGTAATTTAATCAGGCCTTCTCAAAACACTGTAAATTGTGCAGGAAGTTTTGATTAAAACCCATTTGCATCAGAGTAAAGAAAAAAAACAAAACAAAAAAACTTACCAAGCGCTATGACAACCAGTAAACTGATTAATGCCCATGGGAGAATTACCACATAGACGTCGTAGAGGGGAGGGGGCCAGGCCAAAGCCAGGATAGAGAATTGGACAATACAGTCCTATAAATCAGTCACTTAATACTAACAAGCACACTGTATTGATTCATGATTTCTGAATGAACAGTCGTAACATAAACAGCCTGGAGCAAAAAGCAGGAAGACCATGCAGGTTGTTGTACAGCCCTATATTTATTTATCATGGAGCTCAAATGGACCAGGAATTGATGTCACCATGACCCAGTGTTGGAATATGAGACACATACTTTATTTTAGACTTTCAGTGAGTGTGCAAACTTAGATTCACAGTAAACTTGGAATTTATGTTTTAGACCACACAGACAAATAATTCTTCTTTAATCAGGCTATGGAGCTGGTTTGAGGTCAGTATTGTCTTTATTATTTATTAGACCATTCTCAAAGTGTGGGATGTGTACAGGGGTGGTACTCTACTATATGTAGAGTCTTTTGTAGTACTGACTGTATAATTTAGAGAGTCCATCCCCACTTTCTTGAAATGGTTTAGCTATGTTACACACTTATTCATACTTTGCAACTGCTGTCATTAACATTGCCTGGGGGTGTGATGCTAACTGTAGGCATGCTCTGTCTGAGACTTTGTTAGACTTTAATCTGAGCCTTATTTTAACACAATCGGACCAGAAAGAACTGACTTAGCTGGAACTACAAAAGGTGAGCTGATTTTGTACTGTTAAACTTGTCCCTCTCAAATAACATTACAGGCACAAGGCTCCTATTATCCAGTAGCATTTCAGTTAACGCCTTTCACCTTTTTATTGAAAAAACCTAAGCAGGGCTATGAATGCTTGTATTGAAAATGTGTTTTTTTTAAATCCACCTCGTATATTTTTCTTCAGTTTTCAGACAATCTTAAAACTTATTTGGCAGTGTTTGCTAATGTGTGTGTTGTGTCTCTATGGTAACTGGTAAACATTTCACCAACACACATACATGTACACGTACCCACCCAGAGTGATGCCACTGCAAAGTATCAATGCATAAAGAGATATTTGTATTTCAAAGATGTTCACTGTGTTTCTGGAAAAGGTTTGGAGAAAATGACATTGGCCAGACTGTTAGCATTGTTTCTAATCTTTAAGTATTTACAATTTCATGTCATTTTCAGGCTGTGTCATTCTATTTGGAGTTTGCTCATGGGTTTACTACACATGTACTCACTTATTTCTATTCTGACACATGTTACGTTTGGATTCATTCACACATATTTAACACACAAATCCAGCACATTTACGCAGATTTTTCTCTCAAACAGAAAACAGTCCATTCCACCTTGCGATATCATGTGGTAATATATCGGAACTGCTCCACTGTGTTTTTAAACTTCAGAGTAAATTTTGTGTAATGTAGCACCTTTAAGCTCAAGATTTAAACTAGCATCCCGTGGTGATGCACTGTAGCTATTGCTCTTGACTGTCCCCACAGTATTGAAGGACAGTAAAATCATTAGCATTAGGTGAAGTCCTTATCACTGTTAAACTATAGGGTCAAATACATTGGCTGTGTCCTTGAAACATTTCCATTTATACGACTTTACAGATATTTTTGCACTACAGATTTAGTGCTTATAATTTGGCTTGATTCCAGCTCCCCACATGCCTCAAGTGAAAACCCCACCCCTCAATATTTCAACCGACTTAACCTATAGCTTCCTTAACATCCATCACATTGTCGGACAAGTCTCTTCCCATGGACAACATATACCTCTGCGCTAACAGCAATAACAGAAGTACTTTTGGTGTTTTCCACTCCCATCTCATGTGCAATGTTCTGTAGGTTTAATACTGTGTGACCCTGTGTCCTTATCCCCTCCAACACTGTTAACCCTGCACTACATCTAACTCATTTGCTTCATTATGCTACTCTGAGCTTTTTCATTATAGCTGATTTACAATAGCCACTTATCTACAGGGGTCGATGAAGAACGCTGTACCCTATTCAGATAACACAGGTTTGTGTAAAGGCTTGTCTTAACTTTCATGTTTTTATTAACGGTCCTATATTACACAAAACTGACTCCTGTGAGTTTTAAGTCATGTTATAATGTTGTTACCTGATCAAAAATATGCCTGGAGATGTGTTTTGTTTCATTCACATATGTTTGATGAACAAAGTCACATCAAAGTCAAAGTGAACTTTATTGTCAATCACACCATGTAACCACCATTACACAGGTGCAATTTAACATGGGGCATGAAATGTACACAGCCATCAATAATAAATAAAATAACACAAAATATACAAGCAGACAGACAAGGAACATGTACATTTCCAACAGGGAAAGAAAGAGATGAGGTAGTTATTTTGGTAAAAATGAGGGTGCAATATGTAAAGGTGCACTAAAAATAGCATGGATATAGGAATAGTTGTTGGAAGTAGTGGTTAACATGTTCATGGAATTATCTAATATGCATTGATTACCTGCCTGATGGCCTGTGGGAAGATGCTGTTGCTTAGTCTAGTAGTGTTGCACCGCATGCTGCGGTAACGTTTACCTGATGGTAACAGTTTGTGTGCTGGGTGGGTGGTGTCCTTGATGATACTGATGGTTCTCTTGCAGCAACGGCGATGTGTACAAGTCCTGAATGGGTGCTTGGGGTGATCTGATGATAATTTCTTCACCACCCTCTGTAAGGCCTTTTTGTCTGCAGCCGAACAGTCATACCAGACTGAGAGGGTGCTGGCGAGGATGCTCTCATTCGTACCCTTGTAGAAGATGGTGAGTGCAGAAGGGTGGAGGTCAGCTCTCTCATCCTGCGGAGGAAGTGTAGGCGTTGCTGCGCTTTATTGACCAGAGAGGTGGTGTTGTAGTCCATGTGGGCTCATTTGTGATATGCACCCCTCGAAATGTGTTGCTTTCAGGGAGTCCACAGCACTGCAATTGATGGTGAGTGCGATGTGTGTCATGTGTTTCTTTCTGAAATCCACTATTATTTAACACTATTATTTAACACTTTATTATTAGTCTGTCTACATCTTCAAAGCTCAAAATGCTCCTATCCACCCTGTGATGTAGTGGTAGTAGTAGTTTTACTTTTTGTTCGGTAGAGATTGGTAATTCCAGGGCTGAAATTGTGAAAATTACAGCGAAGGTGTATGGGGTTTGAAACACAATGATTTATTTATTTATCATTTATTTATTGAAAATCATGCATGATTGGTGTGAGCAGGCTTGCCTCTCCATAGATTTGACCTGCAACTTGACCTGGTTGCATCACCTTTTGTCTAAATGAAAATAGAAATAGAAAGTTAAACGCTCTACTAAAGAATATTCCTCTGTGGAGACAAGCAAATGGACCCTCCACCAGAGAGTTTTTTTTTTTTTAACCGCTTTGTCAATGTGAAAAATAAATTGTCAAACTGTCTGAGTTCACAAAACAGAACAGGTGCACAAGTATAACACGGTGTCCTCACAGTTCAGGGAGAGACTAAACAACACTTTTATAACTCTCATAAACCAAATGCCAAGTGCAGATACAATTTATTTGCTTGCTCTCGATAATGACTGCTCATCAAAGCATTCTGTTTTAATCCAGGCGTGTTTACCTTGTTAGGATCTTATAGTGAGTCCTTTATATGCTGTCCAGCTGTCTCCTCTCCCTGTCTATGGCCGCCTATGTGCCCCTTTGTGAGTTCACGAGCTGACCCCATTTGCCAACAGCTCCATTAGCCCGAGCTCAGTGTGATTTCATTACCGAGGGCTTAATTGTATTCATTGCATCTGAAACAAGCTCTGACAGTGGCTGAAGATGAGGAGCAAGAGAACCTATGGGGGAGGATGCAGGGCAGTCCAGGCCATGTCAAAGCTTTTATTTTGTTATGTTTCAAAAGCTTTATGTTTTGCTCCAGGCTTGAGATTGTGTTGAGGATAGGGCTGTCACCTCTAGCCTCTGCATTGAAAAACAAACAGAGAAATATAAAGGGGTGCTCTACAAGCCTACTGAAATTCATTGTGTTCTCTCAAATCATACAGCCTATAGATGAAGAGAGTCTGTAGAAAGAAAAAAAAATGTTTGAAATTATAATAATAATAATGTATTTAAAAAATGAGAATTCAGCCTAAATATGCAGGGTTTGTGTGTTAAACATTAAACAAAACTTCAGGTATGTTTTTGATGCAGAAACAGTACCACGCTGACAGGGGAATCCCTGTTACGCACCAGGAAGGCAGTTCCCTGTTACGCAGCGTGGTGTGTGCTTCGGCTGTGTTTTTCCGCACTGAAAAATAGTTCCCACCCAAAATGACCAAGTCAAGCTCTCTGTGTTGATTTGCACATTTATTTGCACTCGATATGAATGCGCACTACACAGAAAGTAATTGGGAAAAGCATCGAGCAAATTAATTCCTTTTGGCCGAAATCTTTTTCTGGCGACGGTAGACTCCAGTCTAACGCGGAGTAGCTGCAGATACCGCGGCGGTCAGTGCTGACAGACCTGGACAATGGCTGGGTCACCAGAAAAACGCTTTCCACCACTTATTTTAGTCTCTGGACTGTGGGGAGATGCCCAAGTTTGACCTGGGGGTGGCATATCCCTTTAAAGAACAACATAGAAAGGAGAGGGTACTAATATTGAATGTGTAGCAGTGGCCCCAACAACCTCAAAAATGCACAACAGGCAAAATCTTTCATGTAGCTATGCTAATGATCACAAACTTACTCATGGGGGATGAAAATCGAGCACCTTTGCCATAGCGATTAACAATGCAACACACTGATATGAAGGTTGGCAGTGCAGTGCCAGCTTCTACAGATGGATGTTGTCTTTGTGGCCTTGGGCAAGACACTTAACCCATTTTGCTCCCAGTGTCTGCGTACATTGGTGTATGAATGTGTGTTCCTTGATGTAAAGTACTCTGAATGCCTTGAAAGTGGAACACGCTACATAAAAATGCGATCATTTACCACAGATAACAGTTGATAACAGTTTTGAAATTCTTAAAAAGGAACAAGCTCAGTCTAATCATAAGGTTATTTCATTGGTAGAATATGCAGCTGAAGTCATCAACATTCCCTGGGAATGTGGTGCGAACTGTAGGCTCTGCTTTGTCTGAAGGTCTGTTACTCAAGTTAATATGATGATAATATGGCTGTTATTCAAGGCTTTAATATGATGTTTGTTTTAAGTCCCTCTCAAATAAAATTACATTCACAAGCTAGTTAGCATTTAGCCAACAGTTTTTCAGTTAGTCACTTTCACCTTTTTTGTTGAAAATCAAACATCCAAACATTACCATGAACGCACATTTTGATCACAGGCATTGTTTGCTAATGTGTCACCATAGTAACTACTGAACATTCCACTATAGAGGTACATGTACAACACACCCAGAATGATGGCACTGCCAAGTGTCAATATATACATAGCTTCTAGAACTAATACCATGCACTGTGCACCCTGTCACAGTTTACACCAGAGCTCTATAGTGTCTCTCATCACTTTGTGTTTAAAATGTACAGCAGCATTTCTGTCCAGGGAAAAGATAAAACACACTCTGTCCTCCTCTCTGCACGCTGTAGCTGTAGCCATCACATGACATAAGGCCTGTACAAAGCTTGATTATGTTTTTATTCTACCTGACAGCTGGTTCCTATTCATATCTACAGGGCAGTAATCAATGTGGACAGCTGTAGAAATAGCCCTAGTGTGGGCTGGGACTTCATGGATAAATTAACCCAGTGGGACAGGGGCACTGGTATTTAAGTGTGGGACACCTTACATGTTTTCTCCTTTTGACTATAGAGCCAAAACACCTGCATACCGGGACAGTTAGTGTAGCGGTAGTTCCCATGTCCATCTACAGTCGACTGTTGTTTTAACGGTCACCAAAGAGAAGGCAGAGGCCCCAGTGCAGTTCTAAGCTTCACCCCAGGCTGGTTAGCTCTGTCTCTCTGCCCTGTATAAGAGCTGCATGGTCAGGACTTTAGGACTTTAAAATGAAGGTGCAAACTCAGCTCTTTACTGGATAACTTTTGACTTAAGAAAAAGGGAAAAAATCAGTGTGGGAGGCACTTAACTTAACTAGACCTTTTCAGACGTTTTACCATTCTGATACCTGCACATAAAAGTTCCCAGTACCATGTAATAATAAGTAAATCATAAATAAAGGGAACTCCCTAAATTCTCATGCAGGGCTTAGTGTTCCCGTGTCAATCAAAGCTAAATAACTGGTGTGCTGTATTTTCCATGGAAAGTGAGTTAAATTCAAAATCAGCTGATGTAATTACGTCAGATATTAAGGTTCAGAGATTGACAGCATTTTTGTGATCTATTAAATACATTTAACTGATACCTTTATTTAATTCAAAAATTACAGCTTAGTTCTGTTCATAAACAAACTCCTCAACCCCCTGGAAGCTGGCTCACAATCATTCACCCCAGAAAATGCAACTCCTTCCTAACCTTCTTTCAAAACAAAATTAACAACATCTACAACTACCTCTCAGCCTCTCCAGCCCCACTGCCTTCCCACACCTGCTAACTGCCCTGCATTGTCCCAGTTCTCGATTATCTCCTTCTCTGACCTGCCTGACCTGCTTGAAGGCATGAAAACCTCCACCTGTTCCCTCGATCCTATCCCGCCCACCCTCGTCAAAGCCTGCCTGGTCTCTCCTCACTCATCACCTCCACGATCAACTCCTCTTTGCTCATCGGCTCTGTTCCAACCACTCTCAAGCTTTCTTAAAAAACCTGGCCTTGATCCTAACATCCTGCTAACTACAGACCCATCTCCAATGTCCCATTTCTCTCCAAACTCATACAACGTACCATCGCCAGTCAACTTAAATCCCACCTCTCAGTCAATAGCTTCCAGTCCAGTTTCCGCTCCCACCACAGCACTGAAACAGCCCTCCTCCAAGTCACTAACGACCTCCTGCTCTCCTCCGACTCTGGCAACCTCAACATCATCATCCTCCTGGACCTCTACAGTACATCCTCCCCTTTGGTCATATAATCCACCGCCACGGCTGTCAATTCCACTGTCCACTGCAGATGACATCCAACTTTACCTGTCCACCAAATCCATAACCCTGGCCACACACTCCACCCTTACAAATTGCATTTCCAAAATAAAATCCAGACTCGAATCAAACTTCCTCCAACTCAACTGTGACAAAACAGAAATAATCATCACTGGCCCCAAACACTCAATAATCTCACCCTCTCCATCAACAGCTCCTCAGTCTCCTCCTCCTCCCACCTCCGTAATCTTGGCATCATCTTCGATCAGACCCTTTCCTACGAACATCACATCAAACACATCACCAAAACCGCCATCCATCACCTCTGCAACATCGCTCGCCTCCACCCATCCCTCTCCCCTCAGTCTACTGAAACCCTCATCCACGCCTTTGTCACCTCCTGCCTCGACTACTGCAAAAGCCAGCTCTACGGTTCACCCTCCAAACTCCTCAATAGACTCCAGTACATCCAGAACACTGCTGCCCACCTCCGCACTTGCACCTCCCCCCGTGAACACATCAACCCTCAAAGATCTCCACTGGCTCCCCATCTCTCAGTGCATCCAATTCAAACTCCTCACCATTGTGTACAAGTCCCTCCATAACCTGCCCCCCCTACCTCTCTGAGCTCCTCCACCACCACACCCCCGCCCGTGCCCTCAGATCAGATGATGCCAACCTCCTGTCTCCCCCCACCAGGACTAAACATAAGACCTGGGGGGACAGGGCCTTCTCTGCTGCTGCCTCACCCTCTGGAACTCCCTGCCCAAACATCAAAGACTCCTCCACGAAAAAGTCAGAAGTCAGAATCGCTTGGTGCTATTTTCTGTCAAGTCGTATCACTGCGCGCTGCTCCCAGCTGGACAGCTGCGCGCGAACACAGCACTTTTTCAGTTGTTTGGAGTGGTTTCTGATGCAGTCGCTAGTCTCCTTCTGCATCTTTGGCATCAGATCCCACTCCCGGCAGCAATAACTTTCTGCCTCAGTTGGCATCAAATGACAGTTGGTACAAGGCGCACCACCACTTATCCGACACTTCTCTGTCCCTCCTCTCTCTCCGTTCCCGTTCCAACTCCCTCTGCCTAATTTCTACATCTGTATATTCAGGTTCATACAGGTAACCCTCTGGCTCTTTGCTGAAGCTAACATCCTCGTCGTCGGTGTCGTAGTCAGACATTTTACTTCTCGAGTATTAAAACAAAAACAAGTACGCCTGTCCAGCTGGGAGCAGCACGCAGTGATACGACTCGAGAAAAAATAACACCAAGCGATTATGACTTCTGACTTTTTCGTGGGCAACTGTTTTGTGACGCAAATATATCATTTACTGGACAAATATTGTTTTGAGAAGCTTTATTAAATGTCCCGGCTAACTTGCCGGACCTACTTTCGTCAGCGCCAGAACCGAGGCAGAACTCGGCTCAGAGGACACTGTCAGGGGTAAGTCAGTGTTGATGCACGACACTGCTGAAGGGGATGCCATACAGATTCACATCAAAAAACCCGAACTATCCCTTTAAATAACCACATCTCCTGTTTATCTGTTTCTTTCATTTGTATGTGAAGCATCTTTGAGTGTCATGAAAAGCGCTATACAAGTATCGTACAAGTACTGTTTTATTTCTGGTTTAGTCCTGGCCTGGCCCGTATTTAGTTCAAGGTTTAGTGCAGATGTGGTGGATGGGTATTGATGTTATTGTAGGAACTAAAATCTGTCTCCAGCAAATGAATGCAAATCAGTATAATGCCTGTGTCTGTGCAAGTGCAGATGCAGCCATAGAAAAGAGCTCCAATCTCCTCATTGAAACAAAACAACACAGACTAATAATTTTCCAATGTAAAATGATATGCTAAAAGTATTGCCACTATATAGTGCACTGGAAAGTACTATAGTGGCAATACAAGCTTATTATTTTCAAGTTCAAACTTCTTTCCACAGCTGTCTGGTGTTGTAGCTTAGCACCTCTGTCAGCTTCCTTTAACCAGAAGTCTTGAGCACTAATCCGAACAATCATAGATAAGATCGTATCTAAACTTCCTGTCAACATGTGCAGGCTTTCTCTTTTTTCACTTAGGTCCTGACAGTAAATAGTTCAGCAGACTCACATGGGATTACAGTCTGTTCTTTATCGCCCGTAAAACACCAAACCCACTCAAAGCTCCGCGGTTAGACCAAGGCTGTCACTGCCACTAATGCTAATCTCACAGCACAAATGTTTTGAACACCATTCTGACTTTACGATTTGGAAACTATTTAATTCAAATTGCATCCAGGCAGGTTCAGGATGTTTTGTACCTTTGATTACATTTTATTGTGGGGCCTGTTTTTAGATTTCCTTGTGTTTGAAATGTCCAAAATAAAGCTGTGTTGCACCTTGAGTTAGCGTGCTTCTTTATTATTTGCCACTTCCGTTTTGTTTTCCAAACAGATTTGTTGTTTTTTGTACTGCTACTACTTCTTAAGGGGCCCATATTACTCTATTTTCTAAACTATGTTGCAGTGGCCACGTTTACATGATGTTTTTTAATTCCGAATTAATAGTTCTGAATTAAAATTCTCCATCAGGAATCAGGAATCAGGGATCAGGAAGGTTTTATTGCCATATGAGTGAACAGGTTCACAACATTAGGAACTTGCTTTGATACCTAGAGCGGACAGACACTCCGAGCACCAGGGCTGCCATTCGCGGCGCCAACTTGGTTGCAGAGTAGAAAAAGATGCAGTACAATCAATAACAATTTAACAACATGTAATGACAGAAAAACAATTGGAGATATAACATAAGGTGATCTTTTTTGTTGGTAACATAAGGAAGGATGTGGGGGGGGGGTCAGATTGGAAATCGATGAAGTTGATTGAACCGAGAGCAGAGGTCAGACCTTCTAAAGACAGGGAATTCTACTATTATTTCTGTTTTCAGTGACAGTGTAAGAGTGTGTGCCATGTTTATGTAGAGTCCATCAAGTTTACATGGAAAACACCTTAAATTGCTTTTATTTAATTCCTCTTAACTCCTGGGGATCGGGAAGGGTTCTGTTTGGACAGGGGACACATGAACGTATTTACGTCTCCCGGAAGAAAATACACTTGAGCTGGCTACTGGAGCTGGCTACTGGAGTTTTTGTCATCTCGGTTTGTCATTACGCCATGGACACAGACATGATACAATCTCTTTTCGCAGTTGTTCAAATTAAAATCAAGCAGCAGCTCGAGAACTATATCACCACATTTTACATATGTCATCTGAAGAGGAGAAGGGAAGAGTGTCGGAGAAGGGAGGAAGAAGACAAACTGAGTCGACGGCTGCTCTACCTCAGTCCACTCCCGCATCCCACTTGCAAATCCAAAGGGCAGTGGATGAAAGACTGAAGCGAGGACTGACTTAGACTTTGACAAGCTTTATCGATCCACAAGGGAAATTATTTCTATATAGTAGCTCACTCATCACAATATAATATAATAACAGAGAGTAACAAAAATAGATGGTATAGCATGCACTGGTGGAGCCGGATCGAGTCAGAAAGGCAACCCAACGAGCATGTGCTAAATGACTGGAATGATTTTTAAGAAGAATAAATGTTTACATGTTTGAGGAATAAATTCATTTTGATTTAAAATCAGAAGAAACCACCCACTTACTTCAGAATTGAGTTTAATTATGAATAATCATTTTAATTAGGAATTAAGTGTTTACATGGTCTTTTTTTTAAGTGGAATTAATTTTTCTTCAGAATTAAATTATTTTTATTTGGAATTAAAGCTCTCATGGCAAAAAAATGAGGCAAATGTTGTTTCCTCATCAAAACATACCTGGAGTTGTGTTTTGTTTCATTCACACATGTTCAACACACAAGCCCTGCATACTGTATGTAGGCTGAGTTCTTCTCTCAAAAAGAAAACACTCTGTTCCACCGTGTGATGTCATGTGGTAATACAGGAAGTGCTCCACTGTGTTTTTAAACTCCATCCACCTTCACTAGAATCATTTGCAACATTATACTATGGCTTAAAACACACACAAAAATGATTCTGTGCCATATAGGACCTTTAAACTGAATTGTAAAAGTCAATTGTGTCAATGTGTTGAAATATTTATATTTAATTTTCATTTATAGTCATTTTGGTACCAATGAAAACGCTACTCGTTAGTGTGATGTGCAGCGAACCATCGAAGCTGCCATTGCCTTTGTTGTGATGATGTTTACTGGGACGTCTTCTCCCATGGATGAAAAAAAATTTGACAGCCCCGTTTTAGATATTTTAGATAATATTGCAATTTAAAATATGCTTATTATAACATAATGATCAACGGGTTTCGTGGATTATAAGTATATAGGAGACCAGTGGCGGCTGGTGAAAAAAAATCTTGGTGGGGCTGATAGATTTCCCTGCCTATTATTGTGTTTGTTATGTGAAAGAGACTAACCTGACTAACCTTATTACACATTTATACTAGTGTGGTTACACTTTTTAGTACAGTATTGTGGTTATTAAAATGCACAGTACACATGAAATGATTCTTATTAGTATAATGTGAGTAAACTCTTAAATGAACTACTTTTGTACTATATGTCTTGTGTTTAAAGGGCAAACATGACACTCAATGACCACAACAAAGTTATAAGTAAATATGAACTATATTACATCTAATGAAAAAAAGTGCTTTGAAGTATTTAGATGAAGATCTCAAGGGTAAACCTCAACACACAAAATGTTTAACAGTCACAATATTCTAATGGGTCCAAATAAACAATTTATCCTATAGCCGGCAAAACACTCAAATAGTCAATTCTCCAACCCCCAGTTCTACCGTTGCAGGCCTGGTTCGTAGCTTCACCGCAATGGCAAATAGCAAAAATGGTACCTCCATTGCTCCTCCGCCACTCGCGCGTTGAGAAGTCGTAGGCCTCTCCGGTGCAGCTAGCAGGTCGCTAGCTTACTCGCAAAGTCCATCCGAAAACTTAACTTATCTGGCAATAAAGCATCAAATTCACCTACCGTGAATCAGTTTAATTACTAAGACTTGGGACAAGCTGAAAACATCACTTCTTCCAAATATGCATCTCCCGAATAAGACTAAAACTAAAACAATAATTCATACGTCCTTTCACAATAATTCATCCGCGCATTCCCTGCGGATTAATACATGGATACACCTATCACGTGACTAATCAGTCTGGGACACAGCTAATATCGATCCAAACTTCCTGTAGCAGGTGCGGAATTTACAGCGCCCCAAAACCATTTTATTCGGCAATGCTGATAGGCTGATAGGAATCATATTTTTTTCATTTTCCCCTAGCAACCACACACGATTGGCTATTTCGCTAAAGTTCGAGGGCGCTCTGGACGCGAGCCTCAAGAAGAGAACCAACTATGTAATTCACTGTTGAATAAGAGTAATTTGGTGGAAATGTTGTTTGAATAATTCAGATTACATGTAGAGACACACAAATAATTAAAACTGACATTGATTTAAAAAAAAAAACACACACATATTTTTAGTATTATACATTTTCTCTCCTCTTTGGGAAGGGCGGCACCCAAGTGCCCCCTATGGGCCAGCCGCCACTGTAGCAGACACAAGCACAATATGTCTTCTTTAAGTTTTACTGTACCTTACTGGAAGTGTACTTATCACTGTGCCACTCTGCCCCCAACCTGCCATTATAAATCTGTGAAGTGCACTCATAATTATAATGTGCTGGAAAAAGACCTATGATGAACGTGGGCTCCACCTCCCTCACAACGTCAAACAGCTTGTTGCCAGATTCCTCCCACTTATCACCATTTTAAGCCTGGTAAAATGATAGAAAAACATATACACTAGAAATGACATGCATTAAGAAACAACCTTTGCAGAAGATATATTGTTTGTTTGTTTGTTTGTTTGTTTGTTTGTTTGTTTGTTTGTTTGTTTGTTTTTTCAGGTATTTAATACTTAATCATAACCTATATTGATAATTGTTTTACATTTTTGTCATTATAAACCACAGTATGCATGCAAGCCTTGAATGTAACCAAGCCATCATAAATCATGTTAAAGGTGCATTATATAACTTTTTGGTTGGGGCTCCATCACCTATTATGCAATTGCTCTGACTGGAATGTTCCACAGTATGACATATCTACCTTACATTTATTAAATTACAAATGGTTTTATAGTTAAAAATTACCTACAAAAACAGGCCGGTCGCCTCTCCACAGATCTGACCTGTAACTTGGTCTGGTTTGGTCTCCATGAAAATAGACTTTAAGTTTAATAATAAGCTGTCCCGTGTCTGGGTGAGTTTTCTCCGGACACTCCAGTTTCCCCCATCAACCCAAAACATGCACCATAGGTACCTCCAGCTTAGGTCCTGACCAAACCGAAGAAAGAAGATCATGGAGATGGTCCCCGGGCGCAGAAGTGTGCTGCTCACTGCTCCTAATATATGTATATATGTATATATATATATATATATATATATATATATATATATATATATATATATATATATATATATATATATAGGATGGGTTAAAATGCATCTTCTTCTTCTGAAACATTCCAGACAAAGCAATAACATTTCCACGGAGAAAAGCATTTGACGGACCCTCCACTTGAAAAGTTACATATTGCACCTTTAAATACAACTTTGTGTAAGCTAATGATGAGGGAACACTGTTATAAAAGCTCATAAAAGTTGATTTTACATAGTATGTCCCCTTCATTCTGTTGTATATCATGTACTGCTGCCGTTGATGCTGCCCTGAAAATGTTTGGGCCCACTTGCTGATATGGGTTAATGTGCTCAGTGCTGTTATTAAAAGGAGAGGAGATGAGCCTGCCCGACCCCACAGCACCATGCAGAGTGAGACATCTGTCGTCTGCAGAATGTAGCAGCCGGAGGGACAGAATGGAGACTTGAACTGCAGAATATAGGCCATGACAAGGTGAAGGAAGGTCTATAAAAAGGAAAAAAAAACTGGAAAATAACAATATTCTATAGTACAACATGTATGCATAGTCTGTAAATCCTCAGTCGTCCAGGCATGTTCCATAACAATGAAATGTTAGCTGGAGTTTTAAGGGTATCTTACATTTTGCTATTTTTTCAGTACTGATGAGGCTCTAATAGGGACTGGCTTACATGTGCACTATGTAACTTTTCTGGTGGAGGTTCTGTCACCTGCTTGTCTCTGTGCAGATGTTATTGCTTTGCCAGTAACATTCCACAGTGCAGCATTAAACTTGTGTTTTTTTTGTTTGTTTTTTGCTTTGATAAACATGCATTCTTAGTATGAGCTAGGTTCTCTCCACAAATGTACCTGTAATTTGGCTTGTCTTTGTCTTTAAATGCCATATCGTGGAACAAACAAAACAGTAACATCTCCATGATAACTAGAAGATGGCAGAATCTTTAAGAAGCATTTTCATAATATTTTTGGTGTTTTAAATGTTTTTTTTGTTGTTTTTTTTTATTCTACATCTTTCTTTATAACTTTACTTTATAACTTCTGCACCCATTTTCAGTGAACAAAGCATAAGAAAAAATCCACTCTAAATTGCTTTTAGTTATATAAGAATGAATTGTTATTTATTATTGTTCCACTGCTTTATGTGTATCTGCTGGTCTGGACTCAACATCTTAAGATGCAAACATGATAAAGTAATAACAAGCTTGCCAGTGACATATCTTTCAAGGGTGATTGTAATCTTGTAATCTTATAAACTTTCTTGGTTTTGATCCTCCTGCAGGGTCTGATGCATTCGCTCTTATCTGAGCATACACAAAGATGTCCCCTCTCCATATGCAGGGGCTGGGAAGAAAATGTAGCCTGCAGCGATGTGTACAGAGCTGTTCCACTTGAATACATCAGGGCAGCAGACTGTAGTGTGTTTCTCCACTGAGCAACTTAGTGCATTAGCTGTGCTTTATGAGCCCTTTAGCACTCACTCTGAATACAAATGAATATAAATATGCTGTAACCTAGGCAACTTATTGTATGGCATTATATTTTCAGGAAAAAAAATCATTACATTTGTGGATATTAAATAATTGTGGCCCATGACTTGCATATGTGTCATATCTTGGCTTTAACACTCTTCCTATTGGCTGGAAAAAGTTTTTGAAAAAGCAAAAATATCTATGGAATTTGTTCATTTTTAAAGGGTCCATGTTACGCTGTTTTGTGTTATCTATGTTATAATGTTATTTCCTCTTCACAAACATACTCATTGTTTTGTTTAGTTTCATTCACACATGTTTAACACACAAACCTTGCATATTTAGGCTGAGTTCTCAAACTAAAAACACTATGGTAATACCGGAAGGGCTCCACTGTGTTTTTAAACTCCATACACCTTCATTAGAATCATTTGGATCATTTCAGCCCTGGAATTGCCACTTTCTACTGAACTAAAGGCAAAAAGGTATGCGCATGACATCTCAAGGCTTTGGAGATGTAGCACAGAGTAATAATAAAGTGTTACTCAAACATGTATGAATGAAACCAAACACAGGTGTGTTTTTGAGGAGGTAACATTTTAACATGGCTTAAAAGAGTCAATTTCATAGAACTTTTCAATGGGGGAAATATGTATTATGTAGGAGTCTGCCACCTATTTGTTTCACACAGTGCAATATTTAATACAGTGCAATATCTTGCTTGACTGAATGTTGTAGTCTTTAGTGTTCCAGCATTTTTATGTCTTGCACGAATACTTATGAACTATGTACTTATTTATTTTTATTTTTATTTTTATTTTGTACTTTGTTGTAAGTTCATGTCTACATTGGAGGGTGAGTTGCTTTTAATGTCATTGTGCATGTGTATAGTGTGGATTTTACATATATATAGTGACAATAAAAGGCATTCATTTCGTTTGCCTGGAATTTTCCACGGAATGGCTTTAGATTAATTCTGTAAGTCTGGTTGCCTCTCCACAGATGAGACCTGCAACTTGGCCTCGCTCTATAGAGATAAGCATGAGATTAGATGAGAAAGATTAGAGATTAGATGAGAAAGAGATTAGATGAGAAAGAGTCATAAATATCTCTCTCAAACTCTTTATTCTGGGCGTTGTTGCTTGAATGCAAATGAGGAGAAAAAAGATGGCCAATAGTAGAGGGTGGGGGCGTGGCCAAACTCCGCTCAGAGCTCAGAGCCCACAGCTGATCAATTTCCTTGTTTTTGCACGGGGGAGAGATTTGAAGCGTTCCATTGAAAAATAAACACATTTCCACATAAAATAAAATTAAACCACTGCTGTTCAAAGGTCCAGAGGCTCAGATAAAGGACTTCCGAGCCTAGAAACACTCGGACGTGCCTCCAGGCAAATAAAAAAACCGCATTTCGCATTGCCTAGCGCATTCGCAGTCCAAACTCTCTGGGCGTGATTTACAGAGACGCTGAGTTCAGACAGACGGGGGTGGAACTGCATTTGCATTTCTTTTTTCGATCTGACGTCAATAAGGTGCCTTGTTCAAACTCGCCCGTTTGAGCTCCGATTTTTTGTAACGCAGAAAAGGACCGCAAATGCTCAGTTTAGACATTTCACAACTTTTAACCATGGGGGGGGCCTAAACAGGGTAGGGGAGCTCACATTAACGTTCAAAAACCTCAGAAAGTGAAAATTTCATGCCATGGGACCTTTAATATTGTGTGGGACATTCCAGGTGAAGGAATTACATATCTATGGAGACAAGTTGACAATGTGCCCTCCACCAGAAAGTTAGCTCACCTTTAAATCCGGCATTCATTTATTTATTTACAGCTTTATTACACTACAGTCTGTTTAGTCACCACTTTTCCAGTTAACACATGTTTCAGCATAATGAAGAGGCTATGACGGCAGCGTGTTAAGATCTTTTTGCTATAAAGCACTGCTACCAAGTTTTCTTTATAAGAGTGTTTTTTTTGTTGATCTTTTATGTGGGAAATTTGTATATCCAACATCTATGCAGGCCAACTGAACCCACAGAGTGCATGATGCCTTTATAATAATAATAATAATTCATAGCATTTACATAGCGCCTTTCATGACACCCAAAGCGCTTTACAGTTCATTGTTCATTCACTCCACACTCGGTGGTGGTAAGCTACTTTCTGTAGCCACAGCTGCCCTGGGGCAGACTGACGGAAGCGAGGCTGCCAATCTGCGCCATCGGCCCCTCCGACCACCTCCAACACTCACGCATACACCACTTTCATACTTTATGTCTGGAAAATACTTTTTTTTTTACCTAAACATTGTCCCTGTTCACCTTCATTTGGTTCCTCTACACATTTTAATTATAATGATTGCTCGTTCTTACTCATTATTACAGACTCTCTTGATTAAACCAATCAGTAATCGTTAAATCTGTAAACCTGTCCTCAATAAGCCAAAAAATAGTCAAACTGTAGAATGCATGCCTCTCCCATAATGCACTAGTGTTAGCTGGGTAGAAAACGCCAATACCACCAATGTAATAAAGCTAACAAGTGCTCGTTTAGTTACTCTGCTCTGAGCACTTAGAGCAGTAATGTAGTTTAATGGCTTTCACTGTACACAGTGTAACTGTAGGGCATGCACTGAACTGGGCCTTTGGGTATTTTGGTATATTTACTGTTACTAAGTAGAGTGGCCACTTAGTCCCACAAAATCTCTAACCCTTTCACTCAGAACAAAGGGTTGATTTCAGATGGGCATTTATATGTTCTAACCCAGTCATTCCCAACCTGGGGGACCTGGGGGACAGGACCCAAATTTGGGCCCCCAAACATTCTCAGGGGGCCCTAGGCCCTCATAGAAAAGAGGTACTAGACTAGGCTGTGTGAATTTTGATAAAGGGGCGGCATGTTAATTGCTTCTATAATATAATATATAAAAATATAAATATGTATAACCTTTACTGTTCTATAACATATTTGTTAATCAAAATAAATAAATAAATGTAAATAGTTTTCCTTATAAGACAATAGCTTCTCAAGTAGGAGGATGTTAGGGTCACCAATGTATCCACGGGTAACGTAATTGGGAACCACAGTCATAACCAAGTAAATGAGAATGATATGGGATGGGAGGGGGCACCTGCTTGTCTCCATGGAGATGTTATATTTTTTGTTTTTGAAATGTCCCACAGTATACCTTTTAACCTCTCTATCTTGCATGTATTTAATTACAATATGTTTTTATTAACTAAAACCATGAACTACATACATTTGTTCATTCAGGTGGAGGGTCTGTCAAATGGAGATGTCATTGCTTTGTCTGAAATGTTTCACAGTATGGCATTAAACCTTTCTATCATCATGGAGACCAAACCAGTCCAAGTTACAGGTCAGATCTTTAGAGAGGTACTCCTGCTCACAGTCAGAATGACTATTTTTCTATATATTTTTGAGCTATAAGCCCCCTGTAATTGAATAAATGTAAGGTAGAACTGTTTAAAATCATACTGTGGAACATTCCAGGAATAACAGTACATATCCATAGAAACAAGCAGGTGATGGTTGCATAGTGTACCTTTAAATTGTTTTAAATTTGACCAAACATTAACCACAGGATCTTTAAACTGGGATGACTAGCTCTTATTAAGTGACCTTATTAAATTTGGTGTGTCTCTGGATGCTTATAGATGTGTCCGAATTGGGCTTCTCTGTGTCATTTTCTTTGGATGATAACCAGAGAAGCAGTGAGAGAGGAACACTGGAGCCTAATATAATACAAGTTAATGGCAGACCTGCCATAAAAAAAAAAACATGAGTGAATCCACGTGGGCTGATGAACACAGCTGCAAACACAGTCCCCCTTCTCGCTGGAGCTGGCTGTCAGTTAGCAATGTCTTTCTTGATTCATTTTACCTCCATTCTTAAGGGAAAAGAAAACAGTGGATCTATTCATAGCTACGTACAACCAGATGACAACTGGAATATAATTGAATATATTCAATAGTTGTAACATCTTCGAGCACTTCCTGTCTTATGGAGCAGACAGGGCAGGGAGAAATTGGCTGGATGTTGATGGACTTTGAATGACAGCATAATCATTGTGGTGGGTGCACGGATTTAGATATGACTTCATTATTTTATATATAGTCTAGTACTGTACGCTTATATGTTTACTCTGCTTGCTTCTCTGTCCCTTTTTCCTTTATTTTAGGGGTTTGCCAAAACCCAAACTAGCACTAACCCAGAACTACACTTAACCAAATCACAAACCAAATACTAAACTTTAACTTGGAATAATTTGGACTATTTTGGAAAACCATGGCCCAAAGATTTGTAGGTTTGGACAGTAATTGGACAAAACCAATATAATTTTATACCAAGCTTATCTGTAATACAACAGGACATGCCAAGTGCCAAAACATCAAAATATGAGATAAAAGAAAGGTTATTTTAAGTGTGCCTTCATTCAGACGTGTCCAGGTTTGATAAATCCAGTTTAGTCCTGATTTATTTATTGATTGATTTATTTAATTTTGAAAGGAGCACACGTTAATCAACCTCAAACAATGTAAATGTGCCTGAGCTGATTTTAGCTAACTTCAGTAGTCTCTTTGGTAGTCTCTTGGCACTTGTATCTAGTTCAGGTTTTCTTTAAGGTTTGTCCCAATTCCGATGTGTATTTGCGCCCGTGCAAAAGTGAACACACCTTTAGCGATGAGGTGTTTATACACTAAGCAAAACCATGTCATTCATAGTTACTGTTAAATTTCCGCTGTTCACTTTGTCCTGGAGACACGTCAAACTAATTATGTTGAATCAAACTTTGAATTTTGATAACACTTTTCTCGTCTGTTTAAAGGGTTATTTATTGTCCCCATACAGAGATTTCTTCCCTGCATTTGACCTATCCTTCAATGCAGCAAGAGCAGAGCGCACCCATCTTAGCTGGACGATTGTACCTATGGTGCATGTTTTGGGTTGATGGGGGAATCCGGAGTGCGCAGAGGAAACCCAGCTAAACATGGGCAGAACATGCAAACTGCACACATTTTTTAGTAGATTCTTGACACTGCTGTCCTCTGACTGAACTTCAGGATATATAGACTGGCACGTGCTGCTTTAGTTAGATCACTTCAAGACTAAAAACTTTATTAGTCACTTGTGATTTACAATTAAACAGCACAGTTCTGAACAAATCATGTCATGTGACGTAACAACATTTGGAATCCATTCTCTTTTCTTCCAAAAAACAACATTTTATGTTTTAGTTCCAGATGTTCATTGCGTCCAATTATAGATCAACCTGTTCTCTGACAGCTATTTTTCAGCTGTGAAAATCAGTGTAGCATGTTCACTTTCTTTATTAGCTCCCAAAACAAGACGTAAATGTTTTTCTAATCAGCCCTGGAGAGTTCGGGGTTAATGTGAGGAGGTGGTCAGCCCAGAGTTGAGTTTCATGCTCAAGTTGTTCACAGTGGGAGGCCTGAAGAGGAAATGTAAGGCTAGAGGAAGGATCTAGTGACATTGTTGGAAAACAGTATAAAAATGAATGGGAATGCTAACCAAAGCCGACACCTGTGTTGATAAGCCCTCACAAGGAACGTTTGGGAGGAACAAGACAGATGAGGATGGAAAACACTGTCTCTCTACATCTGCTGGAAGTGTGTTGTAGTGCTTTTTATTGGGGTTATTTTATGTTTACACAGGGGTTAATAAAAACATTTTTATGATTTGTCACCAAATACAAATACGTATATGTTTCTTGACACTATCAATACAATATTCCATTCCTTTGATTCCTTTCTGCTTTTTTTACTTTTTTTTTTAAGCTAATGTGACATAAATGATTTTTAAAAAAAGCACTTCACATTTAGGTTCATTTTTATAGTGTAGTTTGAATTAAATTTGTTGCTAAATCTAAAAATCTAAATTTGTCATGATTATTATTTGTTCAGCTCTTAAAATCATTCTGTGACCTAAATAATTACAATTATCCATTAACCACATAATCTTTACTCCCCTAATTAAATAAAACAGTTTTTTTTATTATTATTATTAAGACAATAAAATTAAACATGAAACAATAAAAGAATAAACAAACAAATCAAGACACATATACCTAAATCATAAAACCACAAAGATCTCAACCTCCTAACCCACCCCTTTCCAAAAAAACAAAGTCAAACAATTACATTAAAAGAAAGGAAATTAACTTTTTAGCATATCGTCTAACCTTCTTAAATTTTCAGCAGTGGTCTATATCTTGTTTTGGCTGACCTGCTCCCTAAAAATCACCCATAAAATTGTATTTGAAAAATGTCTGTGTAACCCCTTGTCATCCAGTTAGGAGCCATATCAAAAGAATATTATATGAAAACTTTAGTGCAAAGAGAAACCTTCATGGAATGCAACAACACAGCTCTCTTAAAGGTTTGTTTTTTGTTTTTTTTAAAAGGGCTTTTGGTGAGTTTGTAGTAGTTTATCGGCCATCAGTTTCTCTAGATTCTAAACTATTGGTATCAGCATTGGTAAATCAATGAAAAATCACATATTGGTCGATTTCTAGTTCTGATCATCTACACAAGAAAATTAAATGTACTTGCAAAAGTGAAGAGTAGCCACAAATGCATTCTAGAAACTAGAAACTTATATCACTTCCAAATACGAAAAAGTATCCTGAAAGTTGAGTAAAAAAAACAAGTCTGGTTTATATTTTATTAGTACAAATAGAATGAAGACTTCAGAGCATTCTTTCAGTGTTTAACCAAATGTTTTTAATAAAAGATTTCTGTTTTGAATCACCACCATCTCTGTTTAATGTAAAACTCGAGATTAACCAAATACCCTCTTTTCCTATTGGAGAATTTGTCAAAAGCCTTTTATTCCCTCCTCTGTATTGGCCACTGTCAGGTACCTGCACTGTGATATTGATTGATGAAGTCATTTGGGACCTAGTTTCAGAGGAGTTTGGACTTTTCCACCAAGACAACACAGCGTCTTCTCAACTCTCAACCTTGAACTGCTCTTTGCCTTTTCCTTCAAAGCTTTGTGGTGTCATCTGATACGTCAAACCCAGCTTTCTGTCACTCGGCATGTGGCAGGCTCCAGCTAACAGGTAGTAAATCCTCACAACTTATTTAATCAGAGCTGGAGTAGTTGGATTGTGCTAGTCTCCTCTTCTCCACCCACTTCCTCACCATGTTGATGAAACTGCACAACTTTGATTGATGACTTTAGATCGCTGGATCTCTCTGGTTCATTTACAGTAACTCGTCATTTCCTACAAGGACACATGGTGACCAGGAGACAGTTTTTCCTCAACATTTTATTATTTTTTTCAAGAATCGCTCAATGTACATTAGGTTAACTGTATTACCAGAGCTTCTTCTGAGCACTTCAGCTTAATTATATTGTCCAAAGGCTGTTACAGATGACAGGGTCTAACAAGGTCTAACAGAGTCTGACAGTTTTCATAAACTATAATAACCTTGTTGCAGGTGCTGGGGTTTAGATAGACAGAGTCTGACAGGGTTTAACAGGGTTTAACAGGGTCTAAAAGGTCTGACAGGATCTAACAGAGTCTGACAGGGTCTAACAGAGTCTGACAGGGTCTAACAGAGTCTAACAGGGTTTAACAGGGTCTAACAAGGTTTAACAGATCAAAGACACATCAAAGACAGATCGGTTGCTAGGTGCGTTGCTAGGCAATTCCTGAAAATTCCTGCAACTTTGACCTGCTGGTGGCACTAGATGGTTGGGGCTGGGGGCCTATAAATTTCTGTGGGTGCTTGTCCCCTAATAATAATAATTATTATTATTAATACTACTACTAATAATAATAATACATTAGTCTTATATACACTTTTCAATTTACAATTTCATTCACTCCACACTTGCTGATTTCTCATTGTTCTCATGATCATTGAAACCCCACGAGGTGAGATCTTGTGTGGAGCCCCAGACCGAGGTTGACTGATGGTTATTTTGTATTTCTAAAATTTTCAGAGACACCAACAGTTGTCTCCTAAGCACGCTTCTTGCTTATGGTTTTCTAGCCCATTCCAGCCTCGTGCAGGTCTAGAATCTTGTCCCTGACATACTTTGACAGCTCTTTGGAGTTTGGAGTCTGATTGATTTACTGAATCTGTGGACAGGCGTCTTTTATACAGGTGACAAATTAAAACCAGTGTCTAATCTGTATGATGAGTTAATTAGGTCTAACTGGTCTATGGGAACCAGAACTCTTAATGGTCGGTAGGGGATCAAATACTTATTTCACAAAATCAAATGCAAATCAATGAATATATTTTCTATAATGTGATTTTCTGGATTTTATTTTTGATATTCTGTCTCTCAGTGTTAAAATAAACCTACCACTAAAATTATAGACTTTTCATTTCTTTGTCAGTGGGCAAACCTACAAAATCAGCAAGGGATCAAATATTTGTATATGTTGTATGATTCTTTATTTCTTTAGGTGCATGTAACTTTTGGTTCGGGATCTACTACCTGCTATCTTCATGGAGATGTTGGTTGCTTTGCCTGAAATGTTCCACAGTATGGCATTAAACTATCAGTCTTGCAATTATTCAGTTACTGGTGATTGTAAATGGTGCCTCTCCACAGATCTGACCTGCACTTGGCCTAATGGCATCCCCTGCTTGTCTCCACGGATGGAGGATAAGTAATGATATACCATGGAACATTTCAGCCAAAGCAATAACATCTCCATGGAATCAAGAAGATGACAGACTGTTCACATGTAACGTTACTTAATGCATCTTTGACTCTTGTTCAATATAAACTGCAGCATAATTTTCCATTGTCTCCTCGGTAATCAGACAGTTCTGCTCTAATGTATGGCACTGTTCTTTTTAATGGATGGTGTGCTTTATTTTAATAACCACTCAATATCTCATTAAGGATGATTCAGCGATCAGAAAGTGGTCCGAGCTGAATCTGTAGCAGTAATATTGCAGAGACACCAAATGCGCTGTGAGAATCCTGCTATTTTCCGGTCTGTTTTTTTTTTTTTTTTTTTGTAACAATAAAAGCTGCTGTGGTCAGTGTGGTTGTTCAGAAGATGTAATTGCCCATTATATGTGCAGGGTCTGGTGGATGGGTTTTGGGTGGTCAGACAAAGTGCACGCCTGCCTTATGTTTTCCTCTGCTCCATGGATGCTGTTAATGACAGGTAAAAGCTTTCATACATGGTCTAAATACTCACCTAAAGTAATTCAAAATCAATTTACTGGATAGCCACTTCCTCTTCAAGTACTTTTCTTGATGATCAGTGTAATCCAATGCAATGCTGTGGGTTATACAGTGGCCTAATAGAGAGGAAGTTTAAAGGGGTGAAATGTGGGCTGATGGCGATTGATAGAAAACCTTGAGGAAATGACATTTTTGCTGCTGTTTCTTAGTTGAATAGAGTGGCCCTGAATTCTCCTTCAAACTCTACACTTGAAGAGCTCACAGTTAACAGTAATAAAAATTGCCAAAAAAACAATGAAATTCCATTGACTATTATGATCTCTTTGTGGATTGGAACAGATACAATTTAGGTGTTAAGGATGGCTGCTCTTGTGGCTGCCTAGCTCGCATACTGAGCAGTTTGTATCACCATATCATGGGATTTTAACCAACTAAGGAGTACAGCAGGTACAGTTCAAAGGACACTGTGGACTGTTGCATTGTGTGAAATTTTTTGGCTCTTCTTCTCCTCTAACTTTCCACACACAGGATCTGTTGACCCTACCTGACCAGACTTGCTAAACTGCACTGAGACACAAAGGAGACTGAAATAATGCACAATAGCATAAGTGTAATAAATCACCTTGTAACACGTGAAACTGCAAGTGCCCCTTTTCCTTCAGGTGGGTAAATTTGCTGTAATTTGTTACTCAAGCAATAGTACACATTGATTAAAAAAAATACTCAAGTAGAAGTACAGCTAAAATATATTAATCCGGTAAGAATGAAGTATTTGGAGTCTGTAACTGAGTGTTAAGAAGAAGAAGTAAGAAGTGAACTTTATTGATTTCACACTGGAGAAATTCTTCTCTGCATTTTAACCCATCCTATATATATATATCCATCCATCCATTTTCTTCCGCTTATCCGGGGCCGGGTCGCGGGGGCAACAGTCTAAGCAGGGACCTCCAGACTTCCTTCACCCCGGACACTTCCTCCAGCTCCTCCGGGGGGGCCCCAAGGCGTTCCCAGGCCAGCCGGGACACATAGTCCCTCCAGCGCGTCCTGGGTCTTCCCCGGGGCCTCCTCCCGGTGGGACATGCCCGGAACACCTCCCGAGGGAGGCGTCCAGGAGGCATCCGGAACAGATGCCCGAGCCACCTCAGCTGGCTCCTCTCCACGTGGAGAAGCAGCGGCTCTACTCCGAGCTCCTCCCGTGTGACCAAGCTCCTCACCCTATCTCTAAGGGTGCGCCCAGCCACTCTGCGGAGGAAACTCATTTCGGCCGCTTGTATCCGCGATCTCGTCCTTTCGGTCATTACCCAAAGCTCATGGCCATAGGTGAGGGTAGGAGCGTAGATTGACCGGTAAATTGAGAGCTTCGCCTTTTGGCTCAGCTCCCTCTTCACCACAACGGTCCGGTACAACGACCGCATCACTGCCGACGCTGCACCGATCCGCCTGTCAATCTCACGCTCCATCCTCCCCTCACTCGTGAACAAGATCCCGAGATACTTGAACTCCTCCACTTGAGGCAAGGACTCTCCACCCACCCAGAGAGGGCAAACCACCTTTTTCCGGTCGAGAACCATGGCCTCGGATTTGGAGGAGCTGATTTTCATCCCAGCCGCTTCACATTCGGCTGCGAACCGCCCCAGTGCACATTGGAGGTCCCGGTTTGATGAAGCCATCAGGACAACATCATCCGCAAACAGCAGAGATGAGATCCTGTGGTTCCCAAACCGGATCCCCTCCGGCCCCTGACTGCGCCTAGAAATTCTGTCCATAAATATAATGAACAGAACCGGTGACAAAGGGCAGCCCTGGCGGAGTCCAACATGCACCGGAAACAGGTCCGACTTACTACCGGCAATGCGAACACAGCTCCTGCTCCGGTCATACAGGGATCGAACAGCCCTTAACAAAGGGCCCCGAACCCCGTACTCCCAGAGCACCCTCCACAGGACCCCACGAGGGACACGGTCGAATGCCTTCTCCAGATCCACAAAGCACATGTGGACTGGTTGGGCAAACTCCCATGCACCCTCGAGCACCCGATAGAGAGTATAGAGCTGGTCCAGTGTTCCCCAGCCGGGACGAAAACCACACTGCTCCTCCTGAATCCGAGGTTCGACTATCGGTCGAATTCTCCTCTCCAGCACCCTGGAATAGACCTTACCGGGAAGGCTGAGGAGTGTGATTCCCCGATAGTTGGAACACACCCTTCGGTCCCCCTTCTTAAACAGAGGGACCACCACCCCGGTCTGCCAGTCCAGAGGTACTGTCCCCGACCGCCACGCGATGTTGCAGAGACGTGTCAGCCAAGACAGCCCTACAACATCCAGCGACTTCAGATACTCAGGACGGATCTCATCCACCCCCGGGGCCTTGCCACCGAGGAGCTTTCCAACCACCTCAGTGACTTCAGCCAGGGTGATGAGTGAGTCTGACCCCGAGTCCCCAGCCTCTGCTTCCTCCTCGGAAGACATGACGGCGGGATTGAGGCGATCCTCAAAGTATTCCTTCCACCGTCCGACAACATCCCCAGTCGTATATATATATATACGTATATATTAGAAGCAGTGGGCAGCACACATAGGGCGCCCGGGGACCATCTCCATGATCTTCTTGCTTCGGCTTGGTCAGGACCTAAGCTGGAGTACCTATGGTGCATGTTTTGGGTTGGGTGAGTGTTACATGTCATTTATTTTGATGTTCCTAACTGATAGGATTAAACATCAAATAATGCACAAAAAGGATAGACCACAGAAATTAGAAATCAAATCATATCTGAAGGTGCGATGCAAGAAACACAAAATCTTCAAATAATGTATTATTATTATTATTATTGAACAAAAAAAACTTTGTCACTTGTAGATTTGCTCACGAAGAAGAGTGACCAAAACTATAATTCAAGAAAGATCATAGATACTGTAAAATGTGTGACTCAAGAAGGAGAAAAATGTGTCTAAAAGCTCAATGAGAAGTATCATTTTATTCAAGTTTACTCAAGTAAATGTAAATGGATATGTTTTGAGTACTAAAACTGAGCAATACCTAGAAATTATTTATTATTTTGCACTGCTTTTAGATTTTAGATTTTGTTTTGTCTTTATATTGTATTTTGAGATTCACTGTGGGAGAATTTACAATAAAGCTGACTTTGAACTTTGAAATACACGGCAAGACTGTAATGATATATACTTCATAACACATATTTCAAGGTATAAGGTAAAACTGTTCCTCCAAGTCTTGAATGAATAGCATGTAGCTACCTGCTTTCAATTCTCAAGCTAACAAGTTGGGTTCACATCAAGGCACTGGGTGAGTTTTTGATTATCACCCCTAAAGGTGAAGAAAATAGGATTTCTTTTGAGACTTTGATGTCACAGTGCACCAATTTACAACTGAAAAAACACCAAAAGAGTAATTTTATTTCAAACAACACATGGTTCATGTGACCGCCGCCTTTGTAATACAATTTCACTTATTGTCTGTACATAATGGCACCCGCCCTAACAGAGATACTGGCTAATGCTTCATCATAAACTGATTTCCAGTTTCACTCCACTGTGCTGGAAGGTGCTGTGGAGCCAAACGATCTGTCTCACGATCCGTCTCCCACCCTGTCACTCCCCCATTCCTTCTGGGACATCCCGAAGGAAATCTCTCCATGGCAACCTCCAAAAACCATTAAGATTTTGCATTTCCCTAAACGCTTTCTGCTTACTCACTGTCCTATCAGGCTCCTCTGCATATTTACAGCGTATAAAGAAGCACCGTAGCACCCCACCTAGGTGGTTTGATCTGGCAGTGGGTGCTCAGTATTCATGGGGCATAGCGGGGAGGAGATGGACATTGCAGCTGCGCCATGAAGACACAAAAAGACCCAAGTAAATAAAAAGAAAATGGAGAATCAAAGGAGTGTTTTGTTTCTCATTGTAGAGCTACTTAAGAATGTAGTGGGTATTTGAAGAAAAAAAAAAATCTGATTTATGTGTTTAATATGTAAAGATGCAATATGTAACTTTTTGGTTGGGGGGGTCCCTGATTGCTCTGCCTGGAATGTTCCACAGTGTGACATTAAACAGATTACCTTACATGTATTCAATTGCAGGTGGTTTTATAGCTCAAAAATACATAGAAAAACATGTATTCTGATGTCTTTTCACAGATCTGACCTGTAACTTGTTCTGGTTTAGCCTAATGAAAATGTTGCCTAAGTTTTTTTTTGTTTTTTAGTTTGTTTTTTTTTAGTTCTGGTGAAGTTTCATTTTGTTTGGTATGATAGGGACAGCAGATGTGATATACATAGAGGTAATTCCAATTCTGTTACCGAGCAAGATTATTGGCAACACCTTTATTTTGTTAAATCAATGTTTAATCTTTCAGAAAAAAAAATCATGTTCCTTGCTTAAATAAGAAGAGGTATTCAGTGTTTTTATTCTGAACTCCCCACTAGTTCTTGTTTATTTGTACCTTTCCCCTCAGCTTTTTTTCCCCCCACCGACTACCACTTAACTGATGTAAAACTGTGATAAATATTTACCACTGGTACTATTCCACCAAACCCAGTACTAATTAGGAAAACATGAAAACCTCTCATCTGCACTTTAAAGCCCCATGTGCAACTTTTTAGCCAAGAATAATTACACTGAAAAACATACAAAAACACACATCCTTACAGTTAGTGGGTTCTTAAGTAACGGATAACCTTATGCTCTGTCAGTCAGTACATTATCGCACTGCCATTCTTTTCTCCTGTATATAGCTGTGATTTTATATTTTATTTTATATTTTCATTACTTATTTTATTTAGACTTGTACATATACATTCATTATTTTTATTTTTATGATGGATGGAATTATGTTATGTCTCATTTAACACCTGTCTCTTGGTATCTTTTTTGTTATACCATCTATTTTTGTTACTCTCTGTTATATATTATATTGTGATGAGTATATCCAAATAATTTCCCTTATGGATCAATAAAGTTTGTCTAAGTCTAAGTCCTCATCTCCACAAACCTGACTCTTATTTGCTGTTCTTTTGACTATAATATTCAATTACATAAAATGTTTCTATTGCCAAGGAAAATGTTCTGAAATATGTAGATGACATGCCACCTCCTGAAAGTTACACTGTGTTGCTTTATAATAATGTTAGACTACCCGATGATTAGACATAAGGTTTATTTAGACTGCATACAGGAGGTAGTATTCTAAAATAAATATTATTTTTAACTGGTGCCCATATACATACAAACATATTCTGTGAGCCCTAAATTGCAGTTTTGAGATCACTTTACCTTGGTCTGGCTTTGTGTCAAATTCAGGTTTCTCTGTTGCCCTGAAAGAGGGCTACTCATAATGCATCAGCATGGAGATTTCACCTCCATAAAGATGTTTACTTTAAACCGTCTGTGCATCAGTTTTATTTGTTGTCACATTTCTGATTTTGAGCTTTGTGGAGTCCATGATTAAAAGACTTTCTTGAGTCGTAATCAGGCAAAGGTATTCCAGACACTATGTTGTTGTCAACCCAATTAGTTGTTTAATTTTACAACTATATACATGCACATTACTTAGGTCTGACTAAAACAATCTTCAATTTCTTAAAACATGAAGAACCAATGAACCTCAGTAAACTATACTTACACATTTTGCTATGTAAGATTGAAGAAAAATTTTAACCTGCATTTTAGAAACAATAAATTTAAACAAATATCCATACATCTTCTTCTGATTCTGATTTTTTTTTAGAAGGGTAGAACATTTTATATACTCACACTTTATATACATGTAGCTGGCCTTACGCAATGTAGTTTCAGAGTAGATTTTCCATTATTTTCCAATGTGCATGCCTGTTGACCATGATAAATATGGGATGTATAGTAACAGAACCCATAGTAGCACTGGGAGGACGGCCCTGCTCTACAGAGGTAGAAATTGGCTAGCCTGGAATTGAACCCACAGCCTTATTATTGAGGGAATTAAGCTTAAGGGATTGCTGCAGCTTAAGCAAAGTATTTATGACATTTAAACCTGAAACAGTTGTTCGACTCACTGTTACATATGGACTTGATTAATACATTTGTAGGTGTGAAATGTATAAATTTCTCTTCAATGCCTCAAGGGTCATATTTCTGTACAGAGACGGCGTATGTTATAAATGGACATACTTCACAACTCCCTGATCTACACATGCTCAATGATAAATGATAAATGCTTTGATTGATGAAGCTATAGCTGGGTGTGTTTGAAGACCGATAATTCCCATCACTTGGGGGTGTGTGAAGCTAACTGTAGGCCCTAGCTCTGTTACTCAAATTAGACTTTAAAGGTACATTGTGTAATTTTTCTGGTGGAGGCTTCGTCAAATGCTTTTCTCCACAGAGATGTTATTGCTTCGTCTGAAATGATTCACAGTTTGGTATTAAACCTTTCTATCATTATGGAGACCAAATCAGGCCAATTTACTGGTTATATCTGTGGAAAGGCAATCCCGCTCACAATCAGGAATGTCTGTTTTCCTAGGTATTTTTGAGCTATGAAATGACCTGTAATTGAATAAATGTAAGGCAGAGCTGTTTCTCATCATATTGTGGAATTTAGACTTAAACATATACACACATACAAACTTTATTGATCCACAAGGGAAATTAGGTACAGTAGCTCACTCATCAAATATAATATAGATTAAGACTAAGCCTTTATTTGGTCTCACACACAATGACACACAATGACACACGGGAGAAATTTGACTTCTGCATTTGACCCATCCATTTTTTTTTTTCAGGAGCAGTGAGCAGCCATCTTTCAGCGCCCGGGGGGCAGTACCGTGAAGGACCCACACTGGCTTGCTCATTACCGGGGGGGGGGGACTTGAACCCACACACCCCCGGGGAAAGTCAGTGATTTACCAGTTGAGCTACCCAGCCGGTACACAGCTAACCAGCCGGTAATATATAACAGAGGGTAACAAAAAATAGATGGAATAGCAAAAAAGATAGCAATAGACTGGTGTCAAATGAGACATAATTATAAAATAAAAATAATAAGTCTATATCTACAAATCAGAATAAAATAGAAAAACAAGTAATAAAATATTAAATAAAATATCAAATCACAGCTATATATAGTTGTAGGGAGTATTATCTGTTACATAAGGGTGAGTTGTTGTACAGTTGTATGGAGTATGGTATGAATGTAGTCCTGTATCTCTCATTGTTTGAGCTGTATGAGCCTTTTGGAGTTTTATCTCCTCTGTCCTTCTATAGTCTGGTGCAGTGGGTGAGTTGTTTTACAGTTGTAGGGAGTGTTATCTCTTCTGTCCCTCTGTATTCTGGTGCAGTGGGTGAGCAGGAGTGTCCATGATGGAGAGCAGTTTGTCCAGTGTCCTCCTGTCCCTCACTAACCTTTTTTATGGATCAGTTTGTCAATCTGCCCAATGTCCCTTTTACTGGTGCTGCTCCCCCAGCAGACCACAGCGAAGTACAGGGCACTGGCCACCACAGACTGGTAGAAGATCTCCAGTAACTTGCTGCACACATCGAAAGACCTGAGCTTTCTCAGGAAGTAGAGTCTGCTCATGCTCTTCTTATAGACAGCATTAGAGTTATCCCTCCAGTCCAGCCTGTTGTTCACATGGACACCGAGGTACTTGTAGCAGTCCACTATTTCCACGTCATGGCCCTGGATGGTAATGGGCTCCACTGGTGTTTCTCTTGAAGTCAATCACCAGTTCCTTGGTCTTGTCAATGTTCAGGAGCAGATGGTTTGCCTGGGACACTCCACAAAATTTCCAATCAGTGTCCTGTACTCCAGCTCCTGTTCATCCCTGATACACCCTACCAGAGTCATCAGAGAACATCTGCAGATAGTAGGACCTGGAGCTGTACTGGAAATCAGAGGGGTATAGAGTGAACAGGAACGGAGACAGGACTGTACCCTGGGCATTGGCACAATGCAGGAGGTCTTCCAAAGTACTGGTATTCTTTCAAGCTTCAGGCTCAGTGCGAAGAGAAAGTGCAGGATCCCAGTGAGCTGTGCTGCACATATCCCCAGCACGCGGGGGTTGACTTGGTCTGGTCCAGGAGACTTGTTTTGATGAATTTTCTCCAACTGCCTTCTCACCTACACAGGTGACAAAGACACTGAGCTGGGTTCCTCCGTGGGGGTGGGGGCAGGTGTGGGAACAGAGGTGATGGGCTGATGAATGGTCGTCTGAGTGGTCTGTGCTGAGGTGTGGGTTGGGCATCTGGGAAGTGTAGATATGGGGGTACCGGAGAAGAGAAATGATTAAAGGTCCCATGGCATGAAAGTTTTTGAACATTAATGTGAGCTCCTCTACCCTGTTTAGCCCCCCCCCATGGCTAAAAGTTGCGAAATGTGTAAACTGAGCATTTGCAATCCTTTTGCACGTTTGAAAAAAAGACAGCCCAAACGGGAAATTCTGAACAAGAGAAATTTCTGACATCACACTCAAATGCAAATGCAGTTCCACCCCCCGTCTGGATGTCTACCCACCGTCTCTGGAACTCATGGCCAAAGAGTTTGGACCGCAAATGAGCTACGCAATGCGAGATGCGTTTTTTTTTTTTTTATTTGCCTGGAGGCACGTGAGTTTCCAGGCTTGAATGTCCTTTATCTGAGCCTCCGAACCTCTGAAACAGCAGTGGTTTAATTTTATTTTCTGTGAAAATGTGTTTATTTTTCAATGGAAATCGTCTCATATCTTCATCTGCGCTTAAACACGGAAGTGGGGCCGGCGCGCATCGCACCGCTAAACGAGGAAAGAGCAGAGAGTTTGTCCCCCCCCCCCCCACCCGCTGCACTGGCCTGTCTCTGTCCTTCTCATTTGCATTCAAGCAACAACGCCCATAATAAAGTGTTTGAGAGAGATATTTTTGACTCTGACTGTGTTCATGGTGCTTTCTCATGCACTGAGTCTTGATTTTGAAGAAGGATTCATTTACAGTATTAGGGAACCATTAAGGCGCCATATAAAAGCATCAAGAAGTACCATGTCATGGGATCTTTAAAATGTAAATTGAGTAGGTTTGACCTGTCTGGACTATTGTCCTGCTGCTTGGATCTGGAAAAACCAGTAATAGCGTTCATTTCCCTCCACACATCTCTGGTGTTATTTTGTTTGAGTTTAGCCTCCAATTTCCTCACATTGGCCTCCTGGTCCTGCCTTAGCTGGACCTTCAGCTGCCGTTGCACCTTCTTTTTATTAAGTAGATCCTTCAGCTGGCTGGTGATCCAGGGCTTGTTGTTGGGGTAACAGGACAATACATGTGGGGATGGTTGTATCCTCACAGAAGTTGGTGTCATTTATTATACAGTCCATCATGCTGTCGATGTTGTCCCCATGGGGCAGGCAGAGGACATTACAGTCTGTGGTCTCAAAGCAGTACTGGAGGGCACCGCTGGCTTCCTGACTCCACTTCCTTACAGTCCTAGTGGTGACAGGCTGCCTCTTTACTGCAGGGACATACTGAAGCATTAATAGGACAAGACTGTGGTCTGATCGTTCCAGTGGGGGAGGGCAGTGGCACTGTATGCCTCCTTACAATTGGCATACAGCAAGTCAAGAGTTCTACTGTCCCGAGTTTTACAATCTACATACTGGTGAAGTGTGGGTAAGACACTGTCCAAGGAAACATGGTTGACGTCTCCAGAAATCAATAATAAAGCCTCTGGGTGTTTAGACTGCAGCCCTGCAACCACAGTATGTATCCTGGCACAGGCCACCTCTTCATCCGCTGAAGGAGGGATAAACTCCAATGAACAGATATACAACAGATATACAATAGGCTACGTAAAGACTGATATAAACGAAATGTAGAATGGTAGGTCAGTATGAATTTTAAAAGATGAAGATTTTGTAAATACTTGTAATTATTTTAAAATGTGTGCCTTGTATGGTATTTTGCATTGAACATGTGTGTGTGACTATGTGAGAGTGTGTTTATCTGTGTTCCTGTGTGGTGTGAGAAAGTGTCAGTGTGAATGTTTCTTATTGTTGATTGAGATTTTTACTGTAATTTTTAATGTAATAGGGACTGCAGATTGAAACTAGCTCTGTAGCTATAATCTGATGCAGATCATCCTTGTTTTTTGAGCTTAATGTCTCTGTACATAGTCCCTTTTCAAATAAAGACTAAACTAAACAGGACAGAAGTAAATTCCCTTGGTAAATAATATGGATGCACTCCCAAAACCATAAGTTCAATGTCCAGTGTAGATACGCTCCTTCATAGTAATATCGCCAGGATTACACCACCTCTCGTTCACCAAAACAGCAAGCTTCTTCTTACCGCTACCGTCTTAAAGCCTGGTACCAATGCGCTGTTGTCTGGGAAGTTTGAATGAATCCAGGTCTCCCTGAAGCACATGATACTGCTGTCCATCTTATTTCCCAGTGACCTTATGTTTTCCATCAGAACTGACGGAACTGCAGGCCTCTGCATGTCCTCCTCCGTAATTCCACAGGAATATCCGTCTTAAATCCAGACAGCACTGGGGACTTGGAGAGTGGCAGAAGGTGCTCTCTAGAATGCACAGTGGGCAGTCTGCATTGCTGGGCCACACAGCAAAGCACAAAGAGGCCAGCAAAAAAATCAAGAAAAAATGTCAAAAATGCCCAAAAACATGGTGAGTGTTTATTGGACTGATAAAGTTTAAAAAAAAAAAATCTTGAAGTGCAAACAAACAAGATTTACTTAAAAAGGTAGTTGTTTTAGAAAAAACACAGGGGCTACCATACCCAGCTGCCAGGCAGAACATCTGAAGCAGAGAAATTACATCTCCATAGACACAAGATGAAAACAACTGAAAAGTTACATAGAGCACCTTCAATCTGAGCTTTGTTTTAACACAGTCTGACCAGAAAGAGTTGACTTAGTTGTTATCTTATTTGTGCTGTTAAACAAAGCAAAAGGAGAAATTCAATTTACCAACTGGACAAAGTTTATTTGGTTGAATATGTTTCGCAGCTCATCCAAGCTTCAGTTCTGTTAAACAAGTTTCTCCACATAAAATTACAGTGACAATCCAACTGTTTTTTTCAGTTAGTCACTTTCACCTTTTTCTTGAAAATCAAACACCCAAACAGGACCATGAAGACTTGTATTGATCACAGGCTCCTGAAAGTTAGCTCTTTAAATCCTTTTTTGTATTTTTTTCTTGTGTTTTTCAGGGTCTCTTAAAACAGTGTACAGTAGAAAACCCCCAGTGCGATGTCACTGCAAAGTATCAACAGGAACACTGGTTATCCATTACAGAGTCAGGTGTTACAGTGCAGCCCATTCACACAGATGGACAGCAGCTGTCTCAGCCTCTGTTTTTCCTAATTTAAATCTCATGTTTTATACACTAACTGGGATGGTTTGTGTTTTGTGTGAGGTACGCCGAAGGGAGAGGCCGGAGAAAAGTGATCTGTTTAGGGCTTAACTACAGGCAGATAGTTTCCTCATGTGCCCTACAACTCCTTCAATGCTTGTGTCTTGGGATGAGTCGAAAGCATGCGTTTCCATTTTTCATTTGCGATCTTTCACAAATGTAATAGACAAAGTATTTTAACAATCATATAATAAGCTGTAGTCTATGTCACCGTTACAAGGATATCACCATGGCTCTGTTTTATATTTCATCCGAATCATAAAAATAAATTGATTTCTTGGACCATTTGTTCAGCTATTTTGGGAACGTATGCCAACTCCAAATGTAAAAAGTAACTCACTTGAAGGCAGTTGCTTTTAAAAAGTCTTTGCAGTTGTTTATTTGCATCCTGTGTATTGTTTTGTTCCATCATAAAGGCTGGTCGATTGCAGACCTGTAAGCACTACATCAGTCAATACGCTGTGTTATTAATGCCTTTAATGCAATAAGCCCGTAGCTATCATAAACAAAGCCCTGGCAGTGGACTCTTAGGGCTGTGTTAAGTATTATGTCTGAAGGTGACTAACTCCTAAATGTGGAGTGCAGTTTTATCGCCCAAAGCACATTTTAATGGTTTTCTGTTTTTACAATGGTCATGTGTTTCCTCTTTTAAAAGCCTTTTGTCTGTCATTCAACTTGATTAATCTTGACAGAGTAAAAATGTAGAGTATGATGAGTGTCTCTGCAAGTGCTCTCCTCTGATCAAATTAAAAGTCTATCTGTCGACACAATCTCACTGCATTGAGTTTATCATATAGAGGAATCTTTCAAAGAGGAATAGTAAGAGTAGTATGTAGCCAGCTTTTACTGCTTTTAACTTGGCCTAAAACTATGTAGATCTGCCATTGGACACATCTACAGCCTGTCTGTCCAATAGATTGTATAAAGAAGTGGACTAAGGGAGTGTGATGTCACCCATAGTGTTCAGCTCCAGTCAAATAAAGCTCACGAGGCTAGCAGTTATAGAAGTGAATTTGCAGACATGTCCCATATTAGGTATAGGAATTTATTCAGGCACAAAATAGAGAAATAAAAACACCAGGATAATGTAGGGTGGGTTTATATGAACATTTTAAGACCAAAATAATGAGGCTCACTGCAGCAGTTACAGAGGAAGGGGAGGCCATTTTTCAATGTAAAGTGACTTGGAGCCGTAGTCGATGGAGCCGGAAGCGCCCCCATGCTCACTTCCTATCTGGAACACGGCAGCTCACAGGTTAGCTATGTCCATTTATATACACTATACAGTCTATGTTCTGTTCATTTGAGTCATCTTCTTCACTGTGGTTCTCCTTGAGGTTTCTCTCATTTGACGTGGTTGCGCCCCTTTGAAACTAGACTCTCAGCTATTTCGGTCTGGGTTAAATCAACAATTTTTTAAGGCCTACAGGGCGACTACTGCTGTGATTTTGGGCTCTTCAAAAATAAAATGAACTGGAAAAATTATGATAATCTGAGACCTTTTTTGTTGTATCTGTCTTTTTAAATAGATATATTTTAAAAAATCTCAAATGTTTTTAATTAAAAGTAAGGGTTTTATTTTAGTGAATCACAATTGCTTCTGCATAAAATATGAAAAAATATTAGGCAATTTACCAGGCAAATTCAGTCTAGCCTTTTTTTTTTACAGGTGCACTGTATGATATTTCCAGCCACCTGCTTGTCTCCATTGGAATGTTCCACAGCACGTTTAAAAACACCTATCTACCATTTATTTCATTACAGATATTTTGCTTAAAAAACACCTTGGAAAACATGCATTCTGTGAGCAGGATTCAAAGTTCTGGTGCATAACTAGGCCTGTTTGTCTCCATGGAGTTTGATGATGTACTGTAGAACATTGTACCTTTTCGCTGGGTTTACAATGACAACAAGGTGGGTCTAGTACCAACTACGACAGCTGTGATAGTATTTGACCAAGGCAGCACAATAATGACATGAAACATACTTTAGACCATTGCGGTGGTCAGGAAAAATGACCTTGTGCGGATTCCTTCACCCATACTCACACTCCACTTAGGTTAGTGTCGCAGGGTGCCTTGATTTTAAAGCGCATATGACTCTCATTTTGACTTAATTTGGTGGGATAATAGCTGTTGTAAATATAAATTGTAGTTTTATACCGATCAAGAGGCAATTTGTGACGAAAAGTTGAAAAATATGTTGAAAAATACAGGAAGTAGAGAGTCTCATATTGATGACATCACACTAAGGAGAATTCTGTTCAAAAGTTCAATACAATAAAAAAAAAAAATCCCAATATTTTAAGATGCGTGAAAAGTCCCTCAGTCGTCCAGGTAGAATCATGATAAAAGGAGAAGTTCAATTTGTCAACTGGACCAAGTTTGTTTGGTTGAAGACGTTTCGCCGCTCATCCTAGAGCCTTCTTCAGTTCTGGTTCTAGTGCTGGTTAGTCCCTGTTTATATCTAGCTGCAGGGAGGAGCTCACTACCCTGGAATCATTCTGAAACTATCTCAACTAATTTGTATCTTTTGTTTCCCTGGCGTCTCATTTAGCATCTCTATTTAGCCCTATGAGGAGCTCACTGCTCTGAAATAGCTCTGAAACTATCCCCTCATTTGTTCCTTTTGTTATTCGAATATTTAGCATCTCTATTCAGACTACAGACCGTCTCCACTCTTCTGTCCCTGACTCGTCTGCCCTAATGTTTTTTTCCCCTTCTGTTATGACTTGGTTTAAGAATCAAATTATAAATGGGAGACAAGTTATGTCTAACTCCCCCATTTCTGTTTAACGACGGATTCTCTTTTTTGGCAAAAAAGAGGCAATTTTTGTCAAAAAAGAGAATCCGGCGAAACGTCTTCAACCAAACAAACTTTGTCCAGTTGACAAATTGAACTTCTCCTTTTATCCCAATATTTTATTTTATTTCAACAAAATATATCAGTTATTTTTATTGATCAAATATGAATTTCTGTATTGGCCCAGTGAACAACATTGCTAGGTAACAGTTATGTAATTTCCTAGTGTTGGTATGATTTCCAACCAGAAAGTAAAATTTTAACTAAAAAAAAACTGAGGGACTCTTCATGTTAAAAAAAAAGGGCCAAATTGGGAGAAAATTTTTTTAATTTTTTTTTGTTTGTTTCATTGAAATGAGTAGCCCAATCTGTTATAGGCACTTGTGGGAGTCCTACGCGAGTCAGTGTGCACCCATCGTTCATTTGGTGCAGGTTTTCCTAAACAATACTAACATTATAAGCTAAATAATAATAAAAAATATTAAGAATTCTGTATTGAACTCACAAGCTAAACATGGAGAATACTTTTATGTTTTGTGATTGTAAAGTTGTGACTGTCCAGACCTTTTCATTGTACTTTTCATTGTACTTTAAAGATGGAGCTCATAGACAGTACTGTAAAGTTGTTTTGAGTTAGGGGACTTTTCTATATGTCTGTGAGATATGTATCATTCCCCATTTATCTTGTAATGAGAGCTTGAACATGAACTCCTGTAGGCCTGTGGTCCAGATAAAGTTGTAGGGAGCCACTTTACAAACCCAATGGACCCTCACATATGGTCCTGTTTCTGCAGTGGTTTGGCTTCTCCTCTCACACATTCTTTCTGGTTCAGCTTTTATTGTCATGTCACCAAGGCCATTTTTGTAAATACTTTTGAGTCTGTTTGTTAAAATGGGGGTTAAGGTTCAAAAGTGATTGCCTAATATGTGGCAAAATCAGGAGCTGCAATTTCAACACAGTTTCTAATGGTCTAACAATTTGGGTAGTATAAATTGTTAGCTTTTATAGACAAAGTGAAGCAGCAAATGATGATGTGTTTTATCCAGCATTTTGGGAAGCAATTTTAAATCTGACTGAAGATCCAGAGTTAGGTCCCATGATCTATTGTGTTCACTAAAGTCCCATGTTTTTGTTGCGTTGAGGGATGCATGGGTCAAATGTAATGCAAGACCACAAATAAAGGGACAGTAAACTTTACTTTAAACTTGCTATACCTGAAAATTATTACTTTTTTGGATGGTATTTTTGTCAAAATGGAAAATACTGAAAGGTGAATAATTCTTGGATTTCTGCGGAATGGAAGGGGACATATGTATGATCTATTTTTATTATTTTTAACCAATTATATTTCAGTAGTTTCATGCATGCATTCAAGGCTTGAGTTAAAAAAAGTTTTCACCTACCCCACTACCTCCACCCACATCTTTGTACTTTGTATTTGTTCTGTATTTAAAAAGTGTAGGACCCCCTCGGAAAAAGATGTATCTAAAGGGCAATGCTTACAAAATATATTAAATGTATATACTTAAAAAAGTCACATAATTATTAACAAAAACTATTATTTATTTAGGTGTTTTAATGTTTACAATGAACAAAATGTAAATTGTTATCTGTCTATATTATAGAATACCCCCAAAACATAAAATGTTTCTTTAAATATACAGAGACATCCAAGACACAGTGCAATGACATCTGTTTTTATTTGTATTATAGATGCTCATTTCATTTGCAGAGTTTTGTTTTTGTTTTTTGTTTTTTTTTTACATTTTATAGCATACTTTAAGTATGTTGAAATCCTCTCTAAGAAATTCACATTTACACAATAAATTGTACATTAGTAGATAAGTTCAGGTGACATTCAGCTTTCAGGACATGTCCCGAATCCCCCATGTTAGCACAATATTACCTGTTGTAACCTTTGTCCTCTCAGAGGGAGGCAAACCTCACCGTACATGCAAACTCCTGCTAGTACTGATGACTATCACTAATAGCATATATGAGTTTAGATTAGGAGTAGCATGTTTACAGCATGTTGTTAAATGCTACATGGCTCTATTAGTTTGTACAATAAGTTATCTTACAGTTTGTGTCTGTCAGCCACCTGGTTTTTCTGTTGACATTCGAAGCTCCAGTAGGAAGTTTGACTAAAGGTCCTATATCACGCAAAATTAACTCTTGTGACCTTAAAGCCATGTTAGAATGTTGTTACCCCATCAGTTGGGTTTTGTTTCATTCACACATGTTTGAGTAACACTGTGTTATTTGTTTGTCTACATGAAATTGAAATGATGAAAAATATGAAATGATGCAAAAACAATCTGAAATGATGCAAATGATTCCAGTGAAGGTGTGTGGATAGAAGAGCTCAGTCTAAATCCACAGGGTTTGTGTGTTAAACATGTGTGAATCAAACAAAACACAACTCCAAGTATGTTTGGGATGAGAAACAATATTATAACATAGATTAGAACATAGCATAATATAGGCTCTTTAACCTTTACAAAGCCACAGTTTACATTGTATGTTGAAATAAAGACAACTCAATATTGTACATTTTTGATACTGAAAACAAATAGGCTTCAAAACCGATAAGCAAGGCAAGGTAAATCAATATTGCAATGTTACGGTATATGTACAGTAGATCAAAATCCTGCCTACTGAAGCTTCAAAGTTTTTTTAAAAAAAAAAGAAACCTTCATTTTCTCTAAAAATATCAACAAAATACAATGAAAATAAAAACAAAACAACTCAAGGCAATAAAATTAAAGTCCCCTGACGCTGTACACAGGCACTTGAAATGTGGCGCACTCTTTGAGCACATTCATTTTACATCTAATAAGTGCCACAAAATCAAATCTGTTAGAAAAAATACTGTCAAACTGTAATACTATGTGTGTGTAAGGGCAAAACTAAATGTGTCTTTGAAAGTTTTGTTGCATATATGTTGTAAATTCCTTCTATGTGTCCAAGCAGAGGTCTGAGGATGGGTTAGTGTTGGGGTAGGGGGTAGATTGGATGTTAAAAGTGGAAATCATCGGCTTAAAGTGAATATAACAGGTTTTTATGTTTCTTCTAATGAACATTTTTGTCGGGTGGTATGGGCAGGAGAGTTGATGGGGGATGGGGGACAAAGGGCTCTGTTGTCCCGAGGCCACAGGGTCTTAGGGGTCCAGAATTGGAACCGCTGCCTATTAATTACTATGTGAGACTTCTTGACCTAGACCCCCAAATTTCTGTTGATGGGCCTGGATATAGTACAGGTGGTAAATAAAATAGTCATAGTTTTAAGTCAAGTGGCCAGCTGTGAAGAAAAGTACAATTTTAGAGCTACAGAAGGTGGCACTGAATTTTTTTAGGGTTAGGGTTAGGAATCCTTTTATCTATGAAATCCCACTCAAAAGGCTGGAACCACAAACATGGAACATTTTTTTCCTGTGTCGTCATGTATTTTTGTGGGTAGTCGAACCTGCCGTATGCACTTTAACTCTCTGCTCATTACTGTATCCACTGTCTGCCTTAAAGGTCCAATATTACACAAAATAGATTCTGAGTTTTAAGCCATGTTACAATGCTCAAAACCTTACCTAGAGTTGTGTTTTGTTTCATTCACACATGTTTGAGTAATCATTTATTATTAGTTTGTCTACATCTCCAAAGCTCAAAATGCTCCTTTCTACTTTGTGATGTCATGCAGTAGTAGTTTTGAAGTTAACAGCTCCTTTTACTTTTAGTTCAGTAGAGTTTGGCAATTCCAGAGCTGAAAACATCCAAATGATTCTACTGAAAGTGTATCAAGTTTAAAAACATAGTGGAGCACTTCCTGCATTACTACATGACATCACAAGGTGGAACAGTGTTTTCCTTTTGAAAAAAGAACACAACCAAAATATGACATGTTTGAATGAAACAAAAAGCAGCTCCAGGTATGTTTTTGAGGAGGTAAAAACATTTTTGATGAGGGTTAGGGTTAGGGTTAGGGTTATAAATTATAAAATAGCGTAATATGGGCCCTTTAATGTACCTACTTTTGTCTTTTTTGGTTCAGTTTTCTGCAGTGAAGCTGAAATTACAAATAATAATAATACATTTTGTCAAGATACCTGTGCATGGTTCAGGCCTATCTATTAGAAACTACTGACTTTACAAGCATTCCATCAAGTGCAAAAAGTTTCCACACCATCTCATCATTCACCATGAAACATGTATTTTTTCTTAAACCAACAAATTTAGTATAAAATATTAGGCAACATAAAATAGTATAAAATATTAGGCAACAGAAATGTATGACAAAGTTGTACCCATGGTGGCAGACTAATTCCCACTGATGTCCCTTAACAAGGAGATTGTGTGGGTTAGAGCTTTAAATAGTTTTTATCTCCTTGTTTACAAAGGATATTTTAGGGACTTGGGGTCAATGCAGTCTTTTAGTGCAGTCTGCAATCATTTTGTTTAAAAAAAAGAAAAAAAAAGTCAATACTGAAAAAAATAATGGGACAAAATTGGATCTTTTAGGATAGTCAGAACTAAGACCATATAGTCATATTAAAGAACATACTAATTGGAGTTTATTTTGAGTTGAAAGTTGTTCTCTTCTGAAGTGTTTTCAAAGGTGCATTATGTAACTTTTCTGAGGGAGGGTCTGTCAAATGCTTTTCTCCATGGAGATGTCACTGTTTGTCAGGAATGTTTCACAGTATGGCACTAAACCTTTCTGTTTACATGGAGACCAAACCAGAAGTTACAGGTCAGTATTTTTGACCTATAAAACCATTAGTAATTGAAAAAAATGTAAGATAGAATTGATAAATGTCATACTGTGGAACATTCTAGCAAAGCAATGACATATCCATAGAAGCTAGCAGATGATGGACCCCCAACCAAAAAGTTACACAGTACCTTTAATGTCATGATGATACCAAAATCTGTATTGAGTACTGAACCTTTTTTTACTGAACATAGTATCAAAATAAAGTTTGAAATTGAGTATTTAAAAGCAGAGAAGTAACAGAATTGCTCCTATGGGTTAAATCCATAACTTTAATAAACCATGAATAAACTCCATTTTAAGCTGTACCACACAAACCAAGTACATACTATTTACTGTACATTTACTATAGGTATCCTGAGAAAGCACGCCCTAAACGCACTAAAGCAGTCCAGTCCAGACCTTTAACAACATAATAAGCCCACGGTTCACACAGCGCGGAGAGGTCACTCGAAATTGGCCCTATGAATGCTAAAAGGTGCCACCCACACTATCCACAGCATCCTAAGTGCTTTATGTTTCCGTGACGATATCGTAAATGTCAGCTGGGCATGTTCACTTGGATATGGGGCGCTTTAATGTCACACGCACTTCAAAGAGGGCTGTGTCCCTATGACAATGTCCAGAAGTCATTGAAAAGGAGCTAAAAACAGAGCTAAACAAACATAAAACCTGAGGTAATTGCTACCTGTTGCTGTAAAAGTCTTTCTTTGTGTTGACGTGAGGGTTAGCAACAGTGCATTAGTCACTCACATGTGTTTATCGATATACCACTAAAGCCAGGTCCAAGTATGTTGACGTACACTCAAGTCCTAAGGAGTATTATAGGTCTGGTTTGTAGTTTTTCATAATGGTTTTACTGTTTGAGCTGGTTTGAGCCAAGGTTTAGTTTTGATATTGCTTGGTTAGTCCTGTTCTAATCCAGTTTTAGTTCTGGGTTAGTCCCGGTTTGGTTCCTACAAAAGCAGAGAAAGGACAATTGCAAATAAAGATGCACATGTCCAATTTGAGCACTTTGCATGGGTTGACTGACTATTATAATTTCTGTTTATGAAATGTTACAGTCTACCTTTATAGCCTTTCTGTGGTTTCACTCTGTTTATATGTAACATTAAAAATTAGACTTTATTTGCCTGGCCAGCCAAGACCACACGCTTTTACAATACTTTACAGAGAATAATTAGAATAATTAGTCTGAAACTTTCACCACAATTTTTGATCAACCATTTAGAGAAATGTATGGTCAAAACAAACATGGTCCCCTATAGGTAAAGCTAAAAACACAAGGTCTGGGAAACATTGTGAATTTCTGCAGAATCAATAAGCAGAAGCAATAATCTGGGGTAAAAGAATTATATATTTTGTTTTGAAAGGTAAGGAAATATTCAAGAGATGTCTTCCACATTGGAGAGTGCAACAAATAAGCCAGTGTTACGCTTTATGCTTCCAGACCTTCTTACACTCAACAGAAAAAAGGATCTGGTTTAGAGATGCACCAGTCCAGCTTTTTCAGTTCTGATATCGATTTCACTACTGTAGCTTCAAGTATCTGCCGCTATCAACTGATACCAGTACAGAGACCGAAATTATTTTTTGTTATGTAGCTGTTTTTATCCCTCAAATAACCTCAGAACTGCTTTGTATAAAACATTGCGGCCTTATTACATAAATTTAGGATATCGACCGATATTTAGAAGCCAATATTCAATCCAGTAAAATATTCGGTATTCCAGTATCAGATTGGTGCATCCCTAATCTGGTTTGTCAGGCAATTTTATTTTATTTTTTTAATATTGTATTCCTGTAGCTATTTTTTGTTTGTGTTGACAGAATTCCTGGATCTATGCATTTGGAGAAGACGTCAGACATGGCTTCCCCCGTCAGCGCATTCAGTGAGTCAAAAACGGGTCCCCTTACTTATCTCGACGCTGCTGAATCAGACTTGTAACCCAAACCAGTGAAGCAATAGCATAAAATAACAGAAATACTACCAAAGTGCTCCTCTGGGAGATGGATGTTATACTGTAGACACTGAGAGAGAGGGAGAGAGAGAAAGAGTGACATGGGGCAAGAGAAAAGACAGGAGGGAGACAAAGAGAGAGATGGGGGAGAGAGAGATAAAGAGAGATGGAGAGAGAGAGAGATAAGGGGGGAAAGGGGCAGGGGGAGAAACAAAAAGAGAGCGAAATAGAGAGACTGCAATGTAATCAAGCCTTTCCCCTCAAACACTATGACTCAACAATGGCACCAATGCTTTTAATGCCGAGAAGATTGTCTGTGGTAAATAACTAAAAGGAGGAGAAAGTGGAGGGGTGACTCACGACTCGCCTGCTGGGTGCTGCACAGGGCAGTGGGGGTCCGATGGAGCAGAGTCTAGCCAGAGTAGATTGTCACAGGAGGAAAGAGAAAAAGGCCATCCTGTTGCTTTGATGAAATGGAGAGATGGGCAGATAATGGACTTAGTTTCTAGCTGTTTTCCTTTTTAGGCATAAACGGTCCATATATGTTTAAAGACCAAATGGATATATTGAGAATGTGTACAGGAAGCCAGGGTGGCATTTAGTCAGGTCAGGTGTGTGACGGTGTAAGATAGCTTCCTGTATGGTTGTCAAAAGAGAAAACTAGAACTGAGTAAGATATGTATTTGAACAAGTATTGGTATTGAAATTGCATAAAATAGGACAGAATAGACAAAAATTGGAAATGTTTTAGAATAATCTGGATTCATGTCCAAACTATTATACAAGAATCGTGAATCGTGAACAATGAATTGTCTTGAGAAACAACCATTATTTTGTGTTGAAAATCACATTACACTGTTCAAGAATAGATATTGTTTTTAATCATTGACGTATTGAAATTGGTATCAAGTATTAATCTTTGTCTTTAGTATCAAAATCAAGTTGTATTTTATTTTATTTTTTATGTGGCAAAACTACTTTCTGGTGATGTTATTATCACAGTGGTCTATCTAAATTTCAGAGGTTTCACTAGCAGAAAAATAATGGGTTTTGCAGCAACATGCATGCAGTCAAAATGTGTCAAATTTATAAGAAAATAAATATGAGATGCTAAAGGTGTAGCAGGTGGGGCTAACTGTACATTAAGTGCTAGCAAGGATTTCCAAATGTATTAAAAAGAAAAGGATCACAGTTTGTTTAGCCACTGCACTCATGACATGTGACAGTTCCAACCCTTGATGAACAGAAAGTGCATTGTAGGGCATCTGATGTAAAAAGAAATCATTGAACCAGTGCACACATGATGGCAGGTGCCATAAATTTTAAACTAAGATTACACGGTAATGCACTAGAAGAATTTGAATCCTTTGTGTTCTTGTACAGTGATGTTGGTACAGATAGTGGTTGGTATTGCCATAGAAGTCTAGGCACTGAGTTTTCCATTGTTCTACATGAAGGGGCTCCCTTAGTGGTCCAGTATGGGGGATTTCACACAAGTCCACAAGTCTTTGCTGCAAAAACTACTTGAGTCTGTTTTACATTCATTGCGTGGCCCCCTGTTTTTTGTTTTTTTGAGTTGAGTTCCTCTTCCTGTGTTGTCCCGTCCTCTCTTCAAACTTCAGGAGGAGGGGAGTCGGGCTGTGGACCTCCATCTACTCGCACAACTAAAAAAGAAAAACAGAAATGTGTCATTGGGTACTTTTGGATAGAAAGTAAAAATCAGATAACTACAATAATCAGCTACCAAAGTATTTAGATCTGTTTGTGTGGATTTTTAAAGTAATTTGCAGCTGATCTCATCAACATTCACTGGTGGTATCAAGCTAACTGAAAGGACTATTCTGTTAGAAGCTCTGTTCAAGTTAGGCTTTAATCTTTATTTTAACACAATCTGATCAGAAAGAGCTGACTTGGTTGGAAATACAACAGGTGAAGTGATCTGTGCACTTAAACAAGTCTCTCAAACATTAAATTACAGTCACAGTTTTTTTTAAGTTAGAATCTCACACATAGAACACCCCCAGCTTGATGTCACTGCAAAGTATCAATTGTTTTCATTAGACAATGTTCAACACATTTGAAAATAACCACATATATTGTTATTTGAGATTTTCATATAAATCTTAAAAGTGCATTGTGTAACTTTTCTGGTGGGGGGCCCGTCAAATGCTTTTTTCCATGGAGAGGTTCCTTTGTCTGGAATATTTCTCAGTGCAGTATTAACACTTTCTATGGAGACAAAACCAGACCAATTTATAGGCAAACCAGCTCCCAATCAGAATGCTGATATTTTTGAGTTCCAAAACCACCTGTGTAAAGTAATATCACACTGTGTTACGTTCCAGGTAAAGCATGACATATCCATAAAAACCCAACAAAAAAGCTTTAGTGCACCTTTAAATAAGCAATCTAACTTTTGTCTTTTCCCCGTTAGTTACAATTTTTGCATAATTTTCCTTGTCAAAAATCTGCACGGCTGTGAACAATCAGAGAAAATCAGATTACTCAGATTAGCTATAACTATTAACATGACATTTCAATAATCTGATAACTTCCGAAATCAGATAATGATCAGATTTGTGTTTGTATGGAGCCAGTGAATACGACTGTGCAAGTGTTTAAACCACAGGGGGATTCCAATTCGTTGACTTCGTCGACTTCATTTTAACCTGCATTTAAAGCAGCATGGTGGAGGCAGCACTAAGTAGCTCCACTCAAGTTATATTGTCGTTTGATTAGAGTAATTAGCCCTAAATGAGACACACAGCGCTTTCAGCACAAAGGCTTTGTACAGCTATTTTTGTGAGTCTTCTGTGTGAAACTCAATTGGAGAAATGAAAACAAAATTATTTTTCTACATTCTAAAAGTTGTTGCTTCAAAATTTAAAGGTGCACTGTAAATTCTGTGGTGGAGGGTCCGTCACCTGCTTGTCTGTGGAGATGTACCCGAATTGTTCCACAGTATGGTCTTTAACTTAAGAATCTCTTTGGAGACTTTCAAGACAAATAACAAGTTAGATTTGTGGAGATACGACCCCACTCGCAGTAATAATGGATGTTTTTTTAAGATATGTTAATAAATGAATAACACTTGAAGTTGAATAAATGCAAGACAAATTAGTTTAATGCCATACTGTGGACAATTTAAGACAAATCATTAACATTTCCTTGGAGACAAAACAGGTTGTGGACCATCTCCAGAAAAGTTACACAGTGAACCATTAAACAAAATAGAACAGATTTAATTAGATGTTTTTATTATGTTAAAGATGTATTGCTTAAATACAAATTTTGCTAGTAATGCTAATACTAATACTACTAGCCGTCCATGCAATTACTAAGATAGAAAAGACCTTTGCTTAGCTCACAATTGGACAATCACCACTTCAATTACCACTACAACTTCTCCAATATTACTATTAATACTGCCCAAACCCAAAAGTTAGATTTAAAAAACTAACTAAATAAAATGTGTTGCCAAAAACCACCCTAATTAGACACTTTAGTTCACACGATATTGGGATAATCACAGATTTAAAAATAATTGCTTTTCACAGTCCTGCTCTTTCTGTCACTGTGCTGGTCCCCGGAGGTCCCTGTTCTGTCAGTGAAAGCCCACAGCTTCGTCATTATAGGCTAATGAGGACGAGGACGGCTTCTTTTCCCAGCACCCTCTTAACCTGCGGAGGACTGTGCGACGCCATGGCGACGGACGGAGAATGTAGAGAGGGGTCTGTGATCATTCTAGGGCTCGTCTCTTCTAGGGACTACAGATGAGCACTGTACAGTGGTTTCCTTAAAATATTTATTTGGTTAGTTTTACATCAGCATACAATAGGCAATGGGGAAATGCGCTGTAGGATTCTGGCTTGAGAAAGTTTAAAAATACAGGTGGTTTATAAGTAGAAGCGCAAGTTACATCTATTAAAGCTGCCTTTTTGTGAATAGAATTTTTGCTTCTTATAATTATTATCTTTAGTTCTTACTGTACAAACACTGGATAATCACAAGAATTAATTAACAGAATAAACTTATTTTTTAAATATGATTTTATGTTCAATTTTCAAAATGTTCAAAATAAAAACAGAAATACACAAATAAAAAAGTCAAAAACCTCCCACATCTGACCCCTCTTGTCACACTCCAATATGTCACACATAATACGCAGCTCAGCTCAGTTGGTAGAGCATTTGTCAACTGATCCAAAGGCGATTCGAATCTCGCTCTGGACATTAAAAAAATCATTGGTTCAGCGGTCAGATCCACTGACCCACAGGTTGGCGGTACAATTCCAGCTCCTACAGATGAGTACTGCTGTTAACCCACCTCGCCCCAGTGTCTCCTACACTGGTGTGTGAATGGGTGAGTGGTACCTTGTTGTAAAGCGCTTTAGGTGCCTTGAAGGTGGAAAAATGCTGTATAAAAATGTGACCATTATTATTACTAGTAGTAGTAGTCATAATAATAATATAAAACATAATCTTGACATTCCTGATATTGATTTCACACAACCCTCTTCACTTATGGTTTGGGAACTCTCACAATAAGTCCAAAGAATTCAGTCGGCACCTTTTTCCCCCTCTCTCCCTCTATTCTCCTTGTGTTTTTGGAGTTGGCGCCTGTACTTTGGTTCACACTTTATGCAGATGGCCCAGGCTCACATCCCTCATCCCCTCATCCGCTCATCCTTCCTGTTTATGCAGACACTCCACAGGCAGCGCTGGTGACATAGAGCAGAGAGACAGTGATCCTAACCATTCCCATATTCTCCAACACACACGCACCTGCTACCATATATGCACCCACAGCGCCTTCACCTGCTTTTCAAACCATTCCTGCACCTCATTTGGACTCGACTGATAATTTTAACCACATGGTCCACTACATAATGCTTTATCGAATGGAACGTCATTGGAGGAATCAATGCAAGCTGGCTGTTTCTGAAGCGAAATGTGAACTCAAATTGCCAGAGTGGATTTCTTTCTTTCTTTCTAATCAGAGCTTTTGTTTAGTCTTGATTGGACCTGCGGTAAAGTTAAAATTGTTGATTGCGTTTCTACTTGAGATGGTTTTGTTGTAATCACAAAGAGTCCTTGAGAAAATCTTTTATAGTTACGGCTTCAGTGCTCTCCATGGGCACAGTCTGTAAATATTATTAACTCTCTGATTCGACCTGCTTGAAAACGGCAATAAAGTTGATTGAAATGTCTCTTAGTAAGAAAAGAAATTATTCTAAATGCTACAATAGTTTGATTATATCTTGTAGTTACTTAATATTGTGTTATGAAGCCACAGTGTATCATTATACATCAAGAGGGCATCTGGCATAAAAATTACATATGGAACATGATGATTTGCTGTTTGAACCTCAAGAGGACAAAAGCCAAAATCAACAATAATGATTTTACTATATTTTTGTGTGGTTTCTATTATGTTTATTCAAGGTGCACTACATTACTTTTCCACCTAAAGTTTTTCACTTGCTTGTTGCCGTGGAGATGTCAATGCTTTGACTTGAATGTTCCATGGAATAGCATTAAACATATTTATCTTGCATTTATTCAATTACAGATGATTTTACTATCTTATCCCTCTCAATTACAGATGTTTTATTGCCCGATAAACACCTAGTCTTACTCTGAGCATGGGTGCCTCTCCACAGATCTGATCAGTAACCTGGTTTGATGCCACTTTGCCACTTGCTGGTCTAAAGAAAAATGAGTTAAATAACATTCTGTGGTGCATCCAAAGGAAATCATTACCGGTCCTATGGCAACAAAGTGGATGATAGAACCCCACCAGAAAAGTTACATATTGCACCTTTAACTATAACTGGTCAAAATTGCTCACTTACGGGTATTCTCTTCAGTAATCCAATATAGCCTTCACTATCTTTTTTTCTTTCTTTTTTTATAACAAGACATATATATTTTGTTCAAGGTCTGTGGATTAGGACATCAGGAGCCATGACTTCTGTTACTAACATTACACAGCCGTATAATGTAGACTATATGAGTCATATGGGTGCGCTCTGGTTTCAGTGAAAGCCGATCTTTGCGTCACCGCTAACTGTCATCTGCCCACATGACGAGGGCGGACACTCTGCCATCTTCAAACTTCACCAAGAGCTCATCTGGAGTAGTTACAGTGTCATAAGTCAGACGCTTTAATTCCATCTTTTTATCACTCAAGTCTCTAAATCTCACTCATTGACTTATCCATTGGCAGTAAAGATGATCTGTGCTTTTAAATACTGGTTATAGCTGAGAAATTTCACAAGTTATATCATTGTATTTCAATATTTCAACTTTTCCAATCCGAGGTGTCAAGTAATGGGTGGAGCAGTGGTTAAGACTCTAACCTCATAGCTAGAAGGTGCTTGAGTCAATTCCTGGATAGACAAGACTAAAGTGAGTATGAGGGTTTGGTGGGATAATACCTATGAGTATTGGGAAAAGTGAGGAATAATTTTGGTCCACTGCAAACTGTTGAAATGAACTCACATTTTTAAGACAGTAAAAATCAGAGAAGGGAGTGAAAATAATGATGAAAATAACAACTTTTTCAGAATTTTTAAATGTAGCTTGTTGTCCAGTGTATTCAACTTTACAAACATTATCAATACAATCGATTTGAGCTGTTTCATTTTGTCAATTTTGTTTGAACTTAAAGGAAAAGTAACGTTATTTTACAATCTGAGCCTTCTTTCGGTAATAAAACAAGTCGTTTGACTCACCCATAGCACGTTGGTGTCATTTGGAGCTGTTTGGTGAAAGTTATGTTGTAGCGTATCCGTTAACATGAGTATTCGGGGCATTACTTTGCGGTCTCCAAATAACACAAACTTTAGCACTTTTCAAATCATAGAAGCTCGATGTCTTAATGTAAGATTTCGTTTGAAGCAAAAGTGGCCTGTAATCCGAGATTTAGCCATAGTTTCGAGTAGATGAGGACGCCAGTGCGCATGCGCGGACTGTGCTCTCAGCTCCCGGGACCCAAACATGAAACGCAAAGCTGAAAACTATGGATAAATCTCGGATTACAGGCCACTTTTCCTTCAAACGAAATCTTACATTAAGACATCGGGCTTCTATGATTTGAAAAGTGCTAAAGTTTGTGTTATTTGGAGACTGCAAAGTAATGCCCCGAATACTCATGTTAACGGATACGCTACAACATAACTTTCACCAAACAGCTCCAAATGACACGAACGTGCTATGGGTGAGTCAAACGACTTGTTTTATTACCGAAAGAAGGCTCAGATTGTAAAATAACGTTACTTTTCCTTTAACAGTGAGGTCAAATACAGGACATGGACTCAGGACTGAAGAGAAATGGGTGAAGCCTTCAAACTTGTTTAAAATTTAAACACATTCAAAATGCACAGCTCAGAGCGGAGAGAGGAGCGTGGAGCTGTGAGCGAAGGATTCAAATGGAGATGGGGAGACTGCATTGAGTAGCTTATCTACACTGACTTAGGTCTCCATCTTTTCGTATGCTGTCAGTCAAACTATAATGCCTTTTCACAGTTTTACAGCTGTTTTAAAAGCTTATACGATTTGTTTTAGTTCCCATTATCAGCTGCCAAAAAGTATTCTCAATGGGAACAGGAAACCCCCCGTGATTATCAGGGATGTATTACATAATTCTTAGGACATTATTGGTTTTAGAGGAAGTTGTGGGCTTTACACTATAGAGCATGTGCTTCTTTGTTTAATACTTCCGTGCCCACAGGCGTTGCCATTGCCAATTAGCACATAGTAAACGCTAGCGCTGAATCTGACTATGAGAGGCATGAGGCCCGGGCTAGATCCTGTCTCCTAACGCCTGCTAATGAGCCGATCACTTTAAGAGGTGCCAAGGTTAATAGAGCAGTCTACAAAACACTCAGCCAATCACAGAGGGGGAATTCATCCTTTTATTGGTCATAGTTTTTGTTCTACTGCTAAACAAAAGGAAAAAAAAACTGATTGAGACTTCCCCAGGCTCATTAGTAAGTAATGGAGACTATCAAGGACACAGTGAGCAGGAGTGTTTATGACACTGCTGTGAAAAGTTGTTTGGTTCCGACGTCATAGCGCTATGTAATAATTGACTATTCTTTTGAATGATAAAGGACTTGGAAGGGGAAACGCAATTTTAAACTAGAGAGATGCACTGAGATTGAGTGTCAGCTGGATGGATTCAGTTACAATAGAAGGTATTTTGCACAAGAATGATTTTCTGTACATGAACTTAAATATAAATATGCAGGTGTATGGATCATTTAAGGGTGCATTGCACAATTTTTCTGGTGGAGGGTCCATCACCTGCTTGTCTCCATGGAGGTGTTATTGCTTTGTCTGAAATCTTACATGGTTTGGCATGAAACACATCTATCTAGCATGAATTCATTGTTTTTATTGCTCAAAATACAATACAATCATTCTCTCTGTGAATCTCTACCATGGAAGAAAAGTTGCACAATGCTCCTTTAAATAAGGAAAAAAAAATGCATTTACCATGTTCCCTGATGTAAAAAATAAAATAAAAATAGCTGCTATATATTCAGACGACAGGCGCAAGCAACCTATCCCAACCACAGCAAAGAATTTTGAGAACCATGACAAAACTTTAAAAACTATTTTTGTGCACCTCACTATCTGTACATGTATGTGGACGCCGATCATTATGAAAAAAAATTATATCATTCACTATCTAAAGAGATCGCCTCATCGCCTGCACAGATCTGACCTGTAACTTGGTCTGGTGGCCTCACTGCTTGTCTCAATGGATATGTATTTAAGTTTAATGCCATCCTGTGGGACATTTCTGGCAAAGCAATAGCATCTCCATGGAGACAACCATGTGGCAGACCCTCCACCATGTAGAAAAGTTAAATAGTATAAGGCCCACATTACGCTATTTTCTGATCTCTGTTGTTATGTTGCTTCCTTGTCACACACATAGCTGGAGTTGTGTTTTGTTGTGTCATTCACACATGTTTAACACACAAACCCTGTATATTTAGATTGAGTTCTTCTTGCTAACAGAAAACATGCTGTTCCTCCTTTGATATGCCATGTGGTAACACAGGAAGTGCTCCACAGTGCACTGCCTTCATTAGAATCATGTGGATACTTACAGCCATGGAAATGCCCGTCTCTATTAAACAAAGGAAGCTGTTAACTTGAAAACTACTGCTTCATGACATCACAAGGTGGAAAAGAGCATTGTGAGCTTTGGAAATGTAGACAGACTAATAATAACGGGTTAGTAAAACATGAAACAAAACACAATTCCGGGCATGTTTTTGATAAGACAACAGTATCCTAACATGATTTTGCTTAATATAGGACATTAAGTAAGAACAATACAGGCAGGTGAGACCACTAACAAATTCTGTAATAAAACTTTCATATCACTATTACTCTAATGTAATTCCGTAATTCCGTGGCTAGCACTCACGCTTTACAGCAAGAAGGTTCTGGGTTCGATCCCCGGGTCGCCCGGGCCTTTCTGTATAGAGTTTGCATGTTCTCCCCGTGTCTGGATGAGTTTCCTCCGGGCACTCCGGTTTCCCCCATCAACCCAAAACATGCACCAGGTAAAATCCTCCAGCTTAGGTCCTGACCAAGCTTAGCAATAAGATCACGGAGATGGGTCCCCGGGCGCCTGAAAGATGAGCTGCCCACTGCTCCTGAAGGATGGGTCAAATGCAGAGAAATAATTTCCCTACAGGAATAAATAAAGCATGTCTTCTTCTTCTTCTTCTTCTTCTAAAGCACTCTCCCATTTTTCTCCTAATGACCTGCCCCACTGAGAAGCAACACACGTCAGAAATGTTAGCTTCATCCACATGGCTTGTCCGGAGTTCATCTTACAAAACAAGTCTGATTTTGCTACGTCGCCAAATATGTGCTACAGACACCCCCAATATGCTTCAAGCACCCTCTGGTACAAATATAGAGTAGTATCATAGTACCGCTTTAGATCAAACATATGCAGTTTCTCAGCCTGTGTACATTGTGTCAGTGGCATGCACAGCTGTAGTAAGGGATAGTGTCAGCTTTCTGTCACCCGTAATACTTATGTCAAACTTGAACATTCGTCATTAAGATGCCTGCAGCCAAAATAACAACAAAAATATAAGGACTAATATTGAGCGTGTTCCTGTCACAAGAGCTTTGCAGATACATATCGGTGAAGATATATCATGTAAGTATTTGCATGGGTCCAGCTCAACTGGTTTTCTCTTGGCAATGTCCAGTCATGAGTAAAATATCATCTTTGATCTCAGTCCACAAAGTCAAGTACTGGCTCAAAGAGAATACTGTTACACAATCCTGATAGAGCGCTGCACATGTTTGACATATTGGGGAACATCTTGGTGCGATAAATGACTGAGGAACAGAACTGAGTGGTGCTTAAGGCTGTGAACTCTGCAGGTTTTATCTGAATGTTAATGAGACACATGGAGAGGGGCAAGAAAGTTTAAGCTTATTAAGTCACTGTTTCAAGTAAATCCAAACTGAATAAAAGTACTGGCAAAACAGAAGTTGTGTGTGTAATTGCTTTTAGGGACTCACCTTGTTTAATTTCCCAAGTTAATTCCTGGAAGGCAAGATTACATACTTTTACAGAACTTTTTTTTAAAGAAATATAGTCTGGAACTGTATACAGTGATGTACAGTGGGTGTGATGAATGGGTCTCATGGTATGATCAAACGAACATGGCGGTGTACGGATAAAACAGAAAAAGGACTCTGCAGAATCACTAAACTCTGTAAATCTAAGGTAAAGGTATTTTGTTCTGAATGACATGAATTTGATTTCTTCTGTATTTGTGAGACACATGCTTCAATTAAGTAGCTGTGATTATCTTGTCAACTTTCCAGAGCTTTTAACCATGTTATAGTTGTTTCCTCTTCTCATTTATTCACCCGGAGTTGTATTTGGAGTGATATGTGGAAGTTTGACCTCTTTAATCTCTTATTTTCAAGACATTATTTTGGCAATCAGCCTCCTTTTTAACCACCACCAGCATACACCCTCTGTCCTGTACTTACTTCGTTCTCTAATTTTATTTTCTTAATCTCTGATACACGTAGGATCTGGCATTTTTGTTATGCATTGAAAGTGCCGACTCTTTGTTGTGATGACGTTTATGGCTACATCAGCTCCCACTGGGCATTGTAGTTTTCTAATATGGATGTCTTGTTTCTTTTATTGATTCCTATTAGATAAATATTTAGTTTTTTAAAATGTCCAAATTATAACATAATGATCTACGGGTGTGTGATGACTATAGACTCAAGCACAATAGGTAATCTTTAAAGCTGAGGTACCTAACGTTTTTGTAAACAAGTACATTTTCTGTGTTTTCCCCAAAGAACCTACTCTAAAAGCAGCCCTTTGTGACAAAATGAGGCTGCCTGTTTAATAATAATGAATTTTAATTGCTTGTGAACCTGGAAGTAAGCACTAAACACAGCATTCTGATTGCCTCTGCTTGGTCTGATACATACTTTCTCCTTCTACGGTGTGAAAATCAGGTACCCCAGCTTTAACTGAAAACAACGTTTATATAGACATCTGCAAGAGCACCGCCACAAGAAAGGTTACACAGTGCACCTTTAAAGGTCCCATGGCCTGAAATTTTCACTTTCTGAGGTTTTTGAATGTTAATGTGAGCTCCCCTACCCTGTTTAGGGCCCCTTCCCCCCCATGGCTAAAAGTTGCGAAATGTCTTGTTAGAAAAAAACACAGCTCAAACGGGCGATTCTGAACAAGGCAACTATGTGACGTCACATAGAAAAATGCAGCTCCACCCCCCGTCTGGATGTCTACCCACCATCTCTGTAAATCACGCCCAGAGAGTTTGGACCGCGAATGAGCTACGCAATGCGAAATGCGTTTTGTTTTTTTTCATTTGCCTGGAGGCACGTGCGAGTGTTTCTAGGCTCAGAAGTCCTTTATCTGAGCCTCTGGACATCTGAAACAGCAGTGGTTTAATTTTATTTTCTGTGAAAATGTGTTTTTTTCATTGAAAAGGCTCTCCTTTCCTCCTCCGCTCTTAAAATATGGAAGTGGGGCCAGCACACAGCGCACCGCATTTGGCGGCGCATTTGGCCCCCCCCCCCACCCGCTCCTCTAACCTGTCTCTGTCCTTCTCATTTGCATTCAAGCAACAAGGCCCAGAATGAGAGAGATATTGTGACTCTGACTCTGTACATGTGTCTTTCTCATGCACTGAGTCTTGATTTTGAAGAAGGATTCATTTACAGTACTAGGGAACCATTAAGGCACCATATAAAAGCATCAAGAAGTACCATGTCATGGGACCTTTAAACAAGAATCCATGTGTGTCTATGTAGACTTGTATGATTCTCACCTATCTGCTCCGGTGCATGTGATGGCTGGCTCTGCACTTCTGCTTGAGCATGTTGTTGCTGTTGCTGTTGTTGTTGTTGCTCCTGGAGACTTTGACTGTCCACAGAGATGCCGCTGTCACTGTGCAACTTCTCGCCCTCTGGTGTCACCATCTGGTTGTTGGTCGCTGCCCGGTTATTAGCCGCCTGTTTGTTCTGCTTACAACTGTTCCATCTGCAGCGAAAGACAAATGGTCTCAATCAATCAGAATAAATGAATATGGAATGCACTAATATCACTTTACGATAACTTTTTTATAGTCTTAAAGGTGCATTGTGTAACTTTTCTGGTAGAGGCTTTTCTCCATGGAGAAGTTATTGCTTTGTCTGAAATGTGTCACAGTATGGCGTTAAAACTCATGATGGAGACTAAACTAGGCCAAGTTACAGGTCAGATCTGCAGAGAGGGAACCCCCGTCAGAATGCCTGTTTTTCTAGGTAACTATAAAACAACATGTAATCTAATAAATGCGAATAAGTTTGAAAGTTTAAATGTGAATTAATTTGATTAAATTGACTTTAAATATTAGGAAATGGACAGGGCTGTCCTCCTTCCCATCTCCTCACAGTCTTTTCAGTACAAAATGTTGTCAAAATACTGTAGATTATTGTTAAAATCTCAGAGCCCCACTTTGGGCACACTTGTTATGAAAGGCGCTATATAAATGCTATGAATTATTATTATTATTATTATTATTAGTAGTAGTAGTAGTAGTAGTAGTAGTAGTATTAGTATTATTATTATTATTATTATTATAATTATTATTATTATTATTATTATTATTATTATTAAAGTGTTACAGAGTGTTTTTATGCACTAATTCAGCTTGTGCTGCATTTCAAATTAACAATATACAATATTATACAGTGCATAATGATGAAAAATGGTAAACAGTCAGACAGGTGGACAATACAATATTATCCAAACAAGCACTTATATACGTAATTATTATAACAAGCTAATAAAAGTTGATTATTGCATGTGTCCTTACTTAACCCTCCGGTCGTGTTCGCCTCCAGCCCCCTACTTTAGTGTTCCCGGTCAAAATTGACCGGTCTGTTTTAACTGCTCTTAAATTAGCACAATTTTTTTTTTTTCAACACCAATTTTTTTATTAAGCATTCTTTAGTTGAGAACAATGTTTCAAAGTAGTGTCTAACAACAATTTATAGAAGTAAACATTAAATAACATCAGTTAAAATACAATTAGGCACTGAAAATGAACTACAAAATGAACATATAATACAAAAAATAAATGGAAAACCAAACACCAAACTCAACAGGGTGTGTGTGTGTGTGTGTGTGTGTGTGTGTGTGTGTGTGTGTGTATTCATGCACATGAGTGGCATGTGACACTCAGGTCAGAGTGGGCCTTGCAAACATAAGCATGACATTTGCAGCATGTCAGGCTCGTTTTGATGTCTCTACGGGCACAGAGGCCACGCTTCCTTTTCTGCCCATGTCCTTGTTGGGGGAGAGCAGCCAGGGCTGGGGCTGGAGCTTGCATGCTCCTAACCAGACTGGCAGAGGCTGGTGTGCGGGGAATGTGCTGGCGTCGCTGTATAAGAGGAGTCACCAAAGCGAGGAAAAGTCTCCTCTTGAAACTTTTCCCCTGATTCCAGGTTGGGTTGATTACTGTCCACACCACATACGTGTTGAAAGCTAACACATCCAGGATGTTGTGGAACAGTGCCACAGCCAGAGAGCCGTCATCCGCTTACAGGTGTATGTACCAGTAAGCTGCAATAAAGGAACAATAAATAATAAGAGATTAGGAACAATATTCAATCTGTCGTACACAAAATGCTATGATTCACCTAGATAAAAATAAAATAAAATGCATGATAAGACTTTACATTACCTTATCAAGGCAGTCAACGCCTCCCTTGTTCTTGTTGTAGTCCTGGATCATCAGGGGCTTCCTGTCCTCTGTGGTGCTGACAGCAGCGTCTTTGGTTACTGTGCTCATCAGGATGACATTTCTGTTCTTCTTGGGAACGTATGACACAAGAGTGTGAGTGTCAGTGAATGCAAATTGTGATGAGAGTGCCTGTCTTCCTCTGGTCGATACCAGCGCAGGGGGAAGTGCGGGCTTGTTCTTCCTCACTGTCCCTACCATGGTGAGCTTTCTTTTCAGTAGCTCTTGACCAAGAGCATGTGATGTGATGTGAAGAAGTTGTCACATGTGATATCATGCCCTTGGAGACCGGTTGTCATGTCCAGCACAACACGCATACCCTGGTTTGTATGTGTGTGTGTGTGTGTGTGTGTGTGTGTGTGTGTGTGTGTGTGTGTGTGTGTGAGTGTGTGTGTGTGAGAGAGAGAGAGAGCTGGGGCAGTGTGTATGGGGATGTTTTCTGTATGTTGAATGAATTTACTCTGGATACCCATTCATTTCCTATGGCGGTCACTTTTGACCGGGAACACCACAGGTGTAACAAGGTTGAATAAAACACTCAAAATTGAACGAAATAGGTGATCATCACTTTTATATGTTCAAGTCCACAGTGTGGAGGATATCATAAGGTCTTGAGGTAATCAGATGAAAAACATAATATTTATGGATATTATAAGTTGTAAAACGGTCAGATTTGACCCGAACACGACAGGAGGGTTAAATGATATGTCCAATTGACTGAAAATATTCTAATAGAAAAAATGTGATATAATGCAAATGTTAGCTATTCATGTAAGGTCAACTATTCATGTTTTGAGAGCAGGCAAAACAGAAGGTTTGAGGCCCTGCTGTGTTTTCAAATACACCAATCAGGCCTATCCTTAGAGCCCAGCTAGAGAGGTGATTAAAACGGATTACTTGGCACCTTTTATTGAGTGGGAAATACTTAGGCATCAAGTGAATAATAATATGTCCTTGTAAATGGAAGTGTTATAAGACATATAATTACGTTATCAGGAAGATGTGTAACTAATGCTTCTGAAGTGTCTGAAGTGTGTCATGTGCTTATAAGGTTAAAGCTATAATGTGGCAAACCATTAAAGGACCTATATTACGCAAGATTGAGTCCTGTAAGATTTTGTTCATGTTATAATGTTGTTACCTCATCAAAAACATCCCTGGAGTTGTGTTTTGTTTCACACATGTTTGAGTAATCCTGGATAATTGGGATGTCTACGTCTCCAAAGCGCAAAATGCTCTATTCCACCTTGTGATGTTACAGTGCCGTGAAAAAGTATTTGCCCCCTTCCTGATTTCTGTGTTTTTTGCATATTTATCACTCAAAACATTGTCAGATCATCAAACCAATTTTAATATCACACAGAAACAACCCAAGGAAAGACAAAATTCAGTTTTTGAATGATGATTCCATTTATTAGTGCACAAAAAAAATCTAAACCTATCTGGCCCTATGTGAAAAAGTAATTGCCCCCTTAATCTAATAGCCAGTTGAGCCTCCTTTGACAGCAATAACTGTAACCAAACGTTTGCGATAATTGGTGATGAGTCTTTCACACCGCTGGGGAGGGATTTTGGCCCACTCTTCTATGCAGAATTGTTTCAATTCTGCCATATTGGAGGGTTTTCTTGTATGAACTGCCCGTTTAAGGTCACACCACAGCATCTCAATCGGATTTAAATCCGGACTTTGACTTGGCCACTCCAAAACCTTAATTTTGTTTTCTTTGAGCCATTCAGAGGTGGACTTGCTGGTGTGTTTTGGATCATTGTCCTGTTGCATGATCCAAGAGCGCTTGAGTTTGAGGGCACGAACTGATGGCCGGACATTCTCCTTCAGGATCTTCTGGTAAACAGCAGAATTCATTTTTCCGTCAATCACAGCAAGTTGTCCTGGTCCTGAGGCAGCAAAGCAGGCCCAGACCATCACACTGCCACCACCATGCTTTACTGTGGGCACCATGTTCTTTTTATCAAATGCTGTGCCATTTTTACGCCAGATGAAACGGGCTGCAGACCTTCCAAAAAGTTCAATTTTAGACTCATCGGTCCACAAAATGTTTCTCCAAAAGTCTTGAGGGTCATCAAGGTGCTTTTTGGCAAAGGTGAGACGAGCCTTTGTGTTCTTTTGTGAAAGCAGTGGTTTTCTCCTGGGAACTCTTCCATGGATGCCATTTTTGGCCAGTGTTTTTCTAATGGTGGAGTCATGAACACTGACCTTAACTGAGGCCAACGAGGCCTGTAGTTCTTTCGATGTGCGTCTAGGTTCTTTTGTGACTTCCTGAATGAGCCGTCGTCGCACTCTTGGAGTAATCTTAGTTGGTCGACCACTCCTGGGAAGGGTTGCAACTGTTCCCAGTTTCCTCCATTTTTGAATAATGGCTCTGACAGTGGTTCGCTGGAGCCCCAGAGCTTTGGGAATGGCTTTGTAACCTTTTCCTGAATTATAGACTTCTATCACTTTTTTTCTCATTTGTTCTTGAATTTCTTTGGATCGTGGCATGATGTGTTTGTTCTTGAGATGTTGTAGCCAACTTCACTTTGTTTGACAGGAACTATTTAAGTGATTTCTTGATTCAACACAGGTGGTGACAATCAGGTGTGGGTGTGGCATGTAGAACTGAACTAAGTTTTCTCAAAACTGTGGTTAGTCACAGTTAGTTTGTGATTTAACAAGGGGGGGCAATTACTTTTTCACATAGGGCCAGATAGGTTTAGATTTTTTTTGTGCACTAATAAATGGAATCATCATTCAAAAACTGAATTTTGTCTTTCCTTGGGTTGTTTCTGTGTGATATTAAAATTGGTTTGATGATCTGACAATGTTTTGAGTGATAAATATGCAAAAAACACAGAAATCAGGAAGGGGGCAAATACTTTTTCACGGCACTGTATGTAGTGGTTGTTTTCAAGTTAACAGCTACCTTTTACCTTTAGTTCAGTAGAGATTTGCAATACCAGGCAATAACACAACTCCAGGTATGTCTGTGATGAGGAAACAACATTATAACATTGATCAGAAAATACTGGACTCGACAGGAGACCACAAGTTACATGGATACTTTGTTAACCCACTACTTCCACTTGATTATTTTGAAGTACTTACAGTAAATTTGAGTACAACTTTTCTGTATTATTGTTTTTAAATTGTAGCTAAAACACAACGTAACAAACTCTGGTCTACCATTATCATAACAGTCATCTGATTCAATCCATTGTACCGACAATAATGCTATAATGCTATTCTTAGTCTCTACATGAGCGTGATCAATGGGAGAAACTACGATTGTCAACAAGAGCACTTTAAACCATTACGGCCTGATTAAGCTTTGCAATTCTCTCCTGGCGCTGAATCAGAGTCAATATCTTAAATATTTATGAGGACTTTAGGGTAGCATAGTCATCATGTCTTCTAGCTTTTCTTTATGATACATTGAGTGCTAAGTGTCTTGATTCATGACGATAATTACATGAGGAGCTATACCCAGATGTGTGCGTGACTCCGCTGCAGATTTCAAAGCAGGATTTTTCCCCCTTGTAGGCACTTTTAACCAATCAATGTTTGTAATGAGCTTGTTTACTCAGTTGCCAATGTGTTCTGCCTGCACACATATGCCCACTGAAGTTTTGGGGGGCTGTAATGTATTAAGTGTGGTGACCTTTATAGGAACTTACTCATAGTGGGCTTAAGTCTCTATATACCAGGTGCAGGTTAATAAGAGGGATGTACAGTAGTGCCAAAGAAAATGAACAGTAATGAAGAAAGTGAATGCATCTTCTATACAAATTCATGAATATACAGTTTATATAAGAAAGAGAACACAATTGCAGTCTCATAAAATTGTAACTTCTGCACTAATGTTTGTCTCCATGGAGATGTTATTATTTCCCAAAAATCCATATCACAGCATCAATTTCAAGTGTCATATACTGTATATCATTCATACAAGTTTGGTATTACCAGAAAAGTGTGCTATTTTGGCTACAAAGTAAATTTGATCCTATAAAACTGCAATATGACTTTTATCTGTTTTCATATTATAGAAAGTGATATTAACTCTGTGCCTTCTGGTATACTGGTATCACATGTGGTGTTTTCATGAAATTCCCATAAAAAGCCATAACTGTTGAGACAGACCAGTTATAATATATTATTAGTGATAGATTAGTGATCAAATTCCACATAGCATTAGGCTGCATTTATCACATTTTCCCATAAACTCAAATATGAATGACTTGATACCTCTTGAAGACTATGTAGGCTATGAATCCCACCACGACAGCTGCCAGGATGGAGCAGTAGATGGGGATGAGGTTCTCGTTGAGCCCCCCTCCAAGGAACCGCCGGGATCCGGAGCTGGAAGTGGTGGTATCCCCCGGCAACGGGCTTTCCGATCCATCAGGGAAGAAGAAGTTTGTGGAGAGCTGTGACGTGGTTGTGTCTGTCAGGGGGGTGGATGTGGGAAGCAGAGGATCTGTAGATAGAGAGAGAAGGAATATAGCATTAATATGTGAAAATCTCATTGAATAGCTTTACTATTAAATATCCTTATTGCAATATTTTTTACAGACTTTCTTTGGACACCTTTGCACTAATATTTCAGGTTTAGCATGGTTTTCATAATTATAAAAATTACTACAACTTGCATAGTAAGTGTTATTTCTTTCGAATGGTGAAAAGTCCCCAAAATGTCACCTTTAAAGGCAAATTAACGTTTTTTTACAATCTGAGCCTTCTTTCGGCAATAAAACAAGTAGTTTTACTCACCCATAGCAGTTTGCTGTCAATTGGAGCAGTATCGCAGAATTTATGTTGAGCCGTTCTGTTCTACCACTGATCCCATATCCGTTAGCGTGAGTGCTCGGGGCACTGATTTGCTGTGTCCAAATAACACAAACTTTAGCACTTTTCAAATCACAGAAGATCGCTGTGCCAGGGTAGACTTTCAGTGGATTCCAAAACGGCCTGAAACCCGATATCGCAACAGTTCAGAGCGGTGTTAGCCTCTTTCAGACTAGCTGTGTTTACAAAACAGCTGAGTTCACGCATGCGCACTGTCCTCTCTGATGACGTCATCAAATGAAACTATAGCTGGATATCGGGTTTCAGGCCGTTTTGGAATCCACTCAAAGTCTTCCCTGGCACAGCGATCTTCTGTGATTTGAAAAGTGCTAAAGTTTGTGTTATTTGGACACCGCAAAGTAATGCCCCGAGCATATGATACGAGCACCATGTTAACGGACACGGGATCATTAGTAGAACAGAACGGCTCAACATAAGTTCTGCGATACTGCTCCAATTGACAGCAAACTGCTATGGGTGAGTAAAACTACTTGTTTTATTGCCGAAAGAAGCCTCAGATTGTAAAAAAAAACGTTAATTTGCCTTTAAGGGACAGCTGAAAACCATGAATATGTCATGTATATGAAAATGTGATTCTTGAACCTGTTAAATCACAAAATATGCTTGGTTTAAATATATGTCGCTCCCTTCTAGCCACAGTAAAAATACACGTTAAAATGGCTAATTAGCAGTACAGTAAAATAAAGTTAATAATATAGTGCAGGGATTTGAACATTGATTTTGGTTAAGATGGATGTCCTTCAACTTCGTTATCCAGGCTTTGGACCAGCACAATAGCATCATTAGTAGTGTAAATAGTACTAGTAGTGAAAATTGTGCGAAGTATGATTTATAATTTCTAGTGTAGAGCTTATCTGCTACACAAGATGAGATAATCTGTATTGTCCTCAAAGGGATTTTGGCCATTTCCTTAATAAGTCTGTATAATCCCTCAGTCGTCCAGGTATGATCCATATTCAGATTTGTATTTTTCCTATGCTATGTAAAAACTATATAACCACACATTCAGTTTATCCATCAAATCATATAAAAGTTAGTCGTTAGTTTTGATGATTTTGGACAGAAAAGTGATCTTGTTTGAATAACACAAGCAATCCCACTAAATACAGCGTAGTTTAGTATATCTGACCAACATATCGTCTTCTTATATCTATACTGTATATTAAAGAGTATCTCAGCAGAGTAGACAGTTTCATATCTACACTGAGAGCCTGTTTGCCAGGCCGTAATCACCAGGTCCCAGAGCAGATGTGGATAGGCTGAATATGCGCGCGTGCACACACACACACACACACACACACACACACACACACACACACACGCATACACATGCAGACACATACACATGCAGACACACACACACAGCAGCTGCCTCACAAAGACAGATGGTTTTGGCTGACGTGCTGAAAGGAGAGGGAAAATGAGCCTGGTTTGGGATAAGAAGAGGTGTTGGCATGTACAGAATGAATCCAAATGTCAAAATGTAAGTTGTCATATGTCGTGTGTTGTCAGGTCATCTCAAGCTTGTAAAGTATATGTATATAAAACTATAAAACTATGGTATTTTGGTATTTTGGCCATTATACCTTTTCCTGGAATTTCCCAGAGTATTGCATTAAATGTATACCTTACATTTATTCTATTACAAATGTATTTATTGCAGAAAACGTGCTTTCTGTCAGTGGCCTCGAATCCACTCAGATCTGACCGGTAACTTAAATCTGATGGCATCACCTGCCTGTTTCCATGGAAATAGGTATGTTTAATGCCATACTATGGAATATTCCAGGCAAATCAATAACCCTTCCTCCAGAAGAGTTATACATAGCATCTGGTCCTTCCACTCACCATATCACAACAATAATTTGTGTATTACCAAGTCTTATTTTACTTTTTGCTTATACCTGTTCTAAATAAATCGTATAGATTGTTGCAATGTCATTTTAACCAAGATATTAGAGAAAATATTTTACCATTTGAGGGCTGTGGTGTGGAAAAGTATCTTAAAACCTGTTTTTGTCTTTGTTGTGTTTCAAAATGGGCCAAAAATCTGTCTTAACATAAAACAAATAAAGCATTATGGTCCCATGTGCTTTTTGTGATAGTAAGGCCCAGTCTTTACCAGCTCATCACTGTGAGAGGTACCTTCTCTGATGAAACCAGCGAGACAGTCAGCCCTGCCCTTGAAAGTGGTTTGATTTCTAGTACAGCTACCAAAGTCTTTTCCCCCAAAATTGTTCTATTTCCATTTTCCTGGTGAGCACAATTTTGGATTTAGGATTTAGTCTAATTGATATCATTTTGGACTATGACGCATTCAGGGCAAAACAATTTCAAGAAACTGCGTCACCAAACACGCATTTGAGCAAATGTAGTCTAATATTCAAACCTAGGTGAGTCACTTTGTACTTTTCTTACTGGATCCTTTACCACATAAAATAGTATTGTGAGGTGGGTCAGTTTGAAGTAGAAGTTTGATGTTAAAACTGTAAGAAAATAAAGCATTTTCTTTCATATGCCTATATGTTAAAGGTGCATTGTGTAACTTTTTCTGGTGTAGGGTCCATCAATTGCTTTTCTTGAATGAGATGTTATTGCTTTGTCTGGAATATTTTTCAGTAATGCATTAAACCTATCTATCTTCATCGACACCAAACCAGACCAAGTTACAGGTCAGATCTGTGGAGATACAACCCCGCTCAGAGTCAGAATGTCTGTTTTTCTAGGTATTTTGGAACCATAAAACCATCTGTAATTTAATAAATATGAGGTAGATGTCATATTGTGGAACATTCTAAACAGAGCAATAACATAGCCATAGGAACAAGAAGGTGACTGACCCCCAAGTGAAAAGTTACACAGTGCACCTTTAACTTTATTGCTTGAATGTAATTTACTTCTTGGTATTCTCCTCCTTGTCTCTTACTATCATGGTCCTGACTACAGTAATGGAAGCTTGCCGACAAAGTGTTGAAAAGCAAGATTCACTATCATCCTTCTGTGTTGTGTTAATCATAATCATAAACATAATCTAAAACGGATTGGAATTGAAATTTGTTTTTTTAACATAAATGTAGTTTGATCAGTAAAGATTTTAGTATGTATTTATTTGTTTACTTGTTATATTGGTTTTCAAATCAAGAAAGGAGGAAGTCCATTTAAATCTATTTGCTGTAGCTCTCACAAATACATTTTCACAAGCATTCACGCTATGGTTGTAGAACAGCTTTTTTCATACAGCAAAGTTGGACTGCCAAAGCACTGTCAGCTATTACAACTCTTACTTTCAGGTTTATAATGGATAAAAAAAACTTGACAAAACAACTTTAAAGCCTCGTATTACAGTATTTTCTGATTTATGTTCTAATGTTGTTTCCTTATCACAAACCCTGCATATTTCTCAGCCTAAATATGCAGGTTATACAGCATGTGTTATAGAGCATGTGTTATACAGCATGTGTTTCACTTTTTTTTTACCTCTATACACATTCACTAGAATTGTTTGGATAATGTTAATCTGAAAACTTCACTTGACATTGCAGGGTGGGACATCACATTTTGAGCTTTGGAGATGTAGACAGACGATGAAGGATTACTCAAACATGTGTAAATGAAAGAAAACACATCGGCAGGTATGTTTTCATGAGGGAACAGTATTCTAACATGGCTTAAAGCTCACAAGAGTCCATTCTGTGTAATATAGGACCTTGAAAACAAGGCTGATTCATTGTGATTTAGATTGATTGGTTTACAGTACACAGGCAGAGCAGTGTTGTACGTCTCCTTTAGTTATGGGTTGAATTTGCCTGAGAGCAGCGGCTGCAGCTTGTTAGTTGTGTGGAGCTTTCACAGGATTAACCCCAAGTGGACCCAGAGCTTTCCTTCAAGGACACACAAGGCACTGAGGAGAACACGCAAATATGAAGCCTTCATCTTTTAGTCTTAAAGGTAAAGTTTCAAAGCAGGTGCAAAATTAGATGGTCGTGATAAACAAATGCAGTGAAAAAATCTTTTCATCTATATAACTATAATTGCACCTTGATACAAATACTATTTATGTATATTTTAAAGTCTTTTCGTGGTGTGTAGAAGTGGTCGGTCTATAGTAGCTTCAGTAGGCCTAGTAATGTAGTGGTAGTAATAGGAGTAAGATAAGTAGTAGCAGGTGTTGTAGTAGTACCCAGTAGTGGTAGTAGTAGTTCTAGAAGTGGTAGTAGTTCTAGAAGTGGCAGTAGTAGTTCTAGTAATGGCAGTAGTAGTTCTGGAAATAGCAGTAGTAGTTCTGGAAGTGGCAGTAGTAGTTCTGGAAGTGGTAGTAGTAGTTCTAGTAATGGCAGTAGTAGTTCTGGAAGTGGCAGTAGTAGTTCTGGAAGTGGTAGTAGTAGTTCTAGTAGTGGCAGTAGCAGTTCTGGAAGTGGTAGTAGTAGTTCTAGTAATGGCAGTAGTAGTTCTGGAAGTTGCAGTAATTGTTCTGGAAGTGGTAATAGTAGTTCTAGAAGTGGTAGTAGTAGTTCTGGAAGTAGTAGTAGTAGTAGTTCTAGAAGTGGTAGTGGTAGTTCTGGAAGTGGTAGTAGTAGTTCTGGAAGTGGCAGTAGTAGTTCTGGAAGTGGTAATAGTAGTTCTAGAAGTGGTAGTAGTAGTTCTGGAAGTAGTAGTAGTTGTAGTTCTAGAAGTGGCAGTAGTAGTAGTTCTGGAAGTGGTAATAGTAGTTCTAGAAGTGGTAGTAGTAGTTCTGGAAGTGGTAGTAGTAGTTCTGGAAGTGACAGCAGTAGTTCTGGAAGTGGTAGTAGTAGTTCTAGAAGTGGTAGTAGTAGTTCTAGAAGTGGTAGTAGTAGTTCTGGAAGTGGTAGTAGTAGTTCTAGAAGTGGTAGTAGTAGTAGTTCTGGAAGTGGTAGTAGTAGTAGTTCTAGAAGTGGCAGTAGTAGTTCTAGAAGTGGTAGTAGTAGTTCTGGAAGTGGCAGTAGCAGTTCTGGAAGTTGCAGTAATTGTTCTGGAAGTGGTAATAGTAGTTCTAGAAGTGGTAGTAGTAGTTCTGGAAGTAGTAGTAGTAGTTCTAGAAGTGGCAGTAGTAGTTCTGGAAGTGGTAATAGTAGTTCTGGTAGTGGCAGTAGTAGTTCTAGAAGTGGCAGTAGCAGTTCTGGAAGTTGCAGTAATTGTTCTGGAAGTGGTAATAGTAGTTCTAGAAGTGGTAGTAGTAGTTCTGGAAGTAGTAGTAGTAGTTCTAGAAGTGGTAGTAGTAGTTCTGGAAGTAGTAGTAGTAGTTCTAGAAGTGGCAGTAGTAGTTCTGGAAGTGGTAATAGTAGTTCTAGAAGTGGTAGTAGTAGTTCTGGAAGTAGTAGTAGTAGTAATTCTGGAAGTGGCAGTAGTAGTTCTAGAAGTGGTAGTAGTAGTAGTTCTGGAAGTGGTAGTAGTAGTTCTAGAAGTGGCAGTAGTAGTTCTGGAAGTGGTAGTAGTAGTTCTAGAAGTGGCAGTAGTAGTTCTAGAAGTGGTAGTAGTAGTTCTGGAAGTGGCAGTAGTAGTTCTGGAAGTAGTAGTAGTACTTATATAAGTGGTAGTGGTAGTTCTGGAAGTGGTAGTAGTAGTAGTTCTGGAAGTGGTAGTAGCAGTTCTGGAAGTGGCAGTAGTAGTTCTAGAAGTGGCAGTAGCAGTTCTGGAAGTTGCAGTAATTGTTCTGGAAGTGGTAATAGTAGTTCTGGAAGTAGTAGTAGTAGTAGTAGTTCTAGAAGTGGTAGTGGTAGTTCTGGAAGTAGTAGTAGTAGTTCTGGAAGTGGCAGTAGTAGTTCTGGAAGTGGTAATAGTAGTTCTAGAAGTGGTAGTAGTAGTTCTGGAAGTAGTAGTAGTAGTTCTGGAAGTGGCAGCAGTAGTTCTGGAAGTGGCAGTAGTAGTTCTAGAAGTGGTAATAGTAGTTCTGGAAGTGGTAGTACTGGTAGTAGAAGCAGTCTTAGTGGTAATTGAAGTAAAAGTCATAGAAGAGGGACAGTATAGATAGCTAGAAGTGATGATAAAAGTAGTAGTAGTGTCATTGCTACAGCTCTGTAAATGGCAGATGTCAGTTAAGGCAAAAATCTGCTTTTGCTTTCCGTTGGTGACAGTTTCTATAGTGTTTATTCTACATGTGGTCAGCAGAGAAATATATATGATTCAGTGGACCATCACAGTCAGATCCTGTCTACACATATTTAGTTTTTCACCGACAAGGCAAATCGTCAAGTTTCTCCGCATTGATTTTTTGCATAATTTATACACATTTACTCTCTTTAACTTCCCTGCGGGACTATAAAGGTCAGCATGTGCGTATAAATCCCAAATAAAAATGTTTAAAAAAAACTTCACTCTTTGCATTGTGACTGGGATGACTGGGCATTCTTGTATCTCATGGGGCAGATTGGTTTTCTGCAATGCTACAAAACATTTTTCATAGAGGGGAAAAATCCGGTGCATGTGTTGGCCATACTTAGCACCAGGAACCAGGCTGGGTCTATTTAAAGCGTTGCTATTGATTTGAATGCGTCCAGTGGGGAGGGAGTTCTTAGACAACTGGAACTGTCCATATAACATGCATTTCTTGACCTTTTCCCAGGCCGTAGTCAGGTTTCCTCTGCTTCTCCATACATCAGAGCTAATGCAGGCCTGCCTAACGCTATTAAAACTGCAACCCGATCTGCAAATGGAATAAACCGTGAATGGTAGGTGTGAAAAGTGAGGAAGAGAACAATAAAGACTGGCTTTATTAAAGGCTTTGTTAAAGTTTCAGGGTGTAACTTTTCCAATGGAGGGTCTGCTACCTGCTTGTCTTCATGGAGATGTTGATGCTTTGCCTGAAATGTTGTGCTGTTGACAATAAATTCTTCTTCTATCTCCATGGAGAAAAGCAATAGATGTTATCAGGTCAAGTTACAGGTCAGATCTGCCAGCCTGAGCCACCAATCACTCACAATTTGACACCACATGCATACAAAGTTAAGGTGGGTGAAGTGTCTTGCTCAAGGGCACAACAACGGCATGTAACTTTTGTGCTGATGGGCAATGCTGAACTCCCAGAAATACTTAGAGACAGACTATTTAGTTTCCTCCCTTAACCTTTCTGTGTTTTTCTTAGATAAACCAAATATTTTTGTTTCTGATCTGGATTTCATCTGCTGTCCATAGTCTGTTACACTTGGAAAATAATCATAATGTATTGGCACGTTCGTTGATTTTCTTTTCTTGTTTTTTTTTTTTTTTCTTGGATGACTTCATTTCAAACTTTTACATAACAATAGTTTGAATGTAGAACACACAAACCGTTTGTCACTGAAGACACAAAAAAAGTATTAATATTTTCTGCTTTATGAGCTGTGGGCATTCATATACTCCATTTAAATTATGCATTTTATTTGTGGTTTGAATCATACTTGGCGTTGTGCATGTTACGGTCAGCTCTCTGCGGAAGATTGAGAACCGCTAAAAATGCTGAGGTAAAGAACTCTCGCTTTGAACTTTATCAGAGCCACATTTTGGATTGGGGCAAAAATCTGAAATGCACCTTTCAAAAATGTGCTTAAATATGAATGCTCCAAAAGCCAATGGGTAGGATTAATAGGGAAGTTTTCTATGAGAGATCGAGGGGGCACATCTAAATAAGCATATTAATAACAAATAGCTCTGTGATAGGAATTTTAAACTTTTCTCATATCATTGTTGTGTCCTCAGGAAAGACATTTCACCCAGATTGTCTGTGTATGAATGCAAAGTGTGAGTGAGGTGATGGTGGTCAACCTTAGGGCAGCTGTGGCTATAGATCTAAAAAACACATGAAATAGTAAACTTTGAACATTTGACTTTGACCATCTGGAATAGCATTGTACAAGGCAAACGCATTATTATTTTATAAGTAGGTTGGAGCCAGTATTTTGCCGAAAACTAGGCTGAAATAAAAACATGTTTTTTTTCTTTTTTTTAAACTTTTGGTTATGTTTATTGCACTGAAAAACATGTGTCCTTACTGTGAGTGGGCTTGCAGTGACTCTTACTTGGGCCTTTTCCTGCTAGTTTCAATGGAAATTTCATTCATTTGGCTATGACCTTCCAGAGTATGACATAAAACATATCTATCTTCAAGTATGGTTTTAACTTTTTATTTCCATGGAGGTGACATGTCATCTCCAGAAGGTTACCAACTGTAGCTTTAAGGTGGACTTTACATTTTGCTGTAATGCTACTCTCGGGAACTCATTTCAAGATCTTGAGCTGGGCTTGGTCAGGTTTACCTTAGCTGGAGGATTTTACTTATTAGGGATGTTTTGGATTAGATTAATCTACCTAAGAAGTTAATAGTGGTTCTGATAGTAAGATTTTCACCTTTACCTAAAGTAAAGCTTATTGCAATATTAGTTGTCATAGAACATTATTTGACCAACAATTATAGTAGATAGTCATAATGTTATGTCAGACAGCCTATTTTACATGTTAACACTGTCCTGGTAATCCCCTGGCACAGCGCTGGTGACATATTGCTTCTGAAAACTTGGACTTGAGCTGTGGGCTACACGAGGAGCAGTTCAGCTCAATCTAACTGCCACTCCTCTTTGAGTTTTCTCAGCGCAGAGACGAGGAGAGTGGGTTGGCGGTCGCCCAGAGGATAAAACCATGGACTCTGGAGACCACATACCTCTGTTCCAACACAATAGCAGCCTTAAAACATTGGTGGGGCCTCCTAAACTATACACCACTTGAGCTTTAGTGGCTTTCGAACAAAATAAAACTAACCCAGAATTTTACAAGACCGGTCAGTGTTTATTAGCATGGAGGGAGAGACCAGGGATGTAATTTTTATGGGGCTTTGAGGGTTTTACGGTGGAGTTAACCCCTGGGTTTGGCTAAAAGCAGTTCAGGGTGTGGAGATGAGTAGCTATCAGGGTCTGAACAGGCTCACAATGACCTCTTTATCAGTGGCTAACACTCTCCCCTCTATGTCTATCTCAATCTGGCTCTATCCATCCATCACGCTAACACACAAACGCACACACAAAAGCACACACACACACAAACGCACATTATTCACACGGTCTTCTGCTGAGGTTAATAGACAGAGTGAGGACAGAGAGATGAAGTGTTGGAGATGGAGAGAGGGAGAGAGAGGAGGAGAGAGGAGGAGAGAGAGAACAGAGGAGCTGCTGTAAAGTGCTCTGATTAACAGGAGTAATTATATGGCTGCAGCAGCGGCAGTGGTGAAGGCGCTTAGTGCACGCTGGCCACAGTCCACCATGGAGAGAGCATAGGGAGTGAGTCAGTAGTTTAGAATGAATGATATAGGCACTTGAAATGGGAATGCAATGATATTTTGGATCATCTGTCCAGGTCTCAAAGATGGTTAAAAAGAGAGAAATGTGTCCCACCACAGAAGCTGAGGGCACATGTCGGCATTACAGATTCTCAGGAAATGCGTTTGTTTTTTGTTTTTTGTTTTTCAAAATTTGTGATTTTCGTTTTTTTGCATTATGTGCTAGTTGAGATCATGAAGAAGTCTCTCCATGTTTCAGATAGCAGCATTAGTGACGTTAAAAACATACATTTTTAATTTCAAAAATGCTTATTAGGCAAGGAGGGCTGAAGAGACCAAACTTCGAGAAGGATTTTCTCGGATTTAGAAAATGTGGTATGTCTGCTTTCAAACAGAGACAACTTTTTAAAATATGGTCCGATTTTCACATGTAAGACATCATTGGAAAGCTTAGAACTGTACTTTCAGAATCTGTGAATAACTCAAAACGCCTCAGATTCCGTGGTGGGACACATATGGAAACTTTTTGGTTGGGGGTCCATCATCTGCTTGTTTCTATGGATGTGCCATGTTAAACATCTCGAAACATTGCAAATCAAACTTTCGAATGATCACAAGTAGAGAGGAGCCAAATACAGATGTAACTACATTCATTAAAAATATGCATTCATTACTTAAAGTTACAATATGTAACTTTTTAATAAAAAAAACAGCTATAATAAAAGTGTGTTCTTTTTTTTTTGTTTGTTTGTTTTGTTTTGGTTTGGTTTTTATTGTTTTTACTGCATTAAAAACATGTGTCCTTACTGTTAGTGGGCTTGTATCTCCACAAACCTGATATGGTGCTCCATTGGCATAAAAAAGTATGTATCTCCATAGAGAATTTTCTAAAGTATAGTTTTAACTTTCTGTTTTCATGGAGTCAGGCAGGTGACATGCCACCTTCAGAAAAGTACTTTTAAGTTTGTATCATTCATAACAAGGTGTAGTAGCATCCCAAGCTTTAATAACTGATGAACTAAGGTACTTTATGCATCCTACTCTGTCTCTCTCCTCCCTCCCTCTCTCTCTCTGTCTCTCTCTGTCTCTCTCTCTCTCTCTCTCTCTCTCTCCTTATCTCACTCTCCTTTCTTTTTTGCCCATTTCTCAAGGCTTTAAATAAGCATAAATCGTCTGAGCAGAACCAAACCCACACCTTTTTGGTCACAAACAGAGCAGGACCACTGGGACCATCCATCTTAATTTCTCATCAAAGCCATTCACACATGTGGTGAATGTCCTCCATTTAATAATAATGAGAAACACAATCAGAAGGACGCACGCTATGTGGTGTTTTGGATGCTATTATGTGGATTGATTTCAGATGCACACTGCTAAAAATAAGTTCTACATGATTTCAATTTAGAACCATTATTTTTTTAAAGGTCTTATATTAAGCAGACATGACTTTTGTGAGCTTTAAGACATGTTATAGAGTTGTTACCTCATCAAAAACATAATTGAAGTTGTGTTTTGTTTCATTCACACATGTTTGAGTAATCGTGCATTATTAGTACATCGTCAGAGCTCATAATGCTCTGCTCCAACTTGTGATGCCATGAAGTGGTCGTTTTCATGTTAACAGCTCCTTTTACCTTTAATTCAGTAGAGTTTGGGCTGAAATTATCCTAATTATTCTAGTGAAGTTGTATGGAGTTTAAAAGTCCATGTGGAGCACTTCGTGTATGCCATGAGATCACAAGGTGGAACAGGGTGTTTTTTGGTTAAGACAAGAACACAGTTTAAATATGCAGAGTTTGTGTGTGAATGAAACAAAACACAACTCCAGGTATGTTTGTGATGAGGAAACAACATTATAACGCAAATCAGAAATATGGGCTCTTTAAAAGTGCATTGCATGATTTCTTGCCTGTCTCCATGGAGAGTTCCAAAGTGTAGCATTATTTATCCACAGAGACAAGCAGGTGGCACAAAAAGTTATTTATAAAGACCAGAAAAAATAATGCATCGCACCTTTAAGGTTATTTTGCGTGATTAAAATTGCAGACAACAAAAAAAATCTAAAAATGTATTCAAATCAAGGCTAATGTTGTTGATCAAGAAATTCCTAGTCATTTTACAGTGTATCGCTGGGTTTTAGATGATCAGAATTATAGGCCAATAATATTTTTGACAGATGGAGAGCAGCTAATAATGGAGATTGTTAAAAAGCAGATTTTGTAAAATATGGAGTTATAAAGTTTAGTGAACAATAGAAATTATTAGGTACATCATTTGTTTTCAAAGTACAATGCAATGAAAAGAGAAATCTGTAAAAGTGCAGATCATTTGGCGAGGTTGGAGTGTGTCTATGTGCAGAGCTCATAGAGGTCACTCAGCGAAACCCGATTCAGATCGATCACTTCGTACTTTGGCACAGAGGCCCGACCATCTCAGCCTGCTCCAGGACATGTGCTCCTCTCTGCTCCTCTTCTCTTCCATCTTTCTTTCTCCTTTCTCTCTCTTTTTTCTGCTCCTCTTCTCTCTGCTCCTCTTGTGCTCTTTCCCCCTCCTCTTTTCTCTTTCTCTCCTCTCTCTTTCTTTCCTCTCTGCTCCTCTATCTCTCTGCTCTTCTCTGTTCCACTCTCTCTGCTCCTCTCACTCTTCTCTCCTCCTCCTCTTTCTTTCTTTCTTTCTTTCTTTTTTTCTTTATCTCTCTTTCCTCTCTGCTCTTCTCTCTCTTTGCTCCTCTCTGCTCTTTCCTGTTCCTCTCTCTCTCTCCTCCTCCTCCTCCTCTCTTTTACCCTGGTCTCCCTCTCTCCTCTCTGGCTGCTCTTCTCATCCCCTTGTTCTTTCTGCCCCTCTTCTCTCTGTCCCTCTCTTCTCTCCTATTTCTTTCTGCTCCTCTCTCCTCTATCTCTCTCTCTCTCTGCTCTTCACTGTCCCCCTCTCTCTGCTCCTCACACTCCTTCCTCTCTCCTCCTCTTTCTTTCTTTCTCTCTCTCTCCTCTCTGCTCTCTCTCTCTCTCTCTCTCTCTCTCTCTATGCTTCTCTCTGCTCTTTCCTGTTCCTCTCTCTCTCTCTCTTCCTCCTCTCTCTCTTCCACTAATCCCCTCTCTCCTCTCTGGCTGCTCTTCTCATCCCCTCTTTCTTCTTTCTGCCCCTCTTCTCTCTCCCTCTCTTTTCTCCTCTCTTTCTCTCTGCACCTTTCTCTCCTCTCACTGTCTCTGTCTCTCTCTTCCCTCTCCTCTCTGTTCCCCTCTGTCACTGTGGTCTGTATTAAGTGACACAGCTTGATATAAACTGGGGATTTGAGAGATTCTCTGCTCCGCTCCTCTCTGTTCTCTCTCTCCGTCTGCTCTCTCTCTCTCTCTCTCTCTCTCTCTCTTTCTCTCTCTCTCTGTCTCTCTTCTTCTCTCTGCCCTTCTTTTCTCCTCTTTCTCTCTCCCCTCTCTGTCACTGTGGTCTGTATTAAATGACATGCAGCTTGATATAAACTGGAGATTTGGGAGATTCAAAATAATCCAGTGACGTTTGGAGATGAGCAGGGTGTAGCATGAAAAATGTAATATCAGAAAGACTTATTGACGTATTGTTTTTTTTAGTATTGTGGAATGTACTGCAGTGACATCGTGCTGGGGGTGTTCTACATGTGTCTCTATTAGCGGACTGTTCAGAGGTGACACAATGCACACATTAGCAAACGCTGCCTAATGATTTTAAGATAGTTTGAAATCTCAAGAATAAATACAAAATGGATTTAAACTAGAAATTTTCAAGATCTCTGATCAAAATGAGCATTCATGGTCCTTTTTAGGTGTTTGATTTTCAACAGTGAGAGACTGATTAGCATGTAACTGTAACATTATTTGACAGAGACTTTAGTTTAACCACACAAATCAGTTCACCTGTTTTAGTTACAGCTAAATCAGTTCTTTATGGTCAGTAAAACTCAGATTAAAGTCTAAAAAAAGCCTCAGACAGAACAGTTGGCATAACATCCCCAGGGAATATTTATGACATCAGATGCAAAGTGTCAATACAATGTTGGGTACAAGTCTTATATAATATATAGTACTATGGGTTTAAAGAGATGTAAAATTATGGGAGCTTCCATAGAAATAATCATTTTCGAATTAAATGGGTGAACATCATCAGTTGTCTTTTGGCACAATAAAAGTGTATTGCTTTGGCTGGAATATTCCACAGTATTTTTATTGCACAAAAAACTTCTTACAGTGAGTTGATTCTTACAGTGAGTTAACATGTTAGTGCCGCCTGCTCGTCTACATAGAGATATATTATTTTAATGCCATACTGTGAAACATTCCATGGGGAGAAGCAGGTAACTAATATACTATAAACCGCTTTTTAGTTATGAGTCTTGGCATGATTGTGTTTGCTACCGGACACCTGGATTTCTTCTAAAGAGGATCAATAAGGATCAATAAATCTATTTATCTATCAAGGAGGATGTGGTATTTTTTTCTCCATTTGGTGTGGCCGGACATGCCTGCTCCTCTTCTCCAATGTACCCTCTTCAAAAGCTTGAGTATTGTTGGGTGGGACAGATCCAAAGCAGAGGTCAGAGCAGCTGCCTGGGTGGGAGCTCAGAGGTCCGCACAAGGGTCCATTATACCCCCACGGTTCATCTGATCTCTGTGCACAGACATGAGGGGCCAGTTTGTTTTGATGGCTGTCAGTCCCATCACTGTGCAGCCTCTGGGGCCCATTTAAAGGGACAATGCCCTCAATACACATGCAACTGCAACCGGAGATGTTCTTGATACAGACAACGAGGATTCTGTACCTCAGAATCCAGTTATCTACACTTTGTTTAGATGAGTTGCGGGCATCAAATTCAAAACATCTTAATGGATTAGTTGCTGTTTATGTGTGTTTATTTGAACTCCTCACTTAGGTCACCTTTTTATGACTAATATCTGATATGAGCTGTCTTCAGTATTCAAGCGTCATTCAAGTGTCCTTCCTGAACGGTCCTCTGTTTTTATAGAAAGATATCAAAATATTATCTTTTGAATAGGGAAAGTCTTCTCATGCTGCGGTCCTGTGGTCCTCTGGAATTTGGGAAAATAATTTCCGAGTTGAAAAACACACCTGAACTCAGCAGAAGCCGGTAAAACAAAACCATCTTCCTAAGTTCTGCACTTGACGTCACTGCTCTTACACATCTGAGCCCTTTGAATAAAATGTATTACATTTAGGGGTTTACTGTCAGTTATACAGATCATAAGAACAACAGATCTCCACAAGAAAGACCCAAGTCTACAACTGTAGTAATTACAGATGAAACTGTGATAAAAGGAGAAGTTCAATTTGTCAACTGGACAAAGTTTGTTTGGTTGAAAACGTTTCGCCGCTCATCCGAGAGGCTTCTTCAGTTCTGGTTCTAGTGCTGGTTAGACCCTGTTTATATCTAGCTGCAGGGAGGAGCTCACTACACTGAAATCGTTCTGAAACTATCTCAACTAATCTGTATCTTTTGTTTCTCTGGCGTCTCGTTTAGCATCTCTATTCAGCCCTAGGAGGAGCTCACTGCACTGAAATAGCTCTGAAACTATCTCAACTCATTTGTTCCTTTTTGTTATTCGAATTTCTCTGGCGTATAGTTTAGCATCTCTATTCAGTCTAACGACCGTCGACGACAAGCAATTCAGCGATTCTAGCGATTCAGACTAACGACGGTCGTTAGTCTGAATAGAGATGCTAAACTATATGCCAGAGAAATTCGAATAACAAAAAGGAACAAATGAGTTGAGATAGTTTCAGAGCTATTTCAGTGCAGTGAGCTCCTCCTAGGGCTGAATAGAGATGCTAAATGAGATGCCAGAGAAACAAAAGATACAGATTAGTTGAGATAGTTTCAGAACGATTTCAGTGTAGTGAGCTCCTCCCTGCAGCTAGATATAAACAGGGTCTAACCAGCACTAGAACCAGAACTGAAGAAGCCTCTCGGATGAGCGGTGAAACGTTTTCAACCAAACAAACTTTGTCCAGTTGACAAATTTAACTTCTCCTTTTATCATGGATTCTACCTGGACGACTGAGGGACTTTTCCCGCACCCTACAGATGAAACTGAAACTCGCAAAGTAAACTAATGGCTATAGCAATTACAACTTTTAGCCTACTGGTTAGCTCTTTTAAATGCTGTTAATGAGCAGGCTCAGTTATTTTATTGATGGTGACATCAAAATACAGACTTTCTCAAGAAAAAGCACATGAACCTAAACAAGTTGGAAGCTCAACATCATCTAGGAATCCCAAGTTCCCGAGGACCACATGAATGCAGCAATAAAATCTTTAAAATCAGGAAGGAAACATTTGCCTTATATATAGGCAGGTACAAGCATCAACACTTTGAAATCATTATGTGCATTTCACAGCTACATTTAAATGCTAATGCACATAATTAATTGCATTTAAAGTTTTATTGTATTAGCAAGCCATGGCAAAGTGCATTACGTTATTTTTAGAAGGTCATTACTGAAATAACATAAGGCAAAAAACTGTCCAATTTAATAAAAACTTTTACAATGTTTTTGAAAGCTGTCTTTAAATGTTATTGGATAGTCCTTGACTCCTGCTCTCCCTTTCGTCTCTTTTACGGCAGTAGACTTTCACAGTACTTTGACAAATTATTCATATCTACTGAACCTTAATTTTTCATGATATATTAATAAAACTGCCAAGCAGAGGAGACAGTTATGGGGCTCTTTTAATAATCTGACCGCTTTCATTAAATCCCTTTTATATCTTGTTGTCCATTTGTCCATCGCATGGAGACATGCACTGTATTTCAGGAACATGGTGTCCACATTAATTTTATTTTTATTTGAAATTTCCGTTTTGTATTTCTTTTTGTACTTTCTGTGGCATGTGCATAATTTTATACATGAATATGAGCGTTAGATCATTTAGAGCAAGTGATTTCTGCAATGTTGTTTCCACACTGCAGTACTTCTTATTTGTTGAAATGAATGTAACTGAAAGTGAAAGTAACCAGAATTTTTTGTATCCAAATTAAAGGTGCTCCATGTGACTTTTCTGGTGGAATATCTGCCACCTGCTCATCTCCATGGACACATTTATGCTTTGCCTGCTACAATATGTTATTAGTTATTAAAGGGACTCAAGCTGGTGGCAGCGTCAGGTCAAGTTATAGGTCAGATTTGTGGAGAAATAATAATATAACATACATATTCAAATAAATGCTAAAGATGCAATGCCATAATGCGGAATATTCCAGGCAAAGCAACAATATCTCCATGGACATGAACATGGTGACTGAACCTCCACCCGAAAAGTTACATAGTGCATCATTAATGTATTCACAAATTATAGTAATAACAGCATAAGGCATTTTGTCTATGTCTCTCCTCAGTGCTACCACCCAAACTGCTCATCTGACTTGAGTGAATTTATAGCTTCCTTAGTCAAAGATACTGCATGACCGTTTGGAGACGCAAGTGTAGCATTTCGTTTTGTGGGAGACAGAGCTCATTATTAATAGTCCCGATGTTTACACTGCAGCAGTCTTTGACCCTGTGATGCTGTGGCTTTCTGCTCCCTGGTATTTGAAAGTTTCACCTAACACAACCTTTGACCCCCCCAGGCTCCCATGGCAACATGTGCAAATCATATGCCATGTTCAGAGTTTGAGACCGCAATGTAAACCTGCAATGAGCATCTGAGTCCATTTATCCTCACACACTTGTAATTGTTACTGTTGCCAAATTGACTCTTTTGCTGAAAATATGAATCATTGTTTGTAACTTTTTATTGTAATGTATACCATCAGAGACATGTTATTTCTTTGCCTGGAATGTTCCACTGTCTAGCCTTAACTTATCTATCTCCATGAAAATTACACCACAAGTTACAGGTTAGATCTGTGGAGAGGCGAGCCCACACACAGTAAGAATGCATACCAACATAAAGTCATTTCAGCATTATTAATTGGCCTATATTTGCAAAGATCACTACTTCAAGGTTTGATATTACACAAAATTGACTCTTGTGAGCTTTAAGTCATGCTATCATGTTGTTACCTCCTCAAACCTCCTGGAGTTGTGTTTCATTTCATTTGCAGATGCTTGAGTAACCCTTAAAGGAAAAGTAACGTTTTTTTTTTTTACAATTTGAGCCTTATTTCGGTAATAAAACAAGTTGTTTTACTCACCCATAGCACTTTGGTGTCATATGGAGTACTTCCAGAGATGTTTTAAGATTTGCGGTTAGCCTAGCGCGACTTCTAGCCATAGCTCGGGGCATATAATATATTCCCCAAGCATGTAATATGCCCCGTGCGGGCTCCAAATAACACAAACTTTAGCACTTTTCAAATCATAGAAGCCCGATGTCTTAATCTACGAGTTCGTTTGAAGCAAAAGTGGCCTGTAATCCGAGATTTATTCATAGTTTACAGCTTTGCGTTTCATGTTTGGGTCCCGGGAGCTGAGAGCACAGTCCGCACATGCGCACTAGCCTCCTCATCTACTCGAAACTATGGCTAAATCTCGGATTACAGGCCACTTTTGACTACACAAAATCGTAGGCTAAGACATCAGGCTTCTATGATTTGAAAAGTGCTAAAGTTTGTGTTATTTGGAGACTGCAAACAAGTGCCCCGAGAACTCACATGATGGAGATTGCAAATCTAAAACATCTCCGGAAGTGCTCCATATGACACCAAATTACTATGGGTGAGTAAAACAACTTGTTTTATTACCGAAATAAGGCTCAGATTGTAAACAACGTTACTTTTCCTTTAAGTCTATCTACATCTCCAAACTCAAAATTAATGAAGTGGTAGTTTTCAAGTTAACAGCTCCTTTTACCTTTTGTTCAGGAGAGATTAGCAGCTCCAGGGTTGAAATCATCCAAATAATTCTAGTGACAACTCCATGTGTGTTTGTGATGAGGAAACAAGATTATAACAGAGATCAGAAAATAGTGTAATATGGGCCCTTTAACTGACAGAAACTACTACTTATGGAAGTACATTTTAAGTTATTCAAGGTAGCATGACTCATTTACCGTTGGTGGTAAGTGGGTTGGAAACTATGTGCTGTATAATTACGTGAGAAACATGAGTGTCATAATATGCATCCCCTGTTCTTCAAAAAGAGCGGTCTTTATTTGCTACCTGTGACTAAGTGTTCTCCTTCACACTCCGCCCATGACAGTAATTGGTCCAAACAGACACTTATGGTTTTTATTAGGGGCTGTGTTGCTTCTGAGAACTGCAGTGGCTCACACCTGTTCTGGTAATTTTACTTTAAGTGTATTTTGTACTGCTGTCAGTGAAACCTGCCTAAAAACGTATATTTAAAGTACATACTACAGATAGTTTGGACTGGCTGGGAGGAGATATAATACACGGTTATTGTAGTTGGGTAAGTTTTGTTTGTATCAACTGGTGTTGTATGTGGTGTTTAATGGGTTTCGTTAAAAGGGATTGGTTTTAATTGGTTCAGATTTGGTAATTACACCTGAAGCCCTACCCTGATTATTACCACAAAACTAGATTAGACAAGTGGGTGCAAGCACAATTAATGTAATATTAACTATACAAAGGAAGGCTTGTTAACTGAAGTGTCTTGCTGAAGAACATAATAAATTGAGTTTTAGGAAGTGGAAACTGGATCACATTTCTTTGGTCATAGTGGACAGTCTCCTCTGTACACCAGAACTTTTGGAAGTGGGAATTGAAGCACCATTTTTTGGGTTATAGTGGACAGTTTTCTCTTCTTCCTAAACTTCTAACTTTATTTTGTTTTTCACACTAAGTTAAGGAAGGCTTTCAAGTGTCTTGTACATGACAATAATAATATGACCTACAGAAGCGGGTTTGGACAACCATCTCTCTGGTTAGTGCCCAGCCTACTATAACGACTGAGCTTCTAACTTGACTTTTGTACTTTTGTAGTTAAAGTGTCTTGCTCAACACAGGTTTTCATTTTGGTTCAGTGAAGGCTTTATCAATGAAGTGTTTTGCTTAAGGACGCAATAATATGACCTGCAGAAGTGGGAAATGAACCACAACTCTTCATCCTTACCTCTCCAACCCCCTTTTGAACCAAGCATAATGATGTGTGACACTTACTATGACAAATAGAGTCACTTGTGGGCGTGCACTCCGCTATCTGCGTCTCCGTCTCCTCATCACAAATGGTGCAGGGCAGGCAGGGGTCCAGTGGGCTGTCCCTCTCGGAGAAGGTTTCGTCCTCACACTCCTCGCACACCGTGTCGTGGTCATGAGTGCAATGTTCATAGACCCCCTGTCCCATGGGGCACACAGTACAGGGCTCGCACTGGCCTGTGATCTCACTCAGGAAGAAGTTATAGTTGCAAACACAGATGGCGTCATTGGAGTCGGTGCAGGGGGTCTCCATTCGCATCATGCCAATACACTGTGTACAGGGCATGCACTCCTCTGTGTGGCTGTAGTTTTCTGAATAGGTCTCACCTGGAGGAGAGAGGGGCAGACAGAGGGGTAAATGGTGAAGCAAATGTATTAAAATGCATATATACATTTCATTTCCCTAAAGCATGCTTAACATCATTATATTTAAAGGGCCTATATTACACTATTTTCTGATCTATATTTCCTTCAACAAAATGGAGGCAGCCACGTCTCCTCCACGCGTGTCCTCAGCACTGGGGCACCCCAGGGCTGTGTTCTCAGCCCTCTCCTGTATTCCCTGTTCACCCACGACTGTACCGCCAGGCACAGCTCCAACACCATCCTCAAGTTTGCTGACGACACCACCATCCTAGGCCTCATCACCAACAACGATGAGAGCGCCTACAGAGACGAGGTGAAATCACTGACCAGCTGGTGTCAGGAAAATAACCTCTCTCTGAATGTCAGGAAAACTAAGGAAATGATCGTGGACTTCAGGAGACAGCGTGTAGACCAGCATCCCCCCATCTCCATTAACAACACTGAGGTGGAGCAGGTCAGCAGCTTTAAGTTCCTTGGGGTACACATCACAGAGGATCTGTCCTGGACACTACATACAGACAATGTGGTTAAGAAAGCCTGACAAAGACTCTATTTCCTGAGGAAGTTGAGGAAGTTTGGTATGAACACCAGCATCCTCACAAACTTCTACAGGTGCACCATCGAGAGCCTGCTGACGGGCTGCATCACAGTGTGGTATGGGAACTGCACTGCTCAGAGCCGCAAAGCACTACAGAGGGTGGTGCGAGCGGCAGAGGACATCACTGGCAGCAGTCTCCCCTCCATCCAGGACATTTACCACAGCAGGGGTCTGCGTAAGGCACGCAGCATCACTAAGGACCATACTCACCCGGCACAAGGACTCTTCCGTCTGCTACCCTCTGGTAGACGATACAGGAGCCTGCCAGCACGCACAAAAAGACTCAAAGACAGCTATTACCCCCAAGCTGTCAGACTACTGGACTCTGGATAATACTCTAAATAATACTGAACTATCAATAATACTGCACTAAACTACTTTCCATTATGCATAATTATGTTTACTGCTGCTGCTCTGTATGAACGTATCTCGTTTGTCACGACCTCACTGTAAATTACTGTTACCTGTGCAATAACCTATGTGCAATATTTATATCATACTATGTGCAATACGAAATCCACATGCAACACCTACACCACACCATATTATGTGCAATCTGTGAAATACTTACACCTTATTTGATCTTTGATTTAATCCTACCTGCACCTTGTACATTGTACCCTGTATTTTTTATTACATTTTATCACATATTTTATTATATTGTTTATTATATTGTTTACTTCTTCCCCTGCACTTTTGCAACACTTTTTTACCATGTACTATTATTGCATGTTATTAGTACTTCTTGACTATCTTAGCGAGTCAACGGTTCTACTGATCCTAAGCATTTCATTGCATTGTTGACCTTGTGTTGATTCTGCATATGACAAATAAACTATCTTGAATCTTGAATCATACCCAAAATTGGGTTTTGTTTCATTCACACATGTTTAACACAGAAATCCTGCATATTTAGTTGGTTTGACATGGTCAGCAGTTGTGATGTCCGTAGAGGTAATTCCTTACATACAAAGAGAAGAGGAGAGAAGAACTCTGGTGTAGAGATAAGCAAGGAGCAGACAGAGAGGTAAACGTTGAGTCTAATGACATTAATCATGTTTACTACTCATTGATTCCACAGGAGGAGGCATTGATCCACTGGACGTTCACTCTCTTCCTTTTATCGAGGACAGGTCTGAAGCCTGTTGGGCTCATTATCACATCGATTCTAATGAGTTTGACCAAACAGCTCTAATCTGGGCTTCAGAAATACTCTGCACACCATGAGTGAACTGTTTCTGGGATTCAGAGACATTAAAGGTCCTGTATTAGGCAAAACATTTACTCTTGTGAGCTTTAAGCCATGTTATAATGTTGTTACTTCCTCAAAAACATACCTGGAGAATGGATATAGATAACATTTAAAGGGCCTGTATTAAGTTATTTTCTGATCTATGTTATAATGTTTCCTCTACTGAACAAAAGGTTAAAGGTAGCTGTAAACTAAAAACTACCGCATCATGACATCACAAGATGGAACAGAGCAGAGCATTTTGAGCTTTGGAGTTGTAGACAGACTAATAATAAAGACTTAATCAAACGTGTGAATGAAACAAAACACAATTCCAGGTATGTTTTTAACATGTTTTTAACAACATTATAACATGGCTTAAAGCTCAGAAGAGTCAATGTTTGTGGTACATAGTACTTTTAAACACTAACTAATCATTCTTTATAACACTGCTTGTGATATAACTGTTTGTAATATTGATCCAAGTTTATAGGAGCAGTTCCGTCTCCTCTTCAACATTTGTACAAGGTGTAATTTATTGTGACATTCGAATCATTTGGTATTGTGTTGGAACACAGCAGTATTTTGGCAGAGGATTTGTGTCTCAATTGTATTACTTGGATTGTACCTCATTTGCATATTGGTGTTAGTACAGCTTATACAGGCTGGTGAATTTTTTTTTTTTTACTTTGCTGTTTCCTGCCTCATTATAAAGAGTGATGTAAGTCCCTCTGTATTACTGTAAGACACACAATCAGAGCAAATAATGAACTCATGAGTGTCTTGGGAAATAATGTATTGCCTATTTTCACCTCAGAGTAGGAGTATATACAATGTTAAATTAATCTAACAGAAATGTAATAAAACTGGTAGCATATTTATATCTATATGTTGATGTTTAAGAGTCACCTGAAGTTTAAATTCAGTTTTTTAAGACAGTAAAAATCAGATACATTGCCTTTAAAGCAATGTTGGAAGATAGTAAGTAAAAACTGACAGACTAGCCAGAATCATGTTTACATGTTTTAGCATAGGGACTTTATTCATTCATTCATTCATTCATTTTTTTCTGCTTTATCCTGTATTCGGGTCGTGGGAGCAACAGTCCAAGCAGATCTGCCGCCCAGATCTCAACGCACCAGCCCCCATGGATCCTCCTGCGGGTGGTGGGTCCACGGGAGGACGGCTCCACGTCGCTTGACACAACCGGCCTTGATGTAACTCTCCTGACATGGGGGCTAGGGACTTTATTATCCTGGTAAAAAATATTGACTGTCATAAGTATACCTTGTAAATCATTTAAAGGTTCTGTATTATGCAGATTTGACTCTTGTGAGCTTTAAACCATGTTATAATGCCGTTAACGCATCAGAAACATACCTGGAGATGTGTTTTGTTTCCTTCCTTTATTATTACCCTGTCTACATATTCAAAGTGAAAAAAATATATATATCTATGATGTTTAAGAATCAAAGTTGAAATGATGTAAAATTATGCACAAAAGTGAATTCTCATTTAAATTAACTAACTGTGTGCTGTTTTTATTATTGTAAAATATAAGAATAATGTACGTAATAGTGTGAATCAGATGAACAGAAGCTGACAGAGGATATTTTCACAAATAGTCATTTTTGCATGCTTATATAGAGATGGTGTGGTATAGAATAGGGTATGTATGAGTGGTCACCTTGTGGGAGGTGGAAAAAACTGTACAGTGTGTGATTTTATAATCCAGATTACACAGATGGAAGTGTCTATGTGCTGGAATCAAATAAATCTGCTTCGGTCAGCTTTAGCCTGTGGTTTAAGGGAGCTGTTGTGAATAATGTGTATGTAGACAAGAGACCACCCAGAATGCATAAGGTAAGTAAGGAAAAACTTTGGACCACTGCAAATTATGTTTTAATTATGTTTTTAAGACAGTAAAAATCAGGTACAGCAGTTTTGGAACACTTTTGGATGATTGAAGAACAGACTAGCCAGAATAATTTTACATGTTTTATCATAGGAACTTAATTGAAATAGGAACTTAAAAAAAAAAAAAAAGTTCTGTACCTTATTTAAATAAACAGGCTGTTTGCTTTTCTTTTTTTTTGTCTGAGAGAAGAACTTAACCTAAATATGCAGGGTTTGTGTGTTAAACATGTGTGAGTGAAACAAATTACAACTCCTAGTATGGTTTTGATGATGAAACAACTTTATAACAGAGAATAGTGTCAGAAAATAGTGTAATATGGGTCATTTCATTTAAAATCTCCATAAAATAAAGACTATACATAAGCTATTTTAGGGCTTAACATGATCTTTTTAACCACAGTTTCCTCAGTTTTCCATCAGAATTCTAAATTTAATTGCATTCTAAAATAACACTCAAAAACTCACTGTGTAATTACCACTAACACTTTTACACCTCTGTTGAGATGCCAAGGAATAATTCAGGTTTTCACTGGCGAATCAGAATTGACTATTGGGTGTGCCTATAATGAATCCTCTGCATTTCGTTTGCTAATAAGCCTCTATCGCAGTATGTACTCTGAGTGTTGCATTGTGGGTGTTTTGTTGAGCAAGAGCATATTGTATTTGTCAGTGTGAAAAGCCCCGCAGCAATGTCCCAGCTCTGACGAAGAAAAAAGGAAAACTGGCTCAGATTCAGGGTTTAAACACCTTGTAAACAACCAGAATTTGCCCGTGTGTGCTGTCATGTTTTCTGAACGAGCAGATGGAGGTGATGATATAGAAGAGATGTGGGGCTAGTGGCCAGATTTTTCTAGAAAGGAGCAATAATTGATAAAAGGAATCTGAAAAATATCTGAAAAGTAGATTCAAGTTTCAATCCAAGTTGGTAGTTCTAGTTGTTGTTGTTGTTGTGTCCTTTAGCAAGACACTCCACCCGCTTTCTCAGTGTAATTTGCTATCATGGGCTTTCTATCGTATTCAGTACTTGAGTGTAGTGCTGTAGAGTTCACTGATGATACTGAACTTTTGTATAGAGAACAGAGTAGGCCTGTAGATTTCACAAAAAACAATATATTTTTCACTGTTTGGTTTACCGCTACATTTGGTTAGAAAATGTAATTTACAATTTCAAGAAATGTTTTTGAAATGTGTAAGATTCATATTTTGTATGAATGATAAATAATGAATTTTCATCTAGAACCCTTAAAGATCCCATGACATGGTACTTCTTGATGCTTTTATATGGCGCCTTAATGGCTCCCCAACACAAACGAATCCCTCTTCAAAATCAAGACTCAGTGCATGAGAAAGCCTCGTGAACACAGCCAGAGCCAAAAACATCCCTCTCAAACACCCCATTATGGGCGTTGTTGCTTGAATGCAAATGAGGAGGACAGAGACAGGCCAGAGCAGCGGGGGGGGGGGGGGGGCAAACTCTCCGCTCCCTCCTCTTCAGCGGCGGGATGCACGCCGACCCCACTTCCGTGTTTATGCGCGAAGGAAGATATAAGACAAATTCCATTGAAAAATAAACACATTTCCACAGAAAATAAAATTAAACCACTGCTGTTTCAGAGGTCCGGAGGTTCGGATAAAGGACATCCGAGCCTGGAAACACTCTCACGTGCCTCCAGGCAAATAAAAAAACGCATCTCGCATTGCGTTGCTCGTTTGCGGTCCAAACTCTCTGGCCGTGAATTACAGAGACGTGGGTAGACATCCAGAGGGAGGGTGGAACTGCATTTGCATTTTTTCTTGAATGTGACATCAGAAACTTCCCTTGTTCAGAATCGCCCGTTTGGGCTGTCTTTTTTTCAAACGCGGAAAAGGATCGCAAATGCTCAGTTTACACATATCGCAACTTTTAGCCATGGATGGGGGCCCTAAACAGTCTCACATTAACGTTCAAGAACCTCAGAAAGTGAAAATTTCATGCCATGGGACATTTAACGGTGCACTATGTAACTTTTCTGGTGGAGTGTCTGCTACCTGCTTGTCTCCATGGAGATGTGAATGCTGTCAATGCTGTCTGTATAATGTTCCACACTAGGGCATTAAAGTCATCAACTTCATGGCAACAAGCAGGTGGTGCCACAAGGCCGAGTTACAGGTCAAATCTGTGCAGAAATGATCTCACATTCTTCACAGTAAGAATGCATGATTTTTAGGTATTTTTAGCAAGAAAAATACTTGTACACTTGAAATACAAATGTAATGTTATACTTTGCAAAGTGGTAACACATCTTTATTGAGGCAAACAGTTGGCGCAACCTCTACAGAAAAGTGACACAGTGCACTTTTAAATGCATCTGTTCCATAATTAAACTAAAAGTCTTTAATGTGCAGTAGACCATAAACAACTTGATCATGATTTTTCTAGTCACACTTTTTAAACCTGCTCTCAGGCAGACTATAAAACACATTTTCAGTCTTGTTTCTGAGCAATAGACTGCGTATTCAAAGCTAGTGTTTTGTGATGCACAGCGCTGAGGTGAGAGGTCAGAGGAAACGGCTTGTAGACCGTGTAAGCAACTTCCTCCTTTAAAATCACAGCGTTTTCAGCTTCTCCTGTCAGTCTGTCAGCACCTTTTTGTTTTTATGACTATCTCGAGGCAGACTATGAACTGACACAGAGTGGATGAACAAGTTTTCTCCACCTAGACCTTGACAAACGGCAGACCTGAAACCTACCTGATTATTTGAAGTTGAGAGCTTAACATGGCTTGTATTTTCTTTGCAGTCAGGTCTAAACTGGGAAATCTCTCCTCATTCATTTCAATTATGCCACAGAGCGCTGGCTGCCTAATTTGAACTTGCATGCTTGAGCCCCCTTTTGCAGTTATGTGTAAACAAACCTAAATGTGACCATATGTAATGAGCTCTCCATGGAGGCATAGAAAGAATCTGTGTGGTTCGTCTTGCTGATGTCCAGTTTGTGCTTCGGGAATTTTCAGATGTTGACTTTCCTCCTTTCAACTTTTTCAGAGCTTTTGACCATGTTATAGTTTCTCCAACCCAAAAAGACATGCACCATAGGTACTCCAGCTTAGGTCCTGACCAAGCCGAAGCAAGAGGATCATGGAGATGGTCCCCGGGCGCCCTAATGTGTGTGCTGCCCACTGCTCCTAATATATGTATATATATATATATATAGGATGGGTTAAAATGCAGAGAAGAATTTCTCCAGTGTGAGATCAATAAAGTTCACTTCACTTCACTTCACTTCTCATTTACTTTCTCAAAGTTCTATTCATGCATGTTTCACAAATCTTTAATCGCTTATTTTCAAGACACCATGTTGCTGATCAACCCCCGTTCTCATCGCCAGCAGCATACGCCCACTGCTCTGTAACTGCATTCTCCAGTTTTATTTTCTTAATCGGTGATACACGTAGGTAGAAATACAAGAGCCAATGGGATGTTATATTTTTAATCCAAAAAGAATAGAGAGATGCACTGGTTAAATTGGTCAAATATAGTCAATGAGCTAGACATATACTAGTTTATATACTTATACTTATTTTTATATGTGATACCACTTCTTTAAAAGACAGCATCAGAATTCATTCATTTCATTTCTTCTTCTATCTATCTATCTATCTATCTATCTATTGATTTACCTATCTATCTAGAGGACAAGTAGTGGACAGATTATTCAGTTAGATTGACTTCAAATTTTTTGCTTTTAATAATTAGTAGTTTTACAACATTACTCTTAATATTATTTTTAAGCGTGCCTAGTTGAGTACAAATTCTTCCTACTCTACCCACCTCTCAGTACAACCTATGTAGGGCTTTTTTTTTCCACATTTGACATCGGAGCTCCAACAAAAACACATAAAAGCAAGTGTCTCTACGAAGCCAGTCATCTTAAATAAAACATTGCTTTCTGTCTAATCGTCCCCAGTTGAGTTAGCCGCCATAGTCTGTTTCCATGTTCAGCAGAAGTAAAGTTACCAAGGGGGTAGTGCACTCAAAAATGTGAAGCCCCCCCCTCCCACCTCCATTAAAGTCATCAATAATGTAGCTCTGTGGCCTTGGATCTGTCCCATGATCTTCCCAATCAGCAGTTTGGGTGTTAGCTTTTAGCCAAGCCAACCATTCATCAGATCGGACCCCATTTTGTAACCAGACAAAACCAGCAACCCCGCGGTGATTGGGAGAAAGGGTGAGCTTGTATAAGCATCTGTGACACTGGTTTATTTGTCTTTAAAAGTGAGCTCCATGAGCGCCATTATCACCCATGTTCTGTGTGATCTTAAAGGGCTTCTAACCAACAGCCAGACAAGCCATGTTGGTTTAGTTCAAAAAGACAAGTTCAAGTGCGATATATATTTTTGCAAGGCTCGATATTAGATCTGTAAAATGAAAATAAATACGCAAAATGCATGTATAATAAGTTTTTCTTTTCTAATTATTTTCTATAGAATATAAGGAATTCAGTTGTCTGGTTAGGGCCAGAATGGACATCAATCTAGTCATGAAATACGACATTTTGATTATTTTACATGATAATTTAGATCATTTTAATAATTGCAAACTGATATATTGATCTTGGCTTAGTATTAGAAAATATTAGAAATAGACCTGATTTGACTTCCTCCAAAACTTATAAGTCTAAAGACATTTTTACCCTGTGTGTCAATATTTTTGAATATGCAGTACAGACTACATAACGAAGTGCAGAGCAGGGGACGGAGATAGGTGGTACGTGAAAACAGACATTTTTATTTTGGATGCAGGACAATGCAGACATAATAAACTAAAATAATTCAAATTGATTAGTTAAAGACAACCAATCAAATCAAAGATATAACAAATAATTATTATTTCAAAATAGTTTGGTAAGAAGAATTCATACTAATTGCCTTGGCTGGACATTTTTTATCCTTTTAGTTCTTAGAGTGAAACATTTAAGAACTACTGCTTTGTGTATTTGGTAATAGGACCCCTCTTCAGCCCCTGGAGACCTTTTAGTCAAAATCTCCACTTCCCAATTTGTTATCTGCCTTGATCCTGTTGAAGTCTGTTGTGTAGATATTCTTTCTTCTGCTCCTTTTTCCTCTTTTTTCCCATGTGTGTGAGTTTGGTCAGGCCCCTGTTAAATGCTCCACTGAACCTGCTCCTCAGATCTTCAATGGAATTATAGGAGAGCAAGTTTTGTGATGCAGTGGGTCTGGGTGGCTTCATGTCCCCAGTGACTGTTGAGGGGAAAAAGTGGAGTAGACTGATGAATATTTTAGCAGTGCTGATGCTGGCTCTAGTCCCACTCCAGGATGGGGCAGGAAGGGGAGGGGGGTCACACAGGGGGGTCATTCACAGGAAGTAGGGGATTAAGGGGCTTGTGGTAAATAATGTTCAAACGTATTTACCGTGAAATAGGAAGTGTGTATTATGGATGGGACTATTCACTGAAGGAAAGCCAAAAGAGCCAATAGAAAGTAGTGGAAAATATCAACGCATCTACCAAATTTAGATAATATTTACTCTATTTAGTCTATATTATATTTGTTTTACTTCAGTTGTATATAAATCTGGATATTTTAAGCTGTTTGCTACAATTTTTAAGCAATATTATACAATGCAATACAATATAATGTATGTATAATGTATAAATGTGTCTTCATTGCATTTCTTTTTATGAAAACTGTAAACGACGAAGGAATTTGACACTATTATGTACCAAATAAAAATGATATTTATTTTTCTCTATTGAGAGTTGCTACTGCGATTCAGTTGCATGTGATTTAGCGCTGAAGAGTCTTGCCCAGTGGCACAATAACCAACAGCATTTTAATTGGAGTTAATCAATTATTGATCATTTGATTTGTAAACTTCTAATCTCTTTGTGAGATGTTGTAAATGTTTGAAGTCCTGGCTCCAGAGGACATTATAGGCTGTCCTGATGTCATTTGGCCATATTCTATTACAGTACTATCATAATGTGCCTGGTAGCGTGTTAATCACATTGTAGGGCTAATAGGGCTTTGATGTTGGCCATGTGGGAGCTGTTTGGAGACAGTTGGCAATGAAAGCATCTGTTCTGGACATTATTGGGTGAAGTTTAGACAGTGAGTGGTACAAAAGGTTAAGACGACAACATCTGGACACAGTCTGAATGTTGAAATAGACATTTTGTTCTAGAACCATTGTCAATCTTGTCAGTTTGAGCATATATTTTATAATACATAATGCAAAGCAATACAAAGCTACAAGTTAATGTTCAATACTATTACTATCCTGGTCAGTCCCTTTTATATAATAGCAATACAAGAGTTTGGATTCTTGTCTTAACAACCACTAAAGTTCCTAAATTGACATGACAGCTTTGGTAATGTTTAAAAACTGGCCTAGGAATCACTTTAATGTGAGGAGAGGAGATGCTTTTACATTTACAAAAAATCAGACAAGCTTATCAATAAACAAAAATTCTGAAAATAGAAATATGCTTTGCCATTTCAAGTAATTAAGGGGCTTTGGGGGCTATCCATGTCCAAGAGAGTGACAAAGACAAAAGTTTTGCAGCCTCATTTAATAGATATTTACTGTATAATAGCTAATACTTATATTCTCCACTAAAGCGATAGCGCTGCTGCCTGACATGTAAACAAACAGCACTGTGATGACGTGATCAGGCCATGGCCCGGGTCGGTTGTGCAGGTGTGACCACCGAGAATACCAGGTGCAGTGGGCAGAAGTGATTTAGTGTTTATACATCATTGTGTCTTTAGGCAAGACAATTCACCCCTTTGCCCATGTATGAATATAGTGTATGAGCAGGTCTGGACTGGGACACAAAAATGGCCCTGGCATTTTTGGCTTAGACCGGCCCCTCATAATTAGTCCTGGTTTAGTCCTGGTTCAGACCTGATTTAGTCCTGGTTTAGACCTGATTAGTCCTGGTTTAGTCCTGGTTCAATCCTGGTTTAGTCCTGGTTTAGTCCTGATTAGTCCTGGTTTAGACCTGATTAGTCCTGGTTTAGACCTGATTAGTCCTGGTTTAGTCCTGGTTTAGTCCTGGTTTAGACCTGATTAGTCCTGGTTTAGTCCTGGTTCAATCCTGATTTAGTCCTGGTTCAGACCTGATTTAGTCCTGATTTAGTTCTGGTTCAATCCTGATTTAGTCCTGGTTTAGACCTGATTAGTCCTGGTTTAGTCCTGGTTCAAATCCTGATTTAGTCCTGGTTTAGTCCTGGTTCAAGCCTGGTTTAGTCCTGGTTTAGTCCTGGTTTAGTCCTGGTTTAGTCCTGGTTCAATCCTGATTTAGTCCTAGTTTAGTCCTGGTTTAGTCCTGGTTCAGTCCTAAATTGTGGGCCTATCTCTAAGAAAAAAAAAAAAAAGAAGGGCATCAGCCCCTAGGACTGTCGGCCCACCGGGAAAATGCCCGGTATGCCCGATTACCAGTCCAGGCCTGTGTATGAGTAAGGTATTATGTTGCTCACAGGGGCTGATGCGCCGATTTGGAGCATATTTTGAACATCTGGAAAAGTGCTATACAATTATAATTATTTTTATTGGTGTTATAAACTTATATGATTGGTCATCTAAAAACAAATAAGACCCAAATTGGTTTATTGCGAGATGGGATCCAGACCCTGCGCCACAGGAGATGATGACTCTCTATTATATAGCGGTCATAACTATTTTTGCCAGCACTGTTAAGATCCAATCTGTAAATTCAATATTCATTGTTATTAGAACTATGCATGTTCCTTTGGGCCTCATTAAGATCTTATCCCCAGAAACCAAAACAAAATTGAAAACAGAAAAGAAAATTGACTCACTCCGGAAATTGACTGCACCCTCGTGAGCATTGAGCTTAATTGTGGAGTGTTTATCAGCTACTGTTCCTGCATCGCCATAATTGTTCACTCTTACCACCACAAAAGCTTTTTAAATATGCTTTAATTAGTCCAATCAGAGGAGTGAAGCTGCAGTGGCTCTATGCACGACAAATACCCTGATCATGCCCATTTGCTACCTGTTCTCGAATGCTGTTTTATGCACTAATACAGAGGATGAGTCATACAACAACGCCGAGAGGAGGGGCTGTGGAGCGGAGTGTCCGGGAGGGAGGGGAGGTGGGCTCACGACTGGGGAGTTGGAGGGAGATTGGATGGTGCAGGGTAGAAAATGGAAACAGAATATAAGACAAATGCAGTGATGTAGTGGGAATTGTTGTGAATATTATGTCAGAGAATCATTCATGAAGAAGGAATGAGAGGAAATCACATTATAAAGGATATTCTAGTTAAGGTGCAAATGTGTTTTCACTGGAGTTATATTCAGCTCCTAGACCTTGTTTCTTTTTTTCGTTTCAGGCTTTATTTTAAATTTTTAAAGGTCTATTACAAAAATAGATTCTTGTGAGCTTTAAGCCATACAAGCCTTACAATGTTGTTACCTCATCAAAAATATTTAGAGTTGTGTTTTGTTTCATTCACATTATGTTTCATTAATCCTTTATTATTATTATGCTTACCTCTCCAAAGCTCGAGGCTCCAAGGCTCTGTTCTAACTTGTGATGTCAAGGATCGGTAGTTTTCAAGTTAACAGCTTTTGTTAAGTAGAGATTGGCAATTCTAGGGCTGAAATTGTCCAGATGATTCTAGTGAAGGTGTATGGAGTTTAAAAACACAGTGGAGCACTTCATGTATTACCACATGGCATCATAAGGTGGAACAGTTTGTTTGTTTAAGAGAAGAGCTCAGCCTAAATATGCAAGGTTTGTGTGTTAAACGTGTGAACTAGATTTTTTTTTTTTCCATATGAGACTTTTACTTTTACTTAAAGATCCCATGACATGGTACTTCTTGATGCTTTTATATGGCTCCTTAATGGTTCCCTAATACTGTAAATGAATCCTTCTTCAAAATCAAGACTCAGTGCATGAGAAACAGAGATAAGATGAGAAAGAGTAATTTTTCTCTCTCTGAACAGTCCATTATGGGAGTTGTTGCTTGAATGCAAATGAGGAGGGCAGAGATGGCCTATAGTAGAGGGTGGGGGCGTGGCCAAACTCTCCACTCTCAGCTCTCAGCTCTCAGCTGTCCGCTCTGATCCATTTCGTTTTTGCGCGGAGAAGAGATGAGAAGCGTTCCATTGAAAAATAAACACATTTCCACAGAAAATAAAATTAAACCACTGCTGTTCAAATGTCCAGAGGCTCAGATAAAGGACTTCCGAGCCTAGAAACACTCGGACGTGCCTCCAGGCAAATAAACAAAACGCATTTCGCATTGCCTAGCGCATTCGCGGTCCAAACTCTCTGGGCGTGATTTACAGAGACGCCGAGTAGACACAGACGGGGGGTGGAGCTGCATTTTTCGAGCTGACGTCAATAAAGTGCCTTGTTGAGAATCGCCCGTTTGAGCTGTGTTTTTTGCTAACGGAGAAAAGGACCGCAAATGCTCAGTTTAGACATTTCGCAACTTTTTGCAATGGGGGGCCCTAAACAGGGTAGGGGAGCTCACATTAACGTTCAAAAACCTCAGAAAGTGAAAATTTCATGCCATGGGACCTTTAAGTATTTTTTTACTGTAGTATCTGTACTACAACATTTAGTATTCCCTCCACTACTGGTCAATAGCTAATTGCTCACTACAAGAGTGTGACAGTGAAAATCAATCAAGTGAAAATATTAAAGTCAAATTAAATTGAAGCAAAGAAATGAGACAAAATTAAACACAAGAGGAGAGTGGGTTCCGGTTGGAGTGGTAAATAGAAAAAAAAGCAGTGTAATTACTAGTCATCAGTCACAGGAGGTTTGGGAACATTATTTCAAACAAAGCCTCAACTATGAACACATGGAGGACAGCAAAGATTTTTACTTGGCATCGCTAATCATAATGCAAGATACAGTCCCCAGACCACGTTCAGTCCAGTTCATTGTTATCTACTTTATCAGGTAAGGTTCAGGTTTCATTTATTTTATAACAAACATAACAAAAGACAAAAGAAAAACATGCCAAAGGTCCATAGAAAAACTTACAAACCTGCCAAAGATGTGACATAAATGTCCACTACGTAACTTTTCTGCTTGTCTCCATGGAAATTTTGTTTTGGAAAAATTGCTTTGCTTGGAATGATCCACAAAATAGCATTAAACAGGTAAACTTTCTTTTAATTAATTACATTTTTTTTTTATGTGGACAGCGATATGACTTAAAACAGTAAAGTACAGATACCTAAAATGTATACTTCAGAGCAGTACTTTACTACCACCATTGCTAACGACCATACTGTCCTTTGCATCAACTCTTGGCCAAACAAAAACTTCAAAGTTTCAAAATCAGTCAAGAATTTTCCTAGCAACAGAAAAAAACACTTTCACATCTGTTGAACAATCAAAATTAGCTTTGGACAAACTGCACTGCTGTCTTACACATTCTTTGATGCTAATTTCATGCAGTTATTGAAGTAGGGTGGTTTGAACTCTCCATTTGCCAGTGTTTATATCTGCTTTCTCAACAGATTAATCAATCAATGAAGAACAAAGTGGTCTCCAAGTGTATTTATAGATTATGCTATCTGAGTGAAGATTGGATATTAACAGTAATTGACCAGCCGGTGACATGCATTCAGTCTATATACAGCAACTACTTGATATGCATACAGTACGTAGGTGTACATGGCAAGATTTAAATAAGAAAAGATGAAGAAAAAAAATAGATTCTTTCTTCTAATATTGACACTTTGCAGCTGATGTCATCCACATTTCCTGGGGGTGTGATGCTAACTGTAGGCTCTGCTCTGTCTGAGGCTTTGTTAGACTTAAAACTGAGCTTTATTTTAACAGTCCCACCATTACTTTAGCTGGAACTACATCAGGTGAGCTGATTTGTGCTCTTCTCTTCCACTCTGTTACACATAAAATTATAATCACAAGATAGCTAACATTAACCAACAGTTTTTCAGTTAGTCACTCTTAGCTTGACCATGAATGCTCGTATTGATCGCATACTCCTGAAAATGTGTTGTTTAAATGCATTTTGTGTTTTTTAGAGCTTTCAGACAATCTTAAATCTTTTTAGATCATGTTTGCGTTGATGTTGATGTGTGCATTAACCATGGTAACTCCTAGACATTCCACCATTAGAGATATACACACTATACTGCCAAAGTATTCACTCACCCATCCAAATACTGGAAATCAGATGTTCCAATCACTTCCATGGCCACAGGTGAATATAATCAAGCACTAGGCCTGCAGACTGTTTCTACAAACATTTGTGAAAGAATGGGTCGCTCTCAGGAGCTCCGTGAATTCCAGCGTGCTACTGTGATAGGATGCCATCTGTGCAACAAGTCCAGTCATGAATTTTTTTTGCTCCTAAATATTCCATAGTCAACTGTCAGTGGTATTATAACAAAGTGGAAGTGATTGCGAACGACAGCAACCACATAGTGGTAGGCCACGTAAACTGATGGTGCGGGATCAGTGGGTGCTAAGACAAATAGTGCACAGAGCAGACCCCCCAGGATTTCGCGAGCATTTTTTGTGATTGTTGCGGGTTAAAATGCCTGAATTTGCGGGAGCTTTTCCAAAAAGTTGCGATGAAAGTTGCGGTGCTTTTAAGGTTTTTGTTGCGATTTTGTTGCGGGAGGAAGTGAAAGTTGCGATAAATAGTTGCGATTTTCTCTTTTTGTAATTAAAATTGAATAACATTTTGAATACTGAGTTATTACTGACAAAGAATAATACAAAGACACAGAGATCACAGATATGGTCCTAAAACAACCTTACCAACATCGAAAATAAATTACTACTAGGAGGGGAACTGTTTTGCGCGGTCTTTTGCTGTTATTTTTGTGGGCAAATGGCGCCGCAGACATGTTTCTTTGCCATTAGAAGCCGTGTCCCAATTCCCAGAGCGCGTGGCTCGGAGCATGGCCGGAAGGGCATGTGCGTCACACATTTCGACAGTACACCGGAGTCCCATGCGCAGTTAACAATCGTTAAGCAGTCCGCGGACTGCAGTCGGGGCTGAGCAAGTGTGCACCTCCGTGACTGCAGTCTGAGCCCGCTCCGAGCTGTGCGCTCTGGGAACTGGGACACGGCCGCAGTTTCGTTTCGTCACACGTAAGTAAGGCAGAAGGAAGTTGGTCGGCCTTCAATACGTCGCCGATTATTGGTCAAAATGAGTAAAAATTGCGGGAAAAGTTGCGGTGATTGGTCAAAATTGCAACACCACCCTGAATTCACGGGGATTGGCTGGAGTTGCGTTGAAGTTGCAAATCGCAACATCGCGAATTCCTGGAGGGTCTGACAGAGGTCGCCAACTTTCTGCAGAGTCAATTGCTACAGACCTCCAAACTTCATGTGGCCTTCAGATTAGCTCAAGAACAGTGTGTCGAGAGCTTCATGGCCAAGCAGCTGCACCCAAGACATCACCAACTGCAATGAAAAGCACTCTGCCACTGGACTCTAGAGCAGTGGACATGCATTCTCTGGAGTGACGAATTGTGCTTCTCCATCTGGGCATCTGATGGACAAGTCTGGGTTTGACGGTTGCCAGGAGAATGGTACTTGTCTGACTGCATTGTGCCAAGTGTAAAGTTTGGTAGAGGGGGGATTATGGTGTGGGGTTGTTTTTCAGGAGCTGTGCTTTGCCCCTTAGTTCCAGTGAAAGGAACTCTGAATGCTTCAACATACCATGAGATTTTGGACAATTCCATGCTCCCAACTTTATGGGAACAGTTTGGAGATGGCAAACCATTAGTGTGCACCAGTGCACAAAGCAAAGAGAGAGTTTGGTGTGGATGAATTTGACTGGCCTGCACAGAGTCCTGACCTCAACCTGACAGAACACTTTTGGGATGAATTAGAGCAGAGACTGAGAGCCAGGCCTTCTCATCCAGCATCAGTGTGTGACCTCACAAATGCGCTTCTGGAAGAGTGGTCAAAAATTCCCATAAACACACTCCTAAACCTTGTGGACAGCCTTCCTAGAAGATATGAAGCTGTTATAGCTGCAAAGGGTGGACCGACGTCATATTAAACCCCATGGATTAAGAATGGGATGTCACTTAAATTCATATGCGAGTCAAGGCAGATGAGCAATATATCACGTAGGCAATATAGCATGTAGAACAAAGCCAGCATGATATTACTGTAAAGAATCATTAATTTCAAATGGTAGACTAAAAATTAAAATTAAAACTAAAATAAATATGAAAATGTATATAGATTTCAAACCATGTACTACCCACAAAGGATTTTCACAATCATTTTCACAGTACAATCTAAAATGTAAACTAGAACCAGGCAATCATTTAAAGGTGTACTGTGGTATGAAAACTATATCTCCATGGAAACAAGCAAAGGCTACCACCAGGGCAAGTTCCATGTCAAATCTGTGGAGAAGGGATCGCACTCACAATTAGAATGCATGTTCTGAGGAAATACAAGGTGGACAAAGCAAAAACATCTCCACTGAGACATTAGGTAGTGGATCATCCTCCAGAAAAGTTACATGGTGCACCTTTAAAGGTCCCATGGCATGAAATTTTCACTTTCTGAGGTTTTTGAACGTTAATGTGAGCTCCCCTACCCTGTTTAGGCCCCCCCAATGGCTAAAAGTTGCGAAATGTCTAAACTGAGCATTTGCGATCCTTTTCTGCGTTAGAAAAAAACACAGCTCAAATGGGCGATTCTGGACAAGGCACCTTATTGACGTCAGATCGAAAAAAGAAATGCAAATTCAGTTCCACCACCGTCTGTCTCTGGAAATCACGCCCAGAGAATTTGGACTGCGGAGGAGCTACGCAATGCGAAATGCGTTTTTTTATTTGCCTGGAGGCACATGCGAGTGTTTCTAGACTCGGAAGTCCTTTACCTAACCCTCTGGACCTCTGAAACAGCAGTGGTTTAATTTTATTTTCTGTGAAAATGTGTTTTTTTTTTCATTGAAAAGGCTCTCCTTTCCTCCTTCGCGCTTACACACGCGGAAGTGGGGCCAGGCACAGCGCACCGCTAAAACAAGGAACCAGCGGCCCCCCCCCCCCCCCCCCCCCCTCTCTGAATGAGGTGTTCAGAGAGTTATTTTTTGACTCTGACTCTGTACATGTGTCTTTCTCATGCACTAAGTATTGATTTTGAAGAAGGATTCATTTACAGTATTAGGGAACCATTAAGGCACCATATAAAAGCATCAAGAAGTACGATCTTTAAGTAAACATCACTTGAGCTGCAAAATAATCTAAGTCCCAGCAGAAGAAGGCTGCAATACTTGTACAAGAGTGTCATATATATGTGTGGTTGTTTAATGTAAGAAAATCTGATATATATACTGTGTGTGTATATATATATATATATATATATATATATATATATATATATATATATATATATATATATATATATATATATATATATATAGTATATACAGTATATATATCAGACAGACTTACATTAAACAACCACAGAACCAAAACCAACTTATTTGTTACATCTTTATTTGCATTGGGAGATACTGAGTTGGCATCTCTCCCAGCTCTCGTCTAATGATTCACAGCCCTGGCCAACGTATAAGCGAATACATTTGGAGTCACTTACAACACTCAAGCTCATAAGAATTGCCTGCATTATTTCACGGGACACTTGAAAAAGGACCGGCAGACACTTTATACAAATTGTACTATAGCCACTAGTTTGCTTTGGCAGTGGTGACATTGTGTTTGGAGTTCCTAGCTTGAACTGTCATTGAAAAAATGCATTATAAATAAAAATGACATGTGGTAAGATTGTGTTATTAGAAACAGGAATAGTAAGACACATGCAAAGCTAAGTAATCATTTCTGCACCAGGTCCTTTGGTTTATATTCGAATGTGGCGCCAAGTAAATTGTGATTCTGTTTTGTATCAGGAAGTGGAAGTGATTTGTGGAAAATACCTTTGTGTTAAGAATTTATCTGACCCATGACATTTCAAGTTTGGCTTGTGTTGCATTGTGAAATTTACCTGTTTATTTTTACCATAATGATATACTAACAGTGAAAATTTTTAATGAAGAACCATGAACATATCATTCTATGAGGACGGTGGAGAATCTGTCAAATGCTTGTCTTCATGGGTATGTATTGTTTTGCCTATGTTTCACCGTATGGCATTACACTTATTTATCTCCATGGAGACAAGCAGGTGATGCCACAAGGTGAAGTTGCAGGTAAATCTGAGAGAGGTGAGCTCATTAACAATAAAAATGCATGTTTTTCAAGGATTTCTTTTAGCAATAAAAATACAGGTAACTTAATAAATTCAAGATCGAAAAAGCTTTAATGTCACAAAACGGTAGAATTTTCCTAGTAAAGCAAAAACGCTTCTGTGGGGACAAGCAGATGGTGGACCCTGCTCCACCAGAAAAGTAACATAGTGCACCATCAAACCTGATTATTTTGTGCAGAAGTTTGAGTCATGCCAAATAAATAAAAACTGTTGAATCTTGAACATCAAATTTCCTCTTAAATTTTAAACTATGGGCTCTTCAGATGATCACCACTGAAAATAACTCTAGTAGGCATACATTACTGCATGACTTCTTCTTATTCTATCATTTGTTGCTTTAGTTTGAGCTTTGAGCTTTGTTTACTTTTATTTGAGTCCAACGTTTTCACTGGTTTAGACTTGGTTCAGATCAGTTGTGTGCATTTTTCCCATGTTAGCCCAGTGTAAATAAGTACACTCATGTTATCCCATTATTAAAGCAGTTTGAATACTGAGAGCCAAATATTGTTTTTGGTGTTTTCTGTTGTTAAAATTGCAGATTTGTTTTATTACAGTTGCTTACTATGTCAAATGAGATGCATCCGTTCATGTCCAAAGGCAAAATGGAGACATAAATATAAAACAAGACATGCTTTGAACAGTGGGAGCTGCTTCCTCTGCAAGAAATATAGCCTCAAGTGAAGTTCGCGGATTGCCATTTGTTCTTCCATGAGGATGCTAGACACTAACCAAAAGGCCATGTGTATAGGGGAGTCATTCTGGTGGTGATTTGTAGAACTAAACCCCAATTGTGTGATTCTTAAACCTCTGTACATCCTTTTTCCACTCTCTTTCTATACAATCACTCAAATCATCAGAGTAAAATAACTGTCATTGAGTAAAATAAAAATTGAGTAAAATAAAATGGTAGATAGGGTTAAAAGTACAATCGCCAGTCAATTATTTCTATTATGTAGGGTTACTAAAGCAATTTTTTTTTTTACACACTGTAATTCCTTTATGTTTCAAATAGTATACTGTGACTGGAGTAGGCAAGGTGGGTGAAAGGTGTATTGCCAAAGAGCACATTCATAATCTGTACAAGGTCTGAACTGGAGACCCTCCAGTTGTTTTGTGAACATTGTTGCCTACATGTTTTGGACTGTGAATGTGAAATAATTTACTAAGATATAACCAAGAAGCAATCTACATATCATATAAAGCCTAATATAATACTTTTTGATTTAAAGATACACTGTGTAACTTTTCTAGAGGAGAAGATGATGGAGAGATTGAGAGTCCGCCATATGCTCACCTTTGTGATGTTTCAATGTATGACATTAAATTACAGGTCAGATCTGTTGAGAGGCAAGCCCACTCACAGTACAAATATATTCACTGTGGAACATTCAGGGCAATAACATCTCTATGGAGACAAGCATGTGGCACACCTTCCATCAGAAAAGTTACATAGTGTACCTTTAAGAAATCCATTGCATTATAAAACTTCACAGTACAGTATAGAGTTCATGCCATTCCATCCATTGGTGGCAGTAAAGATATATATTGTACTCACTGTCTAAACACTGGGAGCAGACCGTCTGAGAAGCTCCACACTTCTGGACTACGCCCTCTCCTGGTGGACACTCTTTACAGCATTCCCCATCGTCCGTGTATTGTCCTGAGTCACATGACAACAGCAGGGCCCGCTCCGTCTTTGTCGTCCCCACCAGCGCCACCTAGAGCATGGAGAGATAAATAAATACTCTGTTAATAAATGTACCATTGCATGGCAAATCAAGCTGGACAAATTGATGAAGATTACTACCAGGTGTAAGACTGTTCCTCAAATCAGTGTTGATAAATCATGTTGTGGACACACTTTGAATGTGGTTATTACGTGGCTGTAATAGCTCTACCCCCGAGGTCCATCAACTTTAATAGTGAACTCCTGACACACCCCTAAACAGTGAAATCACATGTGCGCAACACTATTCAGATGTCCACACAGATTACTGTTGAAAGGTGAGAGGAACTGGGCACCATTTATACCTTTCTATGTGATTTAATTTCAACATTGGCATCAAAATCGTTATCTGATTGGCACCATAGTCTTTATTTATAACCTCCACATTCCAAATAGGAAGTGACATGGGGGCGCTTCCGGCTCCATCGACTCTGGCTCCAATTCACTTTACACTGAAGAAAATAAGATAAGATAAGATAAGACTTTATTGATCTCACACAGGAGAAATTTACTTGTCACAGTAGCTCCAGGTAGGGACAGTTTGAACAAGAAGACAAGTGCATGCAGGCAAAAAAAGGCATAAAGATAGGTGATAATAATAATTAAAAAAATAAGTAATAAATCGAATAATAATAATAGTAGTGATAATAATAAAAAACAGTGACAGGGAGAGTATTGAAAAAATTGGAGAAACGATATTGCACGATAGGAGTATTGAAAAAAACAACAATATTGCACATTGGGGAAAACGATATTGCACGGTAGGACTATACAGTAGAATTATACAGTCTGATGGCGGTGGGGATGAAGGATCTGCGGTAGCGCTCCTTCTTGCACTGGGGGTGCCTCAGTCGGCTGCTGAAGGAGCTGCTCAGCTCCTCTACAGTCCGGTGCAGAGGGTGAGAGGTGTCGTCCATGATGGACGTGAATTTGGCCAGTACCCTCCTCTCAGCCACCTCCTCTACAGAGTCCAGAGGACAGCCCAGGACAGAGCTGGCCCTCTTGACCAGCTTGTTGAGTCTTTTTCTGTCCCGTTCTGTGCTGCTCGGGGCCCAGCAGACGACAGCGTAGAGGAGAGCAGAGGCCACCACAGAGTCATAAAAAGTCTTGAGCAGAGGCCTGCACACTCCAAAGGACCTCAGTCTCCTCAGGAGGTGGAGGCGACTTTGGCCCTTCTTGTACAGGGCGTCGGTGTTGTGGGACCAGTCCAGTTGATTGTTGAGGTGAACACCCAGGTACTTGAAACTGTCCACAGTCTCTATGTCCTGCCCCTGGATGTTCACCGGTGAGTGAGGTAGTGGTCTCCTCCTGAAGTCGATCACCAGCTCCTTTGTCTTACTGGTGTTAAGGCTCAGGTGGTTGCGCCCACACCAGTCCACAAAGTCACTGATGACCGAGCGGTACTCCAGCTCGTTCCCCTCTGACACACAGCCCACAATGGCCGAGTCGTCAGAGAACTTCTGGAGATGGCAGCTGTCCATGTTATATGTGAAGTCCGAGGTGTATATGGTGAAGAGGAAGGGTGAGAGGACAGTTCCCTGGGGAGCCCCAGTGCTGCAGACTACCACCTCTGACTCACAGCCGCGCAGCCGCACGTACTGTGGACGGTCAGTGAGGTAGTTGATGGTCCAGGCAGCGAGATGTCCATCAACTCCCGCATCCTCTAGCTTCCCCCGCAGCAGCGCCAGCCTGATGGTGTTGAAGGCGCTGGAGAAGTCAAAGAACATGACTCTCACAGCACTCCCGGCGGTCTCTAGGTGGGTGAGCGCCCGCTGCAGCAAGCGCCCACCAAATGTCACCTCCCTTTGTAACTGCTGCTGTGAACATGAGTGTTGGTGGTGGTCGAAGGGGCAGATGGCGCAGATTGACAGCCTTGCTTTCGTCATTCTGCCCTAGGGCAGCTGTGGCCTGGTAGAGGCGAAGCTATCACTATACCTTCATTCACACAGCACATATATAACTCATAATGATAAAGCATGTATGACTTTTTAACACAAACAAATCCTTAATTATATTGAATCAATTCAAACCATAAATCCATTCAGGCCTGGCTTTAACACTATAACAGCGTAATGGTACTGACAGGTATTTCCTGGTGTCTGCACTGCCAGGAATTGACCACATTGAAGAGATTGGATCAGACAGGCTGAAAATGGGCAGGTGCTGAACTCAGGTTATCTCACTCCTTTTAATTGGTTTCCACAGATCTTTAAGTTCATCTTCCCTTAAATCTGAGCCATTATGGGTAATCTGTACAGGATCTTAGATCATAAAAGACTGAAGAAATTCTGTCATCTTCTTAAAGGTCCTATATTACACAAAACTGACCCTTGTGAGCTTATAGCCATGTTATAATGTTGTTACCTCATCAAAACATATGTGGACATGTGGACAGACATGTTTGAGTAACCCTTTATTATTAGTCTTTTTACATCTCCAAAGTTTAAAATGCTCTATTCCACCTTGTAATGTCATGCAGTGGTAGTTTTAAATTTAGCAGCTACCTTTCGTTCAGTAGAGACATAAACAGAACACAATACCAATCCATTATTTTACTTCCTTTACCACTGAGGTTATAGGAGTCTAGAGCCAGTGTGACATGTACCTTAGTCTGAGAAAACAGACGTAAACAAGATATGCAAAGAAAGTCTCTAAACTTGCCTCTTTGTCTCTATATTTAGATTTGGTAAGAGCTATTCTCTTTCCCCATGTTCACTTATCCAATCTCCTCTCTCTCACATCTCTCTCCACTGTCTCCTCTCTCCCTCGCTTTCCTCACACTCTCTCCTTCACTTTCCTTTGTCTCTCTTCTCCCCCTTTCTTTCTTTTCTTTTCCCCTTTCTCTCACTTTTCCTATCTCTCCTTACTCTCTTCTCTGCTCCCTCTCTTTCTCCTGTCTTTTTCTCCCTCACACATACACAGTGTTCCCTATCACTCTCTTTCAATCACTATCTCCCTCTCCTGTCTCCTCTCTCCTCCTCCTCTCCCTCTCCTGTCTCCCGTCCTCTCTCCCTCTCTCTCTCTCTCTCCCTCACTCACCTCTTTTCTCTCTCCTCCCCCTCTCCTCTCCCCGTCTCTCCTTCTCTTCCCTCCTCTCTCCTTTTCCTCTCTCCTCTCCTTCTATTCCTCTCTTCCACTCCTCGCCCTTTCTGTCCTCTCCCCCTTTCTCCTCTCCATCTCTTCCTATATCTCCCCTCTCACTTTCTCTCTCTCCTCTCCTCTCCTTTCCTCTCTCCCTCTCCTCTTTCTCCTCTCTCCTCTCCTGTTCCACGCTCTTCTTTGCCCCCTCCTCTCATTTCCTCCCCTCTCCTCCCTCTCTCCTCTCTCTCCTTTCCTCCCCTCTCCTCCCCTCTTCTCCCTCTCTCCTCTCGTATTGCCTTGAGTCGATGCTCTGTAATACAGTACAAATGGCACGCAGCTTCACTGGCAGCACAACTGAGGCTCACTCTGCAACTGTGTTAAATAAAAAAGGATTCCTCCAACAGATGATTTAACTACAAAGCCAACCATTGTCTTTGAGTCCTGTCCGCTCCTGTGGCTATTATTATTTTATGTAAGAAGATCTCATTTCTCCCTTAATTCACAATTGCTGAAAAATCTATTGAATCAATTTATCTCCTCTCCTCCTCAGTGCTGCCCATGGGTCCATTCTCAATTGCTTTGAACAGAGCACTGGAAGCACCCTTATACTCTAATTGCTCCCTGTTTTACCTATTCTACTCATGGATTTCTGCGTCGTGTTTATAGGTGACATTTTGAGGACTTTTCGCCATTCAGAAAACAGAATGCTCAGTTTTGAATTGTTAATTTGTATGGCAACAGTGCAATTTTGTCGTCATTTTAAAAGTGACTTAGCCCTATGTTATAATGCCATACTGTGAAAAATTCCAGGCAACATTTTGATGATCACGAGCTAGTAACAGACCCTCCACCAGAAAAGCTACACAGTCCACCTTTAAAACCAATGGATATCCACTTATAACTGCATCGCACACTTTTGTATTTTTATTGCATTTAAGCAGATTGTTAAATTTTAAAACATTTTAAAATTCAACTTTTTCATATTATTGCAATATCCAAACCAAATATTCTCCTTACATTAAAGGTGCAACATTTATAATGTCTAGAATGTTCCACAATATAGATTAAACCTAAATCTATCGTGAGGGAGAAGAGCAGGTTACAGCACTACACAACAGTGTCACCCCTATTCTCTAGAAATAGGAATTAATTAATAAGGAATGATGGTATTTTTGAGCAATAGAAACACTGTATGCATAAATGCTGGATACCGTGGAACAATCCTGTCCAAGCACTAACATATCCATGGAGACAAGTAGGTAGCACACCCTCCACCAGAAAAGTCACACAGTGCACCTTTAAGTATTCAGTGACATTTGTGGCCATGTACTTTTGTATTTACTATGGACTGCCAATTCTGAATGTACCAAATTCCCAGACCCAAGCTTTCAGCAGTATGCACGAGATCCTTGAGAGTCTGATTTGTTAGCTCACTCTTACAGTTGCTAAATATACCCTCCGCTCTGCTTATTCTAAAATTAACGTTTTGACTTTGCTCCGTTGTTCAGTTTTACAGCCAATTTGTCAGTTTATTTGTAATGTAATTGTAGCCAAAGTGCAGTCAACCGTATGCCTCTGTACCAGCTGTCATAACAGGACATCCCCACTGCACTAACATGACCAGAGATGAGGCGGCAGAGAGGGGCGCACACAGAGCAGAGCAGCCCAATCAGAGCAGCTGCTGTGGGGATAATAACAGCGATATTGCCCCTTTGCTCCGCTTTGCTCCTCTTATCAGCTCTACCAGCCTGCATCCACCATCCACCGTTCACCATTCAGGACAGGTACTTTTTTCACTATAGCACTCCCAAACTGTTCAGATCCTAACGACTCCCAAATCTCACCCAAATTCCATAGTCATTTATCCTTGAAAAGTTTCTTGTCAAGATTAGACTGGATTTTGTAATGAAATTATGTCTAAAATAACTCAATTTGCAGTAATGAAACTCAAGAGAAAGACTGCACAATAAACTGGTGTTCTGCTTAGACACCTGCCACTCAGTACCTTTTTTCAGTACACTTTTTAGCCATAGGGTTCAGAATGGTGAAAAATTAGGACTGTTGCAAAATATTATGTTTTTCTTAATGTGAAAAAGTTTCTTGTGACAGGAACTCAAAATGTGAAACCAATTAAATGAGGATAACTTTCTAGAAAATAGACTTTATCAACTTGCATATACTTTTGGGCTTGTACCATGTATTTCAATGTGTTTCCTTCAATGTTATCATAAATCAATAATGTATCAGTGGCATATGTAAATAAATAAGAGAGCTATGATTTCTATGCAAAAAAGCCATTGTAATATTTACTGACATCACAGTATTACAAAATATATTCTCAAATCTGTTTCAATATCTCAAAATAGAAAGAAACTCATGAATGAACCTGCCAGCTGATTGTACAAAGTGAACACACTCACCGTAGCGCACCAGACGAGTAGTGATACAGCCTTGTTCATCCTGACGCTTCGCCCAAGTCCCATAAAACAGATGTACACAAGAGCAGTGAAGGCAGCGCTATGTAGAAAAAGAACAGCACGCGGAGCTGGAGGAGGAGGAGAAGGAGGAGTGGAACACAGCGGGGCAACTCATTTCTAATCCAATGTTTTTATGAATGGCTCAAAGATTCACGAGATTTTTACACACGCGCGCAAGGAAACAAGCAAGTAAGCAAGGACCTGTCCAGCTTGGATAGGGAAACTCCACATGCAAAGAGATAGAGAGATAGATAGAGAGGTGGAGACACAAGTGCACCCTACCGCAGCCAAACAGCCACTGACATACTGAGAGAGAGGGAGAGGGAAAGAGAAGAAGACTTGACAGATGAGAGAGTGAGAGAGAGAGAGAGAGAGAGAGAGCGAGAGAGGAGGGGGGTATCGGCTGGAAATGCACTGCGGAGGAAAGAAGAGAGGGCTAGAGAGGAGCAGGGCACGTTCACAGTCTACTGGTTTGAGCCCTCTTTTGCTCTCCTGTAGCGGGATAGGGAAGCACGACTCAACCTGCCCCTCTCCTCCCCTCCCTCCCTAGCTCTCTCTCTCTTTTTCACTCTCTCTCTCTCTCTCTCTTTCAGTGCAGGCTTTCATCGCGTCTGAGGTCTGGTTGAGTGGTATAAAAATGATTTACATGTATTAATACTGGCCAGAATGAATAATTAATGTCAGATAATTTCAGTAGTCACGCAGTGCATTTGACTGAATTAGCCACTTATAAATCATGCATGTTTTTTAGCTTGGATTGACCAGTGCTTTCAACACCCACAAACGAATTTAAGTTTTGTTTCAGTTTCAAACATGGATACATTTGGAGATTTGTGCCTGTCTGTTAAAAGTTTTATACTATTCCTAATTGACTCTTGTGAGATTTAAGCCATGTTATAATAGTGTTATCTTCTCAAAAACATACCTGGAGTTGTCTCATTTTCATTTGCTTCTGGTAATCCTCTGCAGATTTCCCAGAATTTATACTCTGCATTTAATCACACGTGTTTTTGATACTTGCGTTTTTCCTCCAAATGTGTAAATGAACCAAAAATAATATTGGAAACACTTTTGCCTTTGACATCCATATTACGCCAAATTAACTCTTGAGAGATCAAAACCATTTTATAATGTTGTTACCTGTTTTGTTTCATTCACACATGTTTAAGTAAGTAATTTATTATTAGTCTGTCTACATCTCCAAAGCTTAAAATGCTCTGTTACTTTACCTTTAGTTCAGTAGAGTTTGGCAATTCCAGGGCTAAAATTATCCGAATGATTCTAGTGATGGTGTATGGCATTTAAAAACACAGTGGAGCACCTCCTGTATTACCACATGACATCACAAGGTGGAGTAGTGAGGGTTTTCTGTTTGAGAGAAGAATTCAGCCTCAGAGTGGTGATTGCTTTGCCTGGAATGTTCCACAATATGGCTTATCTGTCTTTATGGAGACAAGCACATGCCACCATGCAGTTACAAGTAAGGTCTGTGGAGAGGTGACCCTGCTTACTTTATTTTTCATGTATATTTGAGCAACAAAATACATTTGATTTGATAAATGCAAGACATATGTAATAACATATTGTGGAATATAACATCTCCACGGAGATGGCAAAGTTTCATTTTGCACCTTTAATATTTTTCCTGGACATTCCTAAAGGATAAGGAAAAAATAAGGGTGGAAACATGACATTTTCAACTCAAAAATATATTTTTGTAAGAATTAAAAAATCTTTCTTGTCTCAGCTTGTCTACACTGCCAATTTTACTGTGGATCTGGTTTGCCCACCACAAAACTAGTTCTGCTACAGATCAGGGAGTGCCAATGTGGATCTATACCTTACAAATTTAATCAAGACTTTGTGGTTGAAAATTCTTACAGCCAAGAGCCAGTTATACCACACACTTTTGGCGCTAATCTAAGTGCCTCATTGTCTCATTTTCATTTGCTTCTGGTAATCCTCTGCAGATTTCCCAGAATGTATACTCTACATTTAATCACACATGTGTTTTTGATACTTGCGTTTTTCCTCCAAATGTGTAAATGAACCAAAAATAATATTGGAAATACTTTTGCCTTTGACGTCCATATTACGCCAAATTAACTCTTGAGAGATCAAAACCATTTTATAATGTTGTTACCTGTTTTGTTTCATTCACACATGTTTGCATAACCCTTCAGTCTGTATATATATATATGTCAAACACTCAAAAAGCTCTGTTCCACCTTGTGATGTCGTGTAGTGTTAGTTTTCAAGATAACAGCTCCTTTTGCCTTTTGTTCAGCATAGACTGGCAATTCCAGGACCGATAGTATCAAAATGATTCTAGTCAAGGTATTTGGCATTTAAAAACACAGTGAAGCACCTCCTGCATTACCACATTACATCACAAGGTGGAACAGAGTGTTTTTAGTTTGAGAGAAGAACTAAATATGCAAGGTTTGTGTGTCAAACATGTGTGAATGAAACAAAACACAACCCCAGCTATGTTTTTGATGAGGAAACACCATTATAACATTGATCAGAAAATAAGCAATATGGGCCCTTTAAACAAAAAAAAATGTAAAATCATTCAAATTAATTAAGTCAACAAAGATTTTAGATTTGCTTTCATGTTGAAATAAGATGTACATGTGCGATACGTGAAATGCAAATGTACACATTTAGGCTGTATTTGATTGATTGAAAACACTCAAATTTCCTCTAGGTACCACCAGAGGGCCCCCCATTTTTCAGCAGCCGTTTGTGGGACGGTCTTGAGTGTAAGTATGAAAGATGAGGCTGTTATTTCACTATAAGGCAAGGGTACTCATCCAAGACACTGTTTGTGGAGAAATCATTTTTATTTATCTGTTTGCACTTGGCTTCGCATTTCAGTGGAGAACAACCCAGAGAAGTGTTGATTCAGACAAAGCATTTATTAGTCTGGTACCAAGACAAAAATGTGAACAGAAATGTGAACTGATAAGGAAGCTAATTGATCATTTAAGTTATGTTTTGGAAGACAGGAGTGGGATTTAATAAGTTTTCTTCTTCCCACTCCTTTTCGAGCAAAAAGAAAAGACAAATGTATTTGACTGTATATTGGTTACCTTTATTTATTTCGTTGTGTTGACCTGCTCGAAATGAATAAATGAAATTTTTAAAAAATGAAATGAACTATTTTAAAGGTGCACTGTGTAATATTTCCACCTCCTTGACTCCATGGAGATGTTATTGCTTTGTCTAGAATGTTCCACAGTATAGATTAAACAAGCAGGTTACAGCACGACACTATATTACAGTTCAGATCTGTGGAGAGTCGCCTCTACTCACAAAAGGAATTATGGTATTTTTGAGCAATAAAAACACTCATAATGAACAAATGCTAGATAAATACAGCTCTGGAAAAAAAATAAGAGTCTATCGCAAAATTATCAGTTTTCCTGATTTTACTACTTATAGGTATGTGTTTGGGCAAGAGGAACATTTTTGTTTGAGTCTATAAAGTACTGACAACATTTCCCCCAAATTCCAAATAAAAATATTATCATTTAGAGCAGAGGTCTTCAACAGGGGGGTCGCGACCCCTAGGGATGTCGCGGAGGTACTGCAGGGGGGTCACGAAACCTTTTGATTTCACTTTAAAATAATATAATTTTATATTTTATAGTGTAAAATACAGTATTAACCTGTGTATTATTTCGTTGTATTGGATGTACCATAACAGAGTAGCAATGTTTATACATGACACTAAGCTCAATTTAATATAAAACACAATTCTATGCCGTATATATAGTAGGGGGTCCCTGGCCCAGTTCGCCATCTGTTTGGGGGTCCCTGGCCTGAAAAACATTGAAGACCCCTGATTTAGAGCATTTATTTGCAGAAAATGACAAATGGTCAAAATAACAAAAAAAGATACATGTTTTCAGACCTCAAACAATGCAAAGAAACAAGATCAAATTCATTCAAACAACATAATACTAATGTTTACCCTTAAGAAGAGTTCAGAAATCAATATTTGGTGCAATAAACCTTTTTTAAAACCATTTTTAATCACAGCTTTCATGCATCTTGACATGCTCTCCACAAGTCTTTCACATTGTTCTTGGGTGACTTTATTCCACTCCTGGTGCAATTATATAATACAAAGGTCAAGGTTAATTTATATATGTTGCACATTTAAAAACAGATGTATGCCCCAAAGTGTTTAACAATAATGATAAAAACAGAATATGGGAATACACAAGTGAGGATATTTGTAAAGCACAAGTAACACAAAGAGAAAATCAACTTGAGTTAAAAGCTGTTATAAAAAAAGTATGTTTTTAACAGCAGTTTAAACTACAGACTGTTAATCATTGCCATTTAAAACAAATTAATAGTCAAATCGTTTCCTCCAAAGTCTGAACCATTCCAACGCCCCCTCTCCTTTTTAATGGAGATTAATAAAGATTCAAGCGCATTACTGAATATTAGAGATGACTCAATCTCAGTCTTGATTCAAATTGTATTAATTGCACAAAATACTCACTTTTTTACATGTCCCTATAGCATCTTTTCTTTTTTTTGTCCCTTCGATGATTCAACTTTTAGGGGCCAGAGTGGGGTTTTATCGCCATGGTATGCTAACTGTGTCTTAGCCTTACACCAACTCCGTGGTTACACTTGCAAGATTACATAATACAACTTTATCCTAATGGCTTTTCCTAAAGGGTAAAGAAATGTTTTTGCATTTTTAAAAATGAAAAATAAAGATGAAAACTCAACATTTATACATTTAAAATAAACTTCTGTAACAATTAAAATGTCTTTCTTTGCGAACTGTGTTTTTGCCTGATAACCTAGATGCAGACAGTGGTCTCATTTTGGATCTAAGAGCTTTTTTTACAAGCAAAATATCCACCACCCCTCATAAGGCAGCTTATGTTTTTGATGAGGATACAATAACAACGTTTAAAGCTCCAAAACGGCTTGTTCTCGAGTTAACTGGCAACCTCCAACTGCTTTCTTTTTCTTTCTTTCTCTTTCTTTCTTTTTTTTTTTTTTAATGATGCTAATCCATTAAGCACTCTTGGGTTATTTATCTTCCTTTTCAAGATGGCACTAAATTTGGCGTGACCACTCCACTCTGGAAACCACTAATGCACCTCTCTGCATTGTCCTTAATTGTGTTTGGAGTTCAATGAGCTACTTAGGCTTTTACACTTAAAACCAGATGTGATAGGTATTGATTGGTGACGCTGTATGTAAGATGTACGGTAGGAACTAGGATTCGCCACATAAAATAATGGCTTTGTTTTGTGTTTTAAAGGTGCATTGTTTAGTGGAGGGTCCGCCAGATACTTTTCTCTATGAAGATGCTTTGTCTGGAATGTTTCACAATATGGTATTAAACTATGGTCAAAGGAGAAGTTCAATTTGTCAGTTCAGAGCTGACGAAGCCTCTCGGATGAGCGGCGAAACGTTTTCAACCAAACAAACTTTGTCCAGTTGACAAATTGAACTTCTCCTTTGATCATGGATTCTACCTGGACGACTGAGGGACTTTTCACGCGGTATTAAACTATCTTCATGGCGACCAAACCAGACCAAGATACAGGTCAGATCTGTGGAGAAGCAACTCTACTCACAATCAGAATGCCTGTTTTTGAAGGGGTCTTTGAGCTATAAAACTGCCTGTAGTTGAATAAATGTAAGGCAGAGCGGTTTAATGTCATACTGTGGAATATTCCAGGCAAAGCAATAACATCTCTACATAGGTGATGGACCCTCCACCAGAAAAGTTGCATGATGCACCTTTAAAAGTCCAATATTATACAAAATAGACTATTGTGAGCTTTAAGCCATGTTAGAATGCTGTTACCTCCTCAAAAACAGACCTGGAGTTGTGTTTTGTTTCATTCACACATGTTTCGGGGCGGCAGTAGCTCAGTTGGTAGAGCGCATGCCTAGTGATCCAGGGGTTGGCGGTTCGAATCCCGGACAGATGGACCAGCTCCCACAGATGAGCACTGCCGTTGTGTCCTTGGGCAAGACACTTAACCCCACCTCGCCCCCAGTGTCTGCGGGCACTGGTAGCCCCCATGGCAGAAAATACATCAAGGCCCGTTGTGACTGTGGACCCACCACCCACGGGAGGATTCATGAGGGCTGGTGCATTGTGTTCTGGGCAGTGGAACACTGCTTGGACTGCTGCCCCCGTGACCCAGAGAATGGAAAAAGCAGAAGAAGACGAATGAATGAATGTTTGAGTAATTCTTTATAATTAGTCTGTCTAGATCTCCAAAGCTCAAAATGCTCTGTTCCACCTTGTGATGTCATGAAGATGTAACAGCTCCTTAATTTTAGAAGAGATTCAAGGGCTGAAATCATCCGAATGATTCTACTGAAGGTGTATGGAGTTTCAAAACAGTGGAGCGTTTCCTGTATTACCACATGACATCACAAGATGGAGTGTTTTCTGTTTGAGGGAAGAACTCAGACTAAATATGCAGGGTTTGTGTGTTTCATAGGAATGAAACAAAACACAACTCCAGGTATGTTTGTGATGAGGAAACAACATTATACCAGTGATCAGAAAATAATATGGGCCTTTTGAGCTTGTGATTCTCGGGTTTTGCAGTTCACCTGACCTGACCGTCACTTGCTCGTCTCAGCTCAGAGGACGCGGAGTACAGCCTGATTTAGTTTCACCGAAGAGATCTCAATGCTCTGCTCTATTGATCCGAGGACACATCAATTTCCCACTTCCTATATCCTCTTTTGTCACGCTTTAACCCTGTGTGCAGGTGCCTTTGACAGCACTATTCGCCATCAATACCTGTCTCCTTAACATGGGCCATCTCCTGTCCACATCCGATCACAGTGTTAATAATGGTTGTGTTGTAGATTTGTGGTATTGGCGTTGCATGCAATATTTGTCTGTTTTTATCCATTGACCAAGCCATGGATTTATAGCCTAGTCGTGGAGCTTCCTGTTATGTGGGGCATTTTGAGGACTTTTTCATATTCAAAAGATAAAATGTTTGGTTTTATATTATTAATCTGTGAAAAGCAAATAAAATAAACATATGTACAACTTACTCAACCACCACTCGACACCATCGACCACCACATCCTATTACACCGCCTCCAGCACCACACTGGCCTCTCGAACACTGCCCTTCACTGGTTTCACTCCTACCTCACTGACAGGACCGAGCATGTAGTCCTGGGGGATGCTAAATCAAGCCGCCACACTGTTACCTGTGGGGTTCCCCAGGGCTTCGTGCTCGGCCCCACCCTTTTCAACACCTACATGCTCCCCCTTGGGTGTGTCGTCAGCAGGCATGGAATCAACTTCCATTGCTATGCTGACGACACACAGCTCTACCTCAAGGTCACCCCCTCTGCCCCCCCCCCCCCCCTCCTGCCTCTGCCACTGTCGCCCGCCTAAACTCCTGCCTGGAGGAGATGGGGGCATGGATGAGCCAAAACTTCCTGCAGCTGAATGGCTCAAAAACTGAAGCCATTCAATCCGGTACCTCTCATCAACTTCACTCTTCTCCTATCACCTCTGTTTCACTCTTTGGCCACAGCATTCCCCTCTCTCCCTCTGTTACAAACCTTCGGGTCAAGTTTGACCCCCACCTCTCCTTCAACAATCATGTCACCCACATCTGCAAAACTTCCTTCTTTCACCTCCGTAATATCTCTAAAATTCGCTCTTCACTGTCCCTCCCGGCTGCAGAGAAGCTCGTCCATGCCTTTATCTCCTCCAGGTTGGACTATTGCAACGCACTCCTCATCGGGATCCCTGGCAGGAGCATCCAAAAGCTCCAATATGTCCAAAACAGCGCTGCCAGGGTCCTGATGAGGGTGCGGAAACATGAGCACATCACCCCCATCCTCCACACCCTCCACTGGCTCCCCGTGCACCTCCGTATAGAATACAAAATCCTCCTGCACACCCACCACTGTCTCCACGGTGATGCCCCCACCTACCTCACAGACCTGCTCACACTGCACACCTCAGCCAGGACCCGGTCAGGCCAACAGCACCGTCTGCTCCCGCCCAGGACACGGCTCAAGACCATGGGGGACCGAGCCTTTGAAGCCGCCGCTCCCCATCTGTGGAAAGCCCTACCTGACCACCTCAGGGCTCCACAGACGGTGGAAGCTTTTAAAAAAGGACTCAAAACTCATCTTTTTAGAAAAGCGTACAATATTTTATGATGTTTTTAATTGTTCTTTTTATGTTCTTTTACAACGTTTTATGGTGTTTTTAATGTTCTTTTATTGTGTGTGTAAGTGTAGCACTTTGAGATTTGAGGTCAAATGTAAAGTGCATTATAAATAAAATGTATTATTATTATTATTATTATTATTATTATTATTATTATTATTATTATTATTATTATTATTACTTACTTACTTACTTACTTTCTTAATAATCGCTATACTGTTCCTATATTTTCATCATTCTGAAACCCATAGATTCAGATTACTCATGTCACAATATCAAATTTTAGTGTCAGAATTATTGTGAGAAAACAAAAAGTGATTGTACGATTATTCTCCATTATTGATACCAGGGTCAGACAACAGTGAAATCAACAGTAGCCCAGTTCTTAGTGTTTGTCAATTGATCCAAAGGTTGGCGGTTCGAATCCTGCTCTCGCCGTAAATACCATTGTTTGAGTGGTCAGATCCACAGGTTAGCGGTGCAATTCCAGCTCCTACAAATGAATATATTGAAATATATGTATATGAATATATGAATATAACACTTGTATAAATGTGTGTGAATAGGTGAATAGGTGAGTGGTTCCTTTATGTAAAGTGCTTTGAGTGCCGTGAAGGTGGAAAAGCGCTAAATAAAAATGTGACCATTTTACCTTTTATCAAAGCAATCATTTTCTTTCATTCACTTGTCTAATATATTCCTCTACAAGCAGATTTATGAAATTAAACTTTCTGAATGGAAAGGGACAGAAACATCTAGATGAAAAGCACTGGTGGAAAATAACAGTAAAGTAAAAGTAGTAAAGTACTGTACTTAAGTATATATTTTAGGTATCAGTACTTTACTTAACTGCATTTGAGAGCAGGTGTCTGTACTCTCTACTTCACTACATTTTTGAACAGGATTGAAAAGTAAAAGTTTTTTTTTATTATTAATGTTTGAGTCCTGCTGAAAAGCATGACGTATATGCTTACACTGGTACTTTAATACCTTTACTTTTACTTGAGTGTCTTTTGCTCCAGTTTCTGTACTTTAACTTAAGTAACAAAATGTAGTACTTCTTCCACCACTGATGAAAAACACATTATAGATAGACTGAATTGAAATAATGTTATTTTGCTTGTAAAATAGTCATGATTATTGGTTTTAGTTATTATGACAGTTTACAGTCCTTTTTGAGAGTGCAGTGACTTAAAGTAAGACTTCAGGTTGTCTGTCAAAGAATAGCAAATGGCTTACAGAAATGCATTGTGTTTCTATATGGTGATCACCAACAAAATGAGCCACATATGTGCAATGAATGGCAGGAATTGATTAAACAGGTTTTACTCCAGAGGCCCTTCCCTCAGAGACATATATTCAAGGCCAGCTCCGAAGGCTTTGACCACTTGAGAAGGGATTCAAATACATTTTCCATGGAAGATGATTCCAGACACATCCTAATTTCCTCTCTGTATACAAACAATTCACTTACACATGGCACCTCCACTTGTGGCAAATTACTGGAACTGCAGCTTTGATTGTTGTCTCACGTAAATGCATTTTTAAGTAGACGTGGAGTGATATTTTCTCCTCTTGTATTCGGGTTTAGTCCTTGACCCTCATCTGAAGTGATTTGACTTCACTGCAGTATCAAATATAACAGCCCAATATATTCACTGCTATAAATAACGCAGACAGCACACGAAGCAAAACAAATAAGCAGAAGCAGAACAAATAAGCAGAAGCAGAACAAAGAAGTGAAGAGGGTTAAATAAACAAAGGCATTTCGAGTTCTTCAGAAAAGCTTCGTCAGCATTATCAGTTATGGTCAAAACATGGACTATTCGAGGCCCCGTACCCAGATATATTGTATACGCAGCTCTTGAGGTCAAAATATATCCACTGCATGCTGTCTACATCTAACTAAACTGTCTGGTAATTATGAAGTTAGCATGTTAGTTGTTAGCTTTACTGTGACAGTAAAACCCCTGTCCCGATGTTTGAAAGTTGTGAAAAGTGCTTGTAAACTCATCATGGTGCATAATCAGAATGTATAAAGTAAATAAGGAATGACTTAATGATATGATTTAGACCTTTGGGGTTTATTGCAAACTGTTGTGCACCATTACAACCCAAAATGAGCAGCTTCCTTTCAGATTTGATAATGAGCTTGAGAACCAAAACACAAAAGAGCTAAAGGTGCACTATGTAACATTTCTGGCTCCACCACCTGCTTGTGTTGTGTTATTGCTTGCTATGGATTTTCCTTGAATGTTCCTCAGTAAGTGACGCCATCAGGCCGAGTTACAGGTTAAATCTGTGGAGAGGTAACCCCACTCAGAATGTATGTTTTTCAAGATATTTTTCTTTTAAAATACAAGGAAGAAGTATGGAAGTTTAATGCCATACTTTGGAACATTACATGCAAAGAAATATTATCTCCTTTGACACAAACCTTTGACACCCTTCAACCCTCACATACTGCACCATAAAATAAAATTAAAAAGTAAAAATATCCTCATATTACACTATTTTACACTATGTTACATTGTTTACTCCTCAAAAACATATCTAGAGATGTTTTTTGTTTTATTCACACATGTTTAACATACAAACCCTGCATATATAGGCTGGTTCTTCTTTCAAACAGAAAACACTTTGTTCCAACTTGTGATGTCATGTGGTAATACAGGAAGTGTTCCACTGTGTTTTAAACACAATACAGCTTCACTGAAATAATGTGGATAATTTCAACCCTGGAATTGCGTAGTAGAGTAACAGAGTAAGATCTAGCATACAAATTCCTAGAAAACTTGCTTATGCCCAAATCCACTGACCGCAGCAGATAGTATCTCTGATGTTGTTAAAAAAAACAGCAATTCATCATTTTTAACACTTAACGGCGTGCTGTTGACAAAGCCAGACAACGCTGTAATTGATCTGTAGTACAACTCTCCGTCTGATGAAACATATATTGTCTAAAAGTCCACAAATAGCCAGTGTCCTCTAGACCTATAGCTGTAGCATTATGGATATAAGGAAACCTGCTGACTGAACCTTTAGTCGGATACATGTATTTTTCTCTGCACTTCTCATATTTCAGGCCGTGTGACTGGTCAGCAAACGGAACTGTCCATCTGCAAGGTCACCAATAAAATACAATCTTGATGAAGATCCGTGCAGCCAGCGGAAGTCATTAACTACAGGCCTGTATAGTAGCATTGACTGTGGAGCTTTGAAATGGTGTCTTGAATTACTAAGGGTTAAAATAGACACTGAAAGCACTATTTTTAGTTAAATAAATAGACATTAAAGGGCCCATATCACGCTATTTTCTTATTTGTTATATAATGTTGTTTCGTCATCACAAACATACCTGGAGTTGTGTTTCATTCACACATGTTTAACACACAAATGCTGCATATTTAGGAGTTTGTCTCCCAAATAGAAAACACTCTGTTCCACCTTTTGATGTCATGTGGTAATATGTTTTTAAACTCCATACACCTTCACTAGAATCATTTGGATGATTACAGCCTGAGAAATGCCAGTCTCTTCTGAACTAAAGGGAGCCGTTGACTTGAAAACTTCTACTACATGACATCACAAGGTAGAACAGACTAATAATAAAGGGTTACTCAAATACAGTATATGTAAATGAAACAAACACAAGGAGGTAACAACAATATAAAATGGCTTAACAACATTATAATATACATCAACGTTCAAACTACATGGACCACATTAAAAATGCTTCTTTCCCGTTGAAACTGAATGTTTCACAGTATGGCATTAAATCTTGCATTTATTCAGGGTTTAATCAGCATTTTTGGATATACACAAAACAAGCAATCTAATTGTGAGCAGGCCTGCCAGTCCACAGATCTGACCTATCACTTGACCTGGCAGAGACACTTTGTTCTCCATTCAGATAACTAAGTTTAATGCCATAATGTGGCATATAAGCAAAGCAATAACATCTCCATGGAGTCAAGCAGTTGGCTTATCCTCTACCAAAATCGTTAGATACTGCAGCTTTATTTATGTGTTTTGTATTGTTGCCTTACCAGACACAGCCCTTTTCATTTGCCTCAACTACAAAGACTTTTAGAACCATAGCATGATTAGGTCAAAAGTGTTTAAGTACATAGAGTAACAGGAACAAATAGTTTAAACCGGCAAGTCAACCAAACAATGGTATGACTCCAATGCTGCTTTAAAAATACATCATTGAAATGCCTGTCTTTTATCTGCACTTCTTAGAAAACAACATTACAGTCCTTTTAAAGAACTTCAATTGGAGACAAGGGTCAGATTGTCAGTTAAATAAAGGTGCATTGTGCATGGTTTTCTCCATGGAGATGTTTTTGCTTTCTCTGTAATGTTTCACAGTATGGCATTAAACCTTTCTAACGTCATAGAGATCAAAACAGACCAAGTTACAGGTCAGATCTTTCGAGAGCTCACAGTCAGGGGCCCGTCCACATGACAACGTTTTTGGTGGAAACGGAGAAGTTTGTATTTCTTTTGGCCTTTCGTCCATACAGCGCTGGCATTTTGGGGGGGAGCGAAAACTGTGTTTTTTGAAACCAGGTTTCACAGTGGAGAAATCTGAGAACGCCAGGGTTCGCGTTGTCGTGTGGACGAACAAAACACAGCTTTTGGAAAGCGATGACGTCGCGTTGCAGAAGAGAAAGGACTTTATGCGCATGCGCTCTTTGTAGTATTGCATTTCCGGTGGCTCTGGCTGTTTCCTGTTTACAGCACCACATATCGGTGTGGCATATGTATTACATCGTTTTCACTCAGTGCTCCATTTTTGTCTGGACATGAATATTTACTGATCCAACACGTGTGTGGACGCGATTTTTTTTCAACCAGCATTTAAAAAATCCAGGAGCGTTGTCGTGTGGACGTAGCCTCAGACTGGCTGTTTTTACAAATATTTTTAGCTATTAAGCCACCTGTAATTTAATGTAAGGTAGAGCTGTTTAATTTTGCTGTGGAACCTTCTAGGCAGAGCAATGGCATATCCATAGAAATAAGCAGGTGACGGACCCTCAACCAGAAAGTCGCATTGTGCACCTTTAACTGCTGAAGTGCAATAAACTATAGAGATTTTGAGGAAGTGTTTCGGGAAATTGCTATGACAAAACCATTCCTCAATAAGAGATAATTGACTTTTATTAACGCAATCCTATTAGTTGTGTTGTTTTGCATTTTCATTATGTAAATGTTTTTCATGTTGCCAAAGAAAGACAAAGAAGCCGCTTAACCTCATCTGTTTGAATCTCTATAGCTGTAGAGGTTGCATTGTTACAGATCACTAATGATAAAATTGCCTGTATTGTGTTGTGCTCTGATTATGTGCATTAATATTTATAATTTATTCGTGAATAGGATTTGTATGAAGGAATCCATTAGTTCTCATTCACCTGTAAAATGGCATTGTGGATTTGTAAAGACGTCTGTTTTGTTTTTTTATGGTTAATTTAGCGGTTTCTATGAAAGGAATTAGAAAGAACTCATTGTACCATTTATAAAGTTTGAGAGAAAGAGAGAGTGATAACAGCCACATTTACACTATGCTTTTCAGTCACTTTTGTGTCTCAGTCAAAGTCTCAGTGCACTTTGAGAAGAAGAAGAGTCATCAGGAGCCAGGTGAACACAACAGAAAAGGTCTTGCTCTGCTCTAGTGTTTTGATCGGCGATGAAATGAACCATTCCCTCTAAATATTTGCGCTGGAAAGTCTTATAGTCTTCCTGGGAGGTTTTATGCCACATTTGCTGATACATGAGGTTTTAAAAGCCTGTAGCATCTCAAAGGTCCATAGTTGGCCCCTTAGTTAGGTCCTTAGCTTGTGTTTTGCTCGGTCTTCATGGATACAGGAAAAAAAGCTTTTGAGACCATCACTTCACTCAAAACAAAATACATGCTGTGACTTGCTGATATTGTTTATGGAAAACGTGTGTGTGCTGAGTATTCAATTACAACATACAGTATTATCAGCACTTTTATACATCTTGGTTTGCTCTTTTTCTCTGTAAACAAACTTACCACCTTTTATTTAGTATCACTCGACCCTGAATCTATCATTGCGTGTCTTTACTTCCTGCTTCTTCAGACTGTGCAATGAACACTGCTAGTCCTGTACATGTGTCATCCACGTGCTATTCAATAATGCGAATTACCATTGGTACAGCTAACTAAAGTTTCCTTACCTGCTATTAATATTTTTGTATTTCTTGTCCGTATGTACTGTATAGCCATAGTCATAGACATGTATTGTACATAACAGTATGTACAATCAGCATTAAAACATGTTTTTTAGCTCACAAGAGTCAAATATGTGTGATATATGACCTGTATTGTTCAAAGTACTAATATTCTAGTTCAAATTATTAGATTTAAGTCAATTTTAATTGTTATTTATCTTCATTATTGATTGCATTTTTTATTATTATTATTCTGTTCTTGTACCCTCCATGCAAAACTGGAATTTTCTTATTGTGAACACATAAAAATGATCTTATCTTAACCCACACAGATAAGGCTTTAAACAAGTATTGTGTAATTTCTCATTCACCTCTGTAATGCCCTCAGATGTTTTCAGTTCATGTTTAGTCACATTTGATATGATGATTTGAACTATTACTGATTACAACTAGTGTTTTGATATGGTTAAAAAACATCTTATTATTCCCAGTGCAGAATTCTTTTCTGCAGAAGACCAAAATGCATAAAGATTCACTCCAATATAAATCCATTCATTACTACATACATATATTTACATGTGTATTAAAGGTGTATTATGTAACTTTTCTGGTGCTTGTCTTTCCTTCAGTTGTTACTGCTTTGCTTGGAATGTTCCACTAGATAGTATTAAACATACCGATCTCTATGGTGACAAGCAGGTGACTACAGAGAAAGTACAGAGCACATCTGTGAAGAGGTGAGCCCACTCATAGTAAAGGTGTATTGTATTTTGTATTGTTCAGAAGATATTTTCTGCACAGTAAAAATCTAAATACAAATCTGTAATTGATTAAATGCAAAATAGAGAAGTTTCAAGCAGCACTGTTGAGCATCACAGGAAAAGCTAAAACATATCCATGGAGACAAACAGGAAGTGAACCCTCCACCAGAAAAGTTGCATGGTGCAGCTTTAATGTAATGAAGCAATTGAATCCATACTACTGCAGTGATATCACACTGGAGGGGTTCTGCATGAATATTTTTGGTGGAATGTTCATTAGTTACCATGGTGACACAATGCAAAGATTAGCAAAAAAAAAAAGTTTTAAGAAACAAGAACAAATCAGATCACCTAAGCCTATTTTTGGTCAGATTTAGTTCAAATAAAGCTCAGATTAAAGTGTAACTTGAGTAACAGAGCTTCAGACAGAACAGTGCCTACAGTTAGCATCACGCCCCTAGGGAATGTTGATGACATTAGCTGCAAAGTATCAATACCATACAATAATCAAACATCAAAAGTAAAAAAAATAACACAACTTCATTAAAAATTTCATAGCTGTAATCCACATTCTATTCACTACAATACCGCAGATATATTATGATTTTACAGTGTGAGAACTCGAGCGGCTCAAGATCTGAAGAAAAAAAAATTGAAAGAATGTATTTCTCACTTTAAAAATGTGGTTTTGTGAATAGGACACATGTGTTTTGGCATAAGATCCCTCTGAGACAAGTGCCGCTCCTGTTGCCATTTTAAAGACAGTATGGGTCTTATCTAGTGTTACAAAGCTACAATGATTTCTTATTTTTCTACTGCTGCTCTAACACTGTAAGACTGATATAGCGCAGCCAGAATGGGTTGGGAAAACCAGCGGGGGGTGTGTCGTGAAAGTGTATAGGGTGCAGACCACATGTTTTGGACCAAGAGCCAAGCGAAAAGATAGGACTTCACCTGTGACTGGTTACAACATATAAAAACAAGAATTACAGTCCCTATTTCAAACTGAGGAGATGTAGTCACCCTTCACGAGCGGTTTGCAGATAAAACCCCCAAAAAGTACATGCCGAAAGCTGGAGAGAGGCCAGGGAAATAGTTGGGGAGCTAGCTGTTTTCAAGCTGTCATATTTGTGGTTATAGGCTTTTGTCCTTGGTTAACATTGACTTAAAAGGACTCGCTCCATTGGGAATGTTAAGATCGGATATCAGAATTTCAAAGAGAGAGATGAAAATGGACTTTGGAGCAAACAATTCTATCCAAGCCATTTAGCTGGCCCTATAGGATAATTATTGTTATTGGAATATTTTGTCTGGCAACATGCAAAATGTATCAACCTATTGACGGTAACTGTCTGTCTGTCGGTCTTACTTTTGAGAGGTACACTATTTAACTTTTCTGGTGCAATGTCCACCACCTGCTTGTCTCCATCGAGATGTTTGTTGAGGGCTTTGTCACAGTATAACATTAAACAGGAAAGCAGGTTATTCCACTAGACCAACTTACAGATCAGATTTGTAAGAATGTTCTGTTTTTAAGCTATTTTTCCAGCAATAAAAACACCTATAATTGAATAAATGCAAGACCATAGACTGTACAAAGTGTACTAAAGGAGTGTCACCCATAGTGTTAGGATCCAGTCAAATGAAGCTCACAAGGCTAGCAGTTATAGGAGCAAATTTGGAGCTCAATTCCATGTTAGGAATACAAATTTATTTACAGACACAAGCGAAAGAGTGAAATAAAAAGACCAGAATTATGAAGAGCGGGTTAATACGAACATTATAAGACCAAAATAACAAAGCTTCACTGCAGCAGTTACAGAGAGAGGGGTGACAGTTTTTCAATGTAAAGTAAATGTAAAGTCGATGGAGTCAGAAGCGCTGCCATGTTCCATTTCTAATCGGAATGCAGCACGGAGCTACTGTAGCTATGTCCATTTAGTCTATGTGCAAGACAGACTTTTAATGCCATAGTGTGGAGCATTCCTGTGGTGCAATGAAAACATCTTGAATTGCATCTTGCTTAATGCCTGAAGAAAATAAACGACCCCAAGTGACAACATTGTGGCTTCTTTTCAAGTTATTTTTATTGTGATTTTAATGTCTTTCTTTTTCATTTGAATAACGTTACAAATTATTCCCTACAAATAGACTTGCTTTCCCTTAATCTTCCTTATGAATGCTGTTATGATTTAAAACAGAAAAACGAGGTCCCCTGTTTCTGGAAATATATTTTTGACAACTCGGAAACCCACAATCAATAGTTTGGACGTCAGCTCCTTCTTGTGGCTTTTTCATATTGGAGTTTCTAGTATTTTTTAACAAGACATAATTTCAACCAGTGTTGGACACGTTACTTTGAAAAAGTAATTAGTTACAGTTACTAGTTACTAACCCAAAAAAGTAACTGAGTTAGTAACTGAGTTACTACACTATAAAAGTAACTAGTTACCTAGGAAAGTAACTAATGCGTTACTTTTTTTTTGTTAAAAAATGTCAAATAATTTGGATTTTTTTTTTACAGTGCATTATACAGCTTTTGCTGCTTGGCTGGCGTGGCTCCGTCACCATGGCCTTCATTGTTAACGGCACCGAGCATGCGATTATCATCATGGGGCCTGCTTCTTCTGCCCCTTCCTCTCCTCCTCCTCTCCTCTTCCTCCTCCTTTCCTCTTCCTCCTCTCCTCCTACTCCTCTCTCCATTGTTAACAGCACCTAGCATGCGATTGTCATCATGGGGCCTGCTGGGGGCCACTAGTTTAACAGAAGCGTGCGCCGTCCAGAGATGCTTCATTAAATTCGAGTTGCTTATATTGGACGTGGACAAAGTCTTTGGTCTTTGACACAATGTGCACGTAACATGTAGGTTTTTACCTTTTACCTCGACGAGGTTAAAATACTGCCTATACTTCTGTCTTCGACTCGGGACTCGCCATCTGACACGGGGTGTGTATTGTGTGTGTGCGCTACTACTGTGTGCTGGGATTGTGTGTAGATACCCGCCCACCGCCCACTGGGTGTCTCTGGTTGGCTCAACATGAAATCTTACTCTGCTTTAGCCAATCATCATTACTTATCCCGCCCTTACCAAAGGGAGAAAAAAAATTCCCCTGTGCCTATGCGAGTGATGCCAGTTTCAAAATGAGTAGGTTCAGTAACGCGGTAACACGCCGTTTAGTAACGGTAATGGAGTTCCTTTATTTTAAAAGTAACGCGTTACAGTATTAGTTACTGTCAACAGTAACGGCGTTACAGTAACGCGTTACAGTAACGCGTTATTAGTAACGCGTTACTGCACAACACTGATTTCAACACATTTTTACTAAACTTAACAAGCCCTTTAGACATACACACACACACACACACACACTTTAGCTGTTTTAAGTCGCAAATTAGCAGAGTATAAATTGTTTTACGTGCTAATTGGAACAGGTGAGTGATTAACTCATTCACTGCCGGCCTGTTTTCACAATGTCAACCCTTAGACTGCCAGAGCTTTTAGGTCATTTTCACTGATTTTTCAAGACTCACAGAATACTGAGTTCTTTGACTATATAAACATGGCACACATCAAAATAAAGTGTAAAAAATTATGCTTCTAACCTTTCCGGTTCTCAAGTAATTGATAGTAGAACATAGGGAAGTTTCAGCAAAAACACTGGTTTTTGACAAAAACTGGAGAAATGGAGCATTTTGTGCAAAGAAGGATTTCGAGCAGATCAGTGACTTTGACATCAATACTTATTGATTTAGTGACACCTCAAACATCTAAAACAACAGAGAAAGATATTTTTGATGACAAAGTAAATTTTTATTTACAAATATAAGAAATATAACTATATACAAATTGACAACAATCAACAAAACAAAATTTGAGAACAAAATTTGAGATCAGAACAATAAGTATACAACATACATAAAACAATACAATATACAACAATAATAAATAAAAAATAAATAAATAAATAAATAAAAAAGGAGAAATTCAATTTGTCAACTGGACAGGTACTGGGTCCAGTTGACAATGGATTCTACCTGGACGACTGAGGGATTCTTCACACAATTAAAAAAAAAAAAAAAAAAAAAAAAAAAACATTTCAAAAACAATGCCAAGAAACAGGTTTCAGCTAATAGTGACAGGTCATTAGAAGATGCCGGGGACAATCTCAATAAAATCCGCCCAGTGTTGGACTATATTATAAAAATTTAAAAACACGTACCAACCTGGGCAAAACATTTGCATAGATGGTATGAAGCAGAGATTGTTTTTGATCTCCTAGATCAAAAACAATCTCTGCTTGTCCCCGGCAAGCAGAGATTGTCCCCGGCATCTTGACACTGTCACTGTCATAGCTACACCATGTATATGGACAATTTTTATAATTCTGTGTCATTGTGTGAGAGCCTGTGGGCTGTGGGACACACAGGGGGGAACCAGGGGGGAACCAGGGGGGAACCAAATGGGATCAGGGACAAAAAGAGTGACTTGGGGGCAGGGGGAAAGGTTATGAGGCACAACAAGAAGGTCACGGTGTTAGCCTGGCATGACATGGTGACCACCTGCCACCATGATAATATGCAGACAGTAGATGTGTGGCATGTGTGGTTGTTCTTGCCACTCCAGATGCACCACCTGTAAATGATAGAAATATACATTACCTAATTGTATTTTTATTTTGTATTGCTGCAGTGTGATGTGGAGAATAGACACTTTTTATACACACACACACACACACATTTATTTATTTATTTTATTTTTTTTTTTTACCTTTCTTCGCTTTGCGAGCAGGAGGGGGGGTTGGTCCTCTGCTGGTTGAAGGCTATGTAAATAGAAAATTCCTTCACAATTACCACACAGCAGCATCATGTTAGTTAGTTAGTTAGTTAGTTCTTCTTACCCATCCCATGCCTCTCTGGAGACGAAGATCTCCTGCTTCCACTTGATCCTGACGGCTCATCAGATGAATCGGGGTCTGGCTCATGAAATGAGTGCCTCCGGAGCAGACCTGTGATGCGGGATACCGCGGAGACAGGCTGCAGAGACACCGCGGAGACAGGCTGCAGAGACACGCCGGATCAGTTAGATCTGCCTGAGGCGAGCGATCCGGGTGCGGGTAGGTCGGAGCAGCGGTCTCGTCTGCCCGGGGCGAGCGGTACGGGCGCACATGTTTTGGAACAGGGCGGTGCGGGCGCACGTTTCGGGGCAGGGCGATGCAGGCACACATGTGTCTGAGCAGGGCGATGGAGGCGCACATGTGTCTGAGCAGGGCGATGGAGGTGCGCAAGTGTCTCTGCCCAAGGCAGACCGAGGCGCGGGTATATCAGGGAGGAGGGAGGAGGACGACGACAGTGAACCGTTTTCCCTCGTTCGCTCTCCTCGCCATCTTGACTCTCTCTCACTACACTACACTACACATGTGCTGATCTTTTCCTGTCTTCCGCGTCTCCGATGGGCACACGATCGCTACCTACAGGTTGGGATGTACGAATTACACCTTAAAAGTTGCTCCAGGTCGTAACCTAGCAACCCCCGCTGAAAAACGCAATTGACGTATTTATCCGTCTCCGGCAGTCTACGTTTGGATTTGAGGGGACGTATTTATCCGTCTACGGCAGTCAATGAGTTAATGCCTTCCTCACAACAGCTGACACGTAATTTTGACATCTTTGGTAGATTAAATTTGCAGAAAACACAGCTAGCTCAATTACCATACCTTAGTACCCATGTTTACACGCACACATTTTTCTTGATTGTAGTGTACACTGTGGAAGAAGAGGACTAAGCGAGTGTGACGTCACCCATGGCATTCAGCTCCAGTCAAATGAAGCTTATCGAGGGCGTAGTTATAGGGGCAAATTTTCAGCCAGGTCCATATTTGGAATTATGACTGCGTATCATACAGTAGCAACCAAAGAGCCAATCCGGAGCAAGGCTGTTGAAGGTAATGCTTCTTCCTGTCCACACTGCAGGTTTATCAACGCTATCAGTCAAACCGGTTACTAACGCTAGCGATTAGTGGCTTCAAGGAAAGAAGGCATCTGATGGGTGTTATTAATGTTCGTATCTTGATTTACAAACAAAATAGCAAAATAAAAAAGGATCATAATACCAAAATGACAAGTTTGACAGCAGCAATTACAGAGAGTGGCAATGTTTTTTTGTTTTTTTTGTTTGTTTTTTTTTTAATAGAAAGTGAATTGGAGCCAGAATCCAATGCACATTTCCTATTTGTAACACAGTGGCTAGCAGGTTAGTTACTGTATGTCCTATACTGTATAGTCTATGGATTGTATTAGGGCCAGTGTTTTTGAATAGCATTAGTTCGCTAACTGAACAGGATCATTTATTACATGGTATTAGGCCAGCATTTGTTTTATATGTTTCCAACAAAGACCTCATAAAAACTCAAATTATTGGCTCATAAAATAACAACAGAAAGCCATAAACCAGGCCGATTCTGCAGGGGCTGACTGTCAAACCCAGTTTCTATTCACAATTAATACATGCAATAAATGCCTGTGTAAATATCAGATAGGATAAATCTGCTATTTTTCTGCTAATATAAATTTGATTACATCTCTCCAGGCCAGGTTTTATGTGGAAATGCTTAGATAAGGCATTGATGTATTATTTACAGCCAGAAATTAGCAAACATCTTTTCAGATTAGCTTGTTTGATCTGTGATAGTTAATCTTGAAAGGCTGAACGCAATAATCATTCGCATCTAATGAGATCTCATATTTACAGTTCATGATTAAAATGAATTTAATGACCCAGTAATTTTATTAGGATAACCAACTTAGTCCATATTTTATTCCTATGGAGCTCAACAGTGACCACCTACCCCCCGGTTCCGGAAGTAAAGTTTTTCTTAATCTTTCCCATAGACATTAATATTAAAAGTATGAAAGTTTGCTCAGGACTAATCAGCTATATGGTAACTAATGACCACACAACTTTAGTTTGATTAAAAATCTGTTTCTGAATCATTATAAATCACCAAGTTATTAAAACATTTCGCACAATCTTGTATTTAAATGTGCTTTAGATGTAAGGCAACTGTGTTATAGATATTAGTTCCCACACAGCAAAATTTTTCGAAAGGTCTGTGGGAAAAATGAATGGGAAATGTACTTCCGGAACCATAGTGAGCAGTCACTGTTGAGCTCCATTCAAATTCAATACAATTTGGATTCATGTGTAATTACTTACTTACGATATATAAGTTAGGATCCCATTATCCCATTTTATTTTTGTAAGATTTTTCCCCCATGAGGCAGGCTGTATTATAAATGCAACAATTTGAGACAAAATCAGACACTGCATCCTGTCTGCATCTAATTATGTGACATTTTTTTGACCGCAAACATGGAGGAAAGACTGTTGTTTATTTTCGTCTCACAGAACTGTGCCCATGCCCAAGAAATTCACAGCAGCATGAAGACTTGTTTGTAAGGAACAAGTTGGAGGATCACTATAGACTTGCACAAGCTTTATTGGTCCACAAGGGAAATTACGTGCTCCTTTCACTGCTATTAACAGTATAAAAACAGACAGTGAAGATGACCAGGCTTGTAGTGTAAAAACTTACTGTGTAAAGTAAAAAGTGGTCAAAAAGGTCTGAGGCCTTCTGTTGGAATTAGAATTAGAAGTCCTTTAATGGTCACATGGGGCAAACCAACACGTTTCGACACACGTGGTGTCTTTGTCTTGACATAATGACACACCACCCACTGAGCCATTTTTAAGGGATATGGGGTGGTATATTTGAAGTGATGCATGTTTAAGCAATCTTTAATCACTTATTTTCTAGATGCCATTTTAGATCGGGGCAGCAGTAGCTCACTTGGTTCGTATCCCGCTCTCAACGGGTTGGCCGTGTGTGATCCCAGCTCCCACAGATGAGTGCTGCCGTTGTGTCCTTGGGCAAGACCCTTAACCCCATCTCGCCCCCAGTGTCTGTGGACACTGGTAGCCCCCATGACAGAAGTACATCAAGGCCAGTTGTGACGTGGGCCGTCCTCCCGTGGACTCACCACCCACGGGAGGATTCTTGGGGGCTGGTGCATTGTGTTCTGGGCAGCAGATCTGTTTGGACTGCTGCCCCCATGACCCAGAAATGGAGAAGCGGAAGAAGATGGATGGATGGCATTTTAGATCAATATTGCGATTTAACATGTGCAAATTATAACATAATGATCCCCTGGTGTCATAGATTATAGCTGCATACGAGCAGCAAACACAGGCACAATAGGTCTTCATTAATGCAGTGTAACTTTGTTTCAATAGTATTGCTCTCCTCTTCCACCTCTTAGTTTAGCATGCATATATGTAGCAATATTGGACCTATATAATACTCCCAGTTCTGAAATCCTATTTTCATGCCCAGACTCTGCCCCTCACCTTGTAATAGTGATGAAATAACCTTTAAAAATATATGGCATTATAAACAGAAAACTTTGAAAGCAAGAGCCTATGCCCTCCAAGAAGCTTTAAGTCCAGATTCATTTTTAGGAGTGGATAGTTTATGACTCATCACTGTTGTGTCAGTAGATTAATAATATTTGAAGAGCTGACGAAGCCTCTCGGATGAGCGGCGAAACGTTTTCGACCAAACAAACTTTGTCCAGTTGACAAATTGAATTTCTCCTTTTATCAATATTTGAAGAGTTTTATTTTTAGAAACATATGAATCAACTTCTGTGCCCTTTTCCATGTGTGACTCACTGATGTTCCAAGATCATCATTCCCAAATAAACTGAAAAAAAAGACATCTGAATGGAAAGTCATGTGGTTGTAACAAATGCATGTCAAGGTTGAAATAAATTACACTATTTTTTTGTTTCATGATCAAACCATTCCAATGTTTTTTCAATGTTTTATTTTGACCACCCATATTACAACAGCATCATTCATACAGTCTTGATGTAGTGAATATTGAACAATGTCTTTTTGCTGCCTTTTCCAGCATAAATAACATAATTTCTCAAACCACAGCCCAGTGCTATAGGAGTGTGCACCATGCTCTGTAGGTGGCTCTGACCCCTCTCGCTCAGCTCCTGGACATAAACACTGACACAGGTGAAAACATCCCAGACTACTCCATAAAACGCTCTGTGGCCTCTCCTCCTCTCTCACCTCATCCCCCTCTCCTCTGTCTTTTTTATTCTTTATGGTCCCTGTCTTTCTTTCTCTCTTTCACTCTCTCTCCCCCTCTATCTCCCCTATCTAATTTTCTCTCTCTCTTTCACTCTCTTCTTCTCTCTCTCTCTCTCTCTGATCCTTCTCTCGCCGTTCTCTTCTATCCATCTTTTTTTTCTCTCCTCTCTTTTATGCTCATTCTCTCAGCCCTACCTCAGCCTCTCTCTTTCTCTCTCTCCTCGCTCACTCTCTCTTCCTCTCCCTCTCTCTGACCCCCTTTCACCTGATACCACTCTCTTAATTGCTGTCTTTTTCACCATCCTCTCTCTCTATCTTTTCTGTCTCTCTCTCTCTTTCTTTTCTCTATCTCTGTCCCCCCGTCTCTCTCTTTCGCTCTCTCCCTTGCTCTCTCTCCCCTCTCTCTTCCTCTCCATCTTGCCCCCCTTTCTGTCAATCTATCTACTGTTCAGACTCCCTCCGTTCACCTCCACTTGCCCTGTATTGAGGCACTAAGCTGTAAAGCACTGGCCCCTCAGAGGTCATGACCTTTACCTGAAAACCACAGACGACAGGTTGTATTTACACAGGTGAAACAGGAGGACACCGTATACTGGCCATTTTACTGTTGCCTTCACAAACCCACAAAGATGAATAAAACGTAACAACATGGAAAGTCTGGATTTGCCCCAGACATAAACAGCTACAGGTGTGTAATACCACCCAGAGACTCCAGGCTTTTAAAATAATATGTTACAAAATGTATAGTGCTATATTACGCAAAACTGACTCTTGTCTTGAGGTTTAAGCCATGTTATAATGCTGTTACCTCATTAAAAACATACCTGGAGTTGTGTTTTGTTTCATTCACATGTTTCAGTAATTCTTTATTATTAGTTTGTCTGCATCTCCAAAGCTCAAAATGCTCTGTTTCACCTTGTGATGTCATGAAGCAGAAGTTAACAGCTACCTTTTACCTTTTGTTCAGTAGAGAATGGCAATTTCAGGACTGAAATTATCCAAATGATTCTAGTTTACAAGGGAATTACTGTAAAATGGTTCAAAATATCCCAATTAAATTCAGATCTATGGAGAGTCAATCCCGCTCACAAAGAATCCATGTCTGAACAACAGAAAACACCTATAATAAATTTTTTTAAAGTAAAATGAGTAAAATAATGTCATACTGTGGCACATTCTATGCAACGCAGTAATGTCTCTATGATGACAGGCAGATGGAGGACTCCCCACCAGAATCTGTAAAAAAAACAACTGACTATACATTTTCTTGGTTATTATAATGGACATTATTTCCAGGTTCTCTCAAAATAAATAGGCCTCACTCCAATATAATCCTGAGAAATCCTGAGACGAAAAGATAAAATGACTCTGATCTTAACGCTCAGGTCAAAAATAGCTCTGTAGAGTCGATAGAATAATAACAGTTAAAACCATCAGTCAAGTCTTTTTGAGTGTCTCACAATGAAAAGCCCGCATTTTCTTCTCCTCCACTGAGCTTCTTTCACCTTTGTAAATGAGCCGCTTCAGTCAAGATGAGGGGATATTGATGCTTTTGTGTGAGTTTGAACCTTATCATTTGTGGACACTTTCATGCTCTCACAGACTGCACTAGACAGCGAACGGGAGAGATGTGTTCTTATCCTGGCATCAGTCAGAACAGTTTACTGCTATAAAATTCAAATTGTCATTCAAATATATTCAAATGTGAGCATGGTGATTGTGCTGTGCTGGGATAGAGGCAACACAACATCTGCATAGGCCATTATTGTAGTATTTTCCTCTCTCAGTTGCAAAAGAGCTTTGTATGAATGGGCATACAGAAACTGGTTGCTGGATTTAAAGTCCAATATTACACAAAACTGACTCTTGTGAGCATTAAGTCATGTTAAAATATTTTACTTCCTCAAAAATATACCTGGACTTGTGTTTTGTTTCATTCACACATGTTTGAGTAATCCAGCATTATTAGTCTGTTTACATCTTGAAAGCTCAAAATGCTCTGTTCCACCTTGTGATGTCATGTAGTGGTAGTTTATGTTTGCGAGAAGAACTCAGCCTAAGTATGCAGGGTCGGTGTGTTAAAGATGTGTGAATGAAACAAAACACAACTCCAGGTATGTTTTTGACAAGGAAACAGCATTAGAACATCAGAAAAAAGCATAATGTGGGCCCTTTAAAGAAGGCCTATTGTGCTTGTGTCTGCTATATAGTTATAATCTATGACAATCATGGATCATCATCTTATAATTTGTACATTTTAAATTGCAATATGGGAGCAGACATCGCCGTAAACATCAGCACAACAAAGAGTCATAAAGCTCTTGGCTGCATATGGACGCTGATTTTTTTTTTTTTTTTTTTCATTTGCAACAAAATTACTACTGGATGATGCCAAATCTGACACATATCACAGATTAAGAAAATAAAACTGGAGAATGAAGTAAGTGCACAGCAGTGGGTGTATGCCAGTGGCAGTGAAAACATGGACTGATCGGCAACACATTAATGATTAAAGCTTGCTCAAACATGCACAAATCACTCCAAGTACATCACCGAGAAGGGAAAGAGGAGATTCAGATAGATTTGAACGTGCACAATGTCGAGGCTGCCGTTAGAGGGTTAAAATTAGACTAGGCAGTTAAAATTAGGTTAATATCAATAGCTGTTAACCTGAAATTTGACATGCAGCCAGCAGTGAAAGGAATGGACACTGAAATGATTAGAATGAATCTGGTGAAAGAATATGGACTTCAAAAAGGATTGTCCTTTATGGAAAACCATCTAATGATGTCATAAAAATTTTTACAAAAAAGGCAAAATATTGGCATAATTTTGTTAAACATTTCACATTTTAATTTCAATATTTTGATATGAAAATAAAGCTACAATGCAGTCAGTAAATCATATTGAAATTAATTTAGTTTGTTTCAATATATATAATTTTGATCATTTTGGGCACATTATTAACAAAATGAACAAATACTTAAAGGGATATGCCACCCCCAGGTCAAATTTGGGCATCTCCCCACAGTCCAGAGACTAAAATAAGTGGTGGAAAGCGTTTTCCTGCTCACCCAGCCATTGTCCGAGTCTGTCGCCACTGACCGCCGCGGTATCTGCAGCTCCTCCGCCTTAGACTGGAGTCTAACGTCGCCAGAGAAAGATTTCGGCCAAAAGGAATTAATTTGCCCGATGCGTTTCCCAATTACTTTGTGTGTAGTGCGCATTCATATCGAGTGCAAATAAATGTGCAAATCAACACGGAGAGCTTGCCTTGGTCATTTTGGGTGGGAACTATTTTCCAGTGCGTAAGAATAAAGCCGTATCACGCACCACGCTGTGCAACAGGGGAACTCCCTTCCTGGTGCGTAACTGGGATTCCCCTGGCAGCGTGCTGCGTGATACGGCTTTATTCTTCCGCACTGGAAAATAGTTCTCACCCAAAATGACCAAGGCAAGCTCTCCGTGTTGATTTGCACATTTATTTGCAATCGATATGAATGCGCACTACACAGAAAGTAATTGGGAAACGCATCGAGCAAATTAATTCCTTTTGGCCGAAATCTTTCTCCGGCGACGTTAGACTCCAGTCTAAGGCGGAGGAGCAGCAGATACCGCGGCGGTCAGTGGCGACAGACTCGGACAATGGCTGGGTGAGCAGGAAAACGCTTTCCACCACTTATTTTAGTCTCTGGACTGTGGGGAGATGCCCAAATTTGACCTGGGGGTGGCATATTAAAGATCCCATGACATGGTACTTCTTGATGCTTTTATATGGTGCCTTAATGGTTCCCTAATACTGTAAATGAATCCTTCTTCAAAATCAAGACTCAGTGCATGAGAAAGACACATCAGACATGGTTAAAAAATATCTCTCTGAACACCTCATTCTGGGCGTTGTTGCTTGAATGCAAGTGAGAAGGACAGAGATAGGTCAGAGCTGCGGGTGGGGAGGCCAAATGCGCCGCTGGTTCCTTGTTTTAGCGGTGCGGTGTGTGCTGTCCCCACTTCCGTGTTTTAAGCGTGGAGGAAGAAAGGAGAGGTGTTTCAATGAAAAAAACACATTTTCACTTGCCTGGAAGAATCCATGACTCATCGCTGTACCAGCGGTGAGTCTGGTAACGCTTGGTCCAGAATGCGCTGCGGTTGCGCATAGACAGACAGCTAAGTGAACCAATCAGAGATTGCGCCATCTTGATTCAAAACTGAGGAGAAACTTCCGCTGCCTAAGAGTGACTTTGCGGGCAAAGGCGGGTGCACTGATGTCACCATCTTTGAACGAATCAGAATCGTGGAGTCTGTTTTTAACCGGAGGAGCGAGGGTGGAGCGAGGGTGTCCAAATGGTATCGCGCTGTATAGGAAATACAGAGAGATATCATTTGGCTGGCCAGGTAACATTTTCACAGAAAATAAAATTAAACCACTGCTGTTTCAGAGGTCCAGAGGGTCGGATAAAGGACTTCCGAGCCTGGAAACCCTTACACGTGCCTCCAGGGAAATAAAAAAGCATTTCGCTCATTCGCGGTCCAAACTCTCTGGGCGTGAGTTCAGAGAGTGTGGGTAGAAAAACAGACGGGGGGTGGAACTGCATTTTCCGTGTGACGTCAGAAAGTTTCCTTCTTCAGAATCGCCCGTTTGAGCTGTGTTTTTTTCAAACGCAGAAAAGAACCGCAAATGCTCAGTTTACACATTTTGCAACTTTTAGCCATGAAGGGGGGGGGGCTAAACAGGGTAGGGGAGCTCACATTAACATTCAAAAACCTCAGAAAGTGAAATTTTCATGCCATGGGACCTTTAACAAAAATAAGGCTAACATAAATAAAATAAACAAATAAAATAAAGTATTTTTTTTTATTTTTAAACAGCTAACTTTTGCATGCTTTGAGTAATAAAATAGGGTTTTACTAAAATAGAAGAAGAAGAGAAGAAGAAGTTACTTTATTGATCTCACACTGGAGAAATTCTTCTCTGCATTTTAACCCATACAAAACTCATTGACATTTAAAGGTGTACTGTGTAACATTTCTAGTGGAGGGTCCAACACCTGCTTGCCTCCATGTAAATGATACTGCTTTGTCTAGAATGTTCCATAGTATAGATTAAATCTATCTATAATTGAGGATGCAAACAGGTTACCGCGCTACACTACATTACAGTTCAGATCTGTGGAGAGTCTCCTTTATTCATTTTTGAGCAATAGAAACACCCATAATGTTGGATGGATATGTTTAATGTCATACCATGGAACATTCCAGGCAGAGCAATAACATCTCCATGGAGATGAGCTGGTAGCGGACCCTCCTTCAGAAAAGTTGTGCAGTACATGTAAGTTTTTTTCTCTCTCTCTCTCTCTCTTTTTTGACGTACTAAAGCAATTTGTAGTTCTAAAAGGGTCACATTGACCAGTGGCGTATTGACAGCGAGACAAGGAAAGCTGGGTAATAGTATTAGCTGGTTGGACCCTATCAAATATCAATCACACATAACCTGATCTTTCCCTTTGCCTTCCTCCCAGCATCCTTTGCCTTCTCCTGAGCATTGGACTTCCACAAACAACTCAATATTACTAAATAACATGTGGCAAAAGCTCTCATTTGGAGCTTCAATCATCCCTCTGTATCCGTCGTCCTGATAGATTAAAATTACTGTAAATGCAGATGTATGGGAGCCATTAGACTTGCTTTATTACCAGTGATCAAAAGCTCTAACCTCATAGGGGCTTTGCTGTTCACTCAAGCAACAAATATAACTGTTAAGTCCTGGAAAGAATTGCTAGTTTTAATTTAAATATAAATACATCTTCATAGGGAGATTATTCTTATTATTATTATTAACTAGACATTTCTAAAGGATTTAAAGGATACTGTTCAACGACCACCACGAGACAAAAGTTCCTCTCATCTTCCTTGTGAAGCGAAGAAATGTATCCTGGAAATGTGATCTAGTGCTTTGGAGACAAATGTCATTTAAAGGCATCATTATGATATTTTCTCATCTATGATCATGTTTCCTCATCAAAAACATACCAGGAGTTGTGTTTTTGGTTTTTTCATTCACATATGTTTAACTCAAAAACCTTGCATATTTATTTGAGTTCTTCTCTCAAACTGAAACACTCTGTTCTCCCTTGTGATGTCATGTGGTAATACAGGAAGTGCCCCACTGTGTTTTAAACTCCACACACCTTCACTTAAATCATTTGGATGATTTCAGCCCTGAAATTGTCAATCTCTAAAGAACTAAAGGTAAATAGGTAGTTGTTACCTTGAAAACTATCACTACATGACATCACAAGGTGGAAAAGAGCATTTTGAGCATTTGAGACTAATAATAAAGGATTGCTTGAATCTGTAACTGAAACAAAAAATAACTCCACGTATGTTTTTGATGTCTTAAAGCTCAGAAGAGTACATTTTGTGTATTATAGGACCTTTAAACAGTGTGTGTGTGTGTGTGTGTGTGTGTGTGTGTGTGTGTGTGTGTGTGTGCGTGCGTGCGTGTGTGTGTGTGTGTGTGTTTGTGTGTTGTGAAGTGTGACCAGTGATTGAACTTCCAATAAAACTATGTCATGCATTTTGTATTCATCCCAATGGTGGATTTCAACATCCCACAATAACACCCAGTGGCATGCTCCCATGACTCAAAAATGTAACTCCTGAGAAGTTTGGACAGTTGGCAGTGAAATATTATAGAGCTTTCTCTGGTCTCTAGATTTCAAGGCAAGTATCTGTGACCGCTATTAAAATTATAATGGTTGTAAACTCTATTTCAAATACCTGACTGTGTTTTGGATTGTTAGGAAAATCAAGTACACCCTCTTTTTATGCACAGGTCTTGGCCTCAACTGACTTTTACTTTTTAAGCAGAATATGTTTAGAATTTTGCAACTTATTTTTAGTTGAACCTACTTTGTAATTTAAAGATGCTCTTTCTGATTTTTACTGTGTTTAAAAACCTGAAAAGCAGAACTAGTTCATTTCACAGTGGTCCAAAGTTATTCCTCACGTACCTTATGCATTCCGTAGTCGTAAGTATTCATCATCATAAGCACTTTTCACCACAAAAACTAGCATGCTAACTGCATACTTTCTGCGTTCCTTAATAATAAAATGCTTTATAATTAGATGCAGACAGAGCACAGCAGATTCATTTTGACCTCAAGAGTTGTTTATACAATATATATGTACTGGAGAAAGATACATTTTGCTTAATTACATTTTTTAAAAAAGACTTTTAAAGGTGCACTACGCAACTTCTAAGGTAGAGAGTCTAGCTACTTGCTTGTCTCCATGGAGATGTTATTTCTTTGCCTGGAATCTTTCACAGTATGGAATTAAACATACTTCCTTTGCATTTGTTCCATTTCAGGTGTTTTATCGTTCAAAAAATATCTTGAACTCTTACCATGTGCGGCTTGCTTCCACATAGATCTGAATATTAACCTGTTTATTTCCATACTGCGGAATAATCAAGACAGTTATATCTCCACAGAGACAAGCAGATGGCAGAGTGTCCACCTGAAAAGTTACACAGTTCACCTTTAAAACTTGCATGGAAAAATCCAGACTCATCGCTGTACCATCAGCTGATATGGATCTGTATAACAAATACAGAGAGATATCCTTGCAACTTTAAAGCAGAATAAGGAATTCTCATTTTTAGTTTGCGTGGCTTTAAAGTTTTAGTTGTACTACACTAAAAAAAAAGTTTGCAAAGAAAAGAGTACCCATGACACAGTAGTTTATAGTATTATAAATGGAAGCTTTATTATACCACATCCAGTTAATTCAAAGTCCCAAGACAATTACACCACACACACTTTTTTTCTCTCTGAAATATATTGAACCTCACAGCAAACTACTACCACAGCTATTGCTTATAATCTTCATGGTTCGATTTGATTCATTTGTTTTTTAAGTGTAGCTGGCATGTCAGGGCGGTAAAATGCTGAAAAAGCGCTTTCTCTAAATGTCTGAAGGTGAAGTCCAGGGTCAGACCACAAACAATGTAAGTCCCCATTGATGTACAGACGCTCACTTCATCCTTCTTTGTAATAGCCCTTATAAAGCAGGTACCAAGAAGAAGTGGGCAGACTAAAATGTTATTCAAGCACTGTTCATTTGAAATTAACTCCCATTTTTAATCATGAGTGAAGAACATGTTTCAAACGGTTAGCCATGCCCACTCTGATGTTTAACCATGATAGAGTAACACATGTCTTGGATAGTCACTAGTATTTGTTGGATGAGAACCATGTCAAAACAAAGCTAATTGAATAAAATAGTATTTTCCTTCAGTCTCTCTCTAATGTTTATTTCCTTAAACAGTTGCTTTTATGATTAACTGTACAGTGTAGAAATGAAAAAGATGTCTTAAAGATGCACTATGTAGCGTTTCTGATAGAGGGTCCACCACCTGCTTGTCGCCATGTAGTTTTTTTGTTATTGTTTTTCACAGTGAGAAACATTTATTCTTATTATGAGTGCAGCAGCCTCTGCACAGGTCCAACCTTGCTTCCTTTTTCTCTGTAGAGAAGTACTGAGTTAGACTCAGAGCAAAAAATAATAATAATGGAGGCATAAGTGCAATTTCTTCAAATAGTAACTCAGGAATACATTACCCGTCAAAAGTCATTCAGTGCTTTTTTTTTTTTTGAAATTATATATATATTCAGCACTTTCTACACTGTATATTCATACGGAATATAGTTTCCTGAAATGGTTTTCACTTCACAGCTCTGCCTTGTCAGGGTCAAAAATGCCAAAAGTGCAAATCAGGGTTCAAAGCAAAGGCTGGCTGTTTTAAAATCTAAAGGTTTTCAGTTACATTTATTTTTAGTTTATTACATGGGTTCATTCATAGTTTTGATGCCTTCAGGGAGGACATACAATGTAATAATCATGGAAATAAAGAAGAAAAATACATAGAAAAGCCTGTCTAAACATTTGACTAGTGGTGAACGTTTCTTTTTTCTGGCATTGATTTACATGGACCCAGACTCATCCCTCTTGGTAACAGCTCTTGCTCCACAGATGCTGGTATAATTTTTCCATGTTGGTTTCTCCTCTTTAGTGGTCGCTGGTCGTGAGGTTAATGATTTAACGAGTGGGACTGTGTGAGTAGCAGACGTGTATTCAAAGTGCAGCTCACCGGGACACTGTTATTTCTATCTAATTGTTTCCTGATCTTTGCCCTTGAGGTTTGGGCTGACCCTACATATCCTGAATGACGGAGAAGATGGAGGGGAGGAGGGAGGAGATCCAGATCCAGGTGCCAACAAAGTACAAGACTCCAATTTGGTCCTGACATAAACTCAATCCATCACCTCCAAATGCAAAACCTGGATGTGTTTAAAGTCTCCCTTTGGTAATTCCACTCAAATTGTCTCCATGTAGACAGTTGTAATGGTACAGGTGAGGCCAGGACTGATGCACACAATGTCTGAAACTAAATGTAAATAAAGCTATAATACAGGCTATAGAAATTCATTTTTAAAAAACAAATTAATCCCATTCTAGGTGTACAATTTTCCATTGGCCTACAGATCTCAACAGCAGATAAGTTACACAGACAGTTATTTTCAGTCTCCCCAGAAAATTAGGCAAAGCAAGTTTATTTGTACAATTCACACACAAAGTAATTAAAAGTGCTTTACAGAATAAGAAAGACATTCAAATCACAATACAAACAGATCAGGACAAACATCTGCATAAAATTACATAAAATTAACAACAACAAAGAGAGAGAGAGAGAGAGAAGAGTGTGGAATAAAAATCTTTCAGTCATGTGTCCAGCTAAACAGAACTGGTTTGAGCCTGGATTTAAACATTGTCAGAGCAGAGGCCTGTCTCACATCTTCAGCCAGACTGGAAAACTTTAGCTAAATAAAACTGAAATACTGACCTCCTGTGTTTAGTCCTGGCCTGTTCAGACATCAACAGGAGGCTAGAAGTAAATTAGGACTAAATTAGAACTAAACCAGGACTAAAACAGAACTAAACCAGGACTAAAGCAGAACTAAACCAGGACTAAAGCAGAACCAAGCCAGGACTAAACCAGAACTAATCCAGGACCAAACCAGAATTAAACCAGGACTAAATCCGAACTAAACCAAGATTAAACCAGAACTAAACCAGAACTAAACTAGGTCTAAAACAGAACTAAGCCAAGACTAAACCAGAATTAAACCAGGACTAAATAAGAACTAAACCAGAACTAAACCAGAACTAAACCAGGACTAAACCAGACCTAAACCAGGTCTAAAACAGAACTAAACCAGGACTAAACCAGAACTAAACCAGAACTAAACCAGAACTAAACCAGAATTAAACCAGGACTAAATCAGAAATAAACCAGGACTAAACCAGAACTAAACCAGAATTAAACCAGGACTAAAGCAGAATTAAAGAAGGACTAAATCAGAACTAAACTAGGATTTAACCAGAAACCAGGACTAAACCAGACCTAAACCAGGACTAAAACAGAACTAAACCAGGACTAAATCAGAACTAAACCAGGACTAAACCAGAATTAAACCAGGACTAAATCAGGACTAAATCAGAACTAAACCAGGACTAAACCAGAACTAAACCAGAACTAAACCAGAATTAAACCAGGACTAAATCAGGACTAAATCAGAACTAAACCAGGACTAAAGCAGAAATAAACCAGGACTAAACCAGAACTAAACCAGAATTAAGCCAGGACTAAAGCAGAATTAAAGAAGGACTAAATCATTTGCTGTTGTTTTTAGTTATTTTATTATTATCCCTTTATTGCTTTTTTAGTAATGTTTTTATAAATGCTTTTGTTTTTAGTTATTTTATTATCACTTTATTTATTGCTATTTTAGTAATGTTATTATTAAGTTCTATTGAATTTTATGTGCAGCACTTTGGAAACTGCCTCTGTTTATAAAATGTGCTATAGAAATAAAGTTGGATTGGATTGGATTGGATAAATCAGAACTAAACTAGGATTTAACCAGAAACCAGGACTAAACCAGACCTAAACCAGGACTAAAACAGAACTAAACCAGAACTAAACCAGAATTAAACCAGGACTAAATCAGAACTAAACAAGGACTAAATCAGAACTAAACCAGGACTAAACCAGATGTAAACCAGGACTAAATCAGAACTAAACAAGGACTAAATCAAAACTAAACCAGATCTAAACCAAGATTAAAACAGAACTAAATCAGAACTAAACAAGGACTAAATCAGAACTAAACTAGGATTTAACCAGAAACCAGGACTAAACCAGACCTAAACCAGGACTAAACCAGAATTAAACCAGGACTAAATCAGAACTAAACAAGGACTAAATCAGAACTAAACCAGGACTAAACCAGATCTAAACCAGGACTAAATCAGAACTAAACAAGGACTAAATCAAAACTAAACCAGACCTAAACCAAGACTAAAACAGAACTAAACCAGGACTAAATCACTAAACCACTAAACCAAGCACTAAAACAGAATTAAACCAGGAAATTGGCGGCACGGTAGCTGATTGGTTAGCGCTCTTGCTTCACAGCAAGAAGGTTCCGGGTTCGATCCCCGGTTCGCCCAGGCCTTTCTGTGTGTGTTCTGTGTGGAGTTTGCATGCATGGTCTGGGTTTGATCCCCGGGTCGCTGGAGCCTTTCTGTGTGGAGTTTGCATGTTCTCCTCGTGTCTGGGTGGGTTTCCTCTGGGCACTCCGGTTTCCCCCACCAACCCAAAACATGCACCATAGGTACCTCCAGCTTAGGTCCTGACCAAACCAAAGCAAGAAGATCATGGAGATGGTCCCCGGGCGCCCTAATGTGTGTGCTGCCCACTGCTCCTAATATATATACAGTATATATAGGATGGGTTAAAATGCAGAGAAGTGTGAGATCAATAAAGTTCACTTCACTTCTTCTTCTTCTTATATCAGGACTACATCAGAACTAAACAAGGACTAAATCAGAACTAAAGCAAGACTAAATCAGCACTTTATCAAGACTATCAGGAGGTCAGTCCCTGTGGGCTCTTGTTATTATATAAACTGCTTTAAATGTTATTAATAAAAAAATAAAAAAAAACTTGGACTAAACTAGGACTAGCTAGAACAGGACCAAAGGAGGTCTATATCAGGACTAAACCAGTATCAAACCAACACAAGTACAAGTGTGAACGTAGTCTATTTGGTATGTCTTATACAAACATTTAAATCCACTATTTACCTGTTTACAATGTCCCATCTTTTCTGAAACAAGACAAATAAAGTCCCTCTTATCTGGCTGATAGCAACAAGATGGAGAGCGAGACACTGTACGTGATTGGACCAGAGTTTGAGTGACTTCTGAAGACTTGACTGGTGTTTGGCTTCTCTAAACAATTTTGAGGTTTGAATCGTTTCAGTCTTGGCTTGACTCCTCACACGTGGCCTGCCTCCAAGTCCAGTTTTCTTTGCATTAACTGTGTCCAGAAGGTGCTGCCTGCTACACAGATTTGCGGTGTTTAGGATTTCAGAATGTGTGCAGAAAATGTTATAAATTACAACTGAAAGGACAAACATGTGTTGTGAGTCAGCGGGGAATAAATCTAGACGCATTGTTTGGAAATTGCGTAGCTCTTGGACACTGCTCAAAAGATCGGCCTATTGGGAGCCTATAGGTTTCAACAGTGCATTGATGAGCTGACAAAGTTGTAAACTGCGTTGTTTACTCTAGTCTATCATATCAGGGTTAAAGATCCCATGACATGGTACTTCTTGATGCTTTTATATGGCTCCTTAATGGTTCCCTAATACTGTAAATGAATCCTTCTTCAAAATCAACACTCAGTGCATGAGAAACAGAGATAAGATGAGAAAGAGTATTTTTTCTCTCTCTGAACAGGCCATTATGGGCGTTGTTGCTTGAATGCAAATGAGGAGAAAAGAGCTGGCCTATAGTAGAGGGTGGGGGCGTGGCCAAACTCTCCGCTCTCGCTCTCAGCTCTCAGCTGATCCATTTCCGTGTTTTTGCACGGGGGGAGAGATTTGAAGCGTTCCATTGAAAAATAAACACATTTCCACAGAAAATAAAATTAAACCACTGCTGTTCAAAGGTCCAGAGGCTCAGATAAAGGACTTCGGAGCCTAGAAACACTCGGACGTGCCTCCAGGCAAATAAAAAAACGCATTTCGCATTGCCTAGCGCATTCGCAGTCCAAACTCTCTGGGCGTGATTTACAGAGACGCTGAGTACAGACAGACGGAGGTGGAACTGCATTTGCATTTCTTTTTTCGATCTGATGTCAATAAGGTGCCTTATTCAAAATCGCCCGTTTGAGCTCCGATTTTTTGTAATGCAGAAAAGGATCGTAAATGCTCAGTTTAGACATTTCGCAACTTGTAACCATGGGGGGGCCTAAACAGGGTAGGGGAGCTCACATTAACAGAAAGTGAAAATTTCATGCCATGGGACCTTTAAAGATGTATAATGTAATTTTTCACATCTGCCCTCTGCTTGTCTCTATGGAGATGTTATCACTTTGCCTGGTTTATTCTTCATTATGGCATTAAAGCAGATCTATTGCAAAAGCGACCTTTCAGAGCTTTTAACATGTTGTTTCCTCTTCTCATTTACAAGTTAAGTTATTTTTGGAGTGATTTGTGCATGTTTGAGAAACATTTAATTACTCATTTTCAAGACGCTGATCAATCCATGTTTTCACCACCACTGGCATACGGCCACTGCTCTGCACTTACTTACTTCTCCAATTTTATTTATAGTCGGCGACATGCGTAGGATCGTAGGATTTGGCAGCATTGTGTAGTTATTTTGGCACAAATGAAAATAAATAAAAATACATTAATCGCTAGTATGAACTGAACAGAGTTGCAGTTGCCTTTGTGATGACGTTTACGGCAGCATCAGCTCCCACAGGGCACCTCAGTTTTCTAACATAGACCTCAGCAGACCTGTTTCAGAACTGAAGTCGTTTGGATGACAATTGTGATTTATATGAGCAGATTTTAACATAATGATCCACGAGTGTCATAGATTATAACATATAGCAGGTTCAAGGCAATATGTGTTCTTTAAATGTATCTATAACCTTGAAAACCGCCAGACCAAGTTACAAGTTAGATTAATGGAGAGGTGATAAGAATATGTGTTATCCAAGTTATTTTTAAGCGATAAAACTGTAATTGAATAAATGTAAAATACAGCGCTTACTTTGGTAGTTAGAAATATTTTCCTGGATCGTGCTTATATTTTTTGGCAAGTTTTGTATTGATAAATTGGTTTCATCCTTATCTGCGTTTTGAAATGAAGTGCCCAAAGAAAACACAACCCATTTCCTGGACTTTTTAGATTAAATTCTTTATCTGCCATTAGTTCTTGGAATATGTCACTTGTGATAGATTCAACCGTCAAAGCAGATCTTGGAACGGAGAAGCAATCCACTTAAGTTGAATTTCAGTTCATTGTTTGTTAAACTGAACTTTTCTGGAAGAGGAGATGCCATTTCTTTGCCTGGAATGTTCTCATTCCATTAACCATTCCATTAACACTTTTAATTTAAAATAAACATATACAATAAATAAATAAGTAAAGAAAAAGTTTCAAATTTTCAAAAAAGAACAAAAACAAGCAAGAAATATAAACTTGGCTCTTTTCATGTTTCCATTTTGAATATCACAAAAAATTGTCAGTTTTGGTTGTTTTTACAACTAACATTTTATATGACAACATTAGATGATGAAAAACATGTGGAAAAAAAAACTCATGTAAACTACAGAAGAAGCATTTTTCTATTTTAGATGTAGAGACGTTTCATAGTGAACATTTAAATGTCCTGTATTACACACAATTGATCTCTTGTGAGCTTTAAGCTATGTTAGAATGTTATTAACTCCTCAAAAAACTTACTTGGAGTTGTGTTTTGTTTCATTCACACATATTTGAATATGTGTTTTTATTATTAGTCGGTCTACATCTCCAAAGCTTAAAATGCTCTGTGATGTCATCAAGTGGCAATTTTTTTTAGTAGAGATTGGCAATGGCAATTCCAGGGCTAAAATTATCCAAATGATTTTAGTGTAGGTGTATGGAGTTTTAAAACACAGCAGAATACTTCCTCTATTACCACATGACATCACAAGGTGGAACAGAAGAAGAAGTGAAGAGAAGAACTCAGCCTAAACGTGCAGGATTTGTGTGTTAAACGTGTGAATGAAACAAAACAACCAGGTATGTTTTTAATGAGGAAACAGCATTATAACACACACATCAGATAGATAATATGGGCCCTTTAAATAACAAACAGTGTGGTAGAAGAAATCATTGACATTTTAGACTAAATGTTTTGCCTTGTGGGTAGTTTTGTGCATGAAAAAAAAGTTCCAGAATAAATTGTTTCATAATCTCTAATTACAACAATAAAGAGGCATGATTCTTCTTGCCTTCTGTCCGGGCTCTAGCTTGATTTTGTACCAAAGCCATTAAATGTTGCTTTGTGATTCCTGATATCCTCTTTCCTCTCTGTCCCTCTTTTGTTTATCACTGGAGGGGCCTAAATTAAGTTTCAGCCCGGGCGATCCAAACCAAATATATCCATTTTCTTGTCTCACACCACGGCGACCAGGAGTCTCATATTGCTTTTTGTGCTCTGCATTTTCCATAGCAGACATTCACATTACTGGGGTCACTGCAGTTGTGGTTTATGGGCTGAAAAGGGTTGGAAAGGTCAGTCCTGCTGTGATGGTCCAGAGTGTAGCCAGCCCCTGACAGCACCCTCTAGAGACAAAGTTGTGTCGGGGCAAAAAGGAGGCACATGGCACGGGGAGGGATGGAGGAATGAATTTGAAAGTGGAAGAAATCAACTTTTCTGGTATCACTTTACAACAGTTACACTTTTTTTTTAAACACTTTTGAGCCTTAAATAAGACATGAACAAAACTTGAAGGTGCATTGTGTGATTTTTTTTGGATGAAGGTATGCATTTGAAAGTGGAATAAATCAAGTTTTCTGGTATCACTTTTTAACAGCTACACTTTTATAAGCCTTAAAGATGCATTGTGTAACTTTTCTGGTGGAGGGTCCAACAAATGCTTTTCTCCATAGAGATGTTATTGTTTTGTCTGGAATGTTTCATAGATCTTTTTATCTTCAGACCAAACCAGTTACAGGTCAGAGATGTGGAGACGTGATCCCACTCACAGTCAGAATTCCTGCTTTTCTCCATATTTTTGAGCAATAAAACCACCAGACTGAGCTGTTTAATGTCATACTGTGGAATATTCCAGGCAGAGCAATAACATATCCATAGAAAGAGGTGACGGACCCCAACAAAAAAGTAACATATTGCACCTTTAATTCACAACGAACACATAGTTTATTAAAAATGACTCTTAATAGCTTAATAACTACAGAGCTAGGGGTTAGGAGTTAGGGTTATAGTATTATTTAACTAGTTACCAAGCCTGAATCACTAATCAATAACTGTTCATTATGCTTAAGGCTAATTAAAGTCTAGTATAAAGTGCTACCCGAAGCAAAAGACAAAAGATTACCATCTGCTTGTCTACATGATATTTCTTCGGCTGCAAGGTTTCATGGTAAAGCGTTATTAATTATAGGTTTATATTTGTATCATTCTCACTGTGAGGAGACTTCTCCAAAGACAATAACACCTGGAACTTGCCCTGTTGCATTGAAGAAAATCAGGTGACGGAAAAGTTGCACCAGAAAAGTTACATATAACTTTAAAACTTGAAGGTTGAATGGCGTTCACTGCTAGTTTAGAGTTTAGAAAAATGTACAACAATGTAATCTGTGACACATTGTAAAACGTACCAAAATAAAATGACAAAAATAATAGTGAGGTTTTGTAGCATTACTAATTTGCAGATACCAAATTTGAGCAAGAAATATCAAAGCTTATTGGTATTGATATCATTACCTTTTGTATTTATATATTTTTTTTACTATTATGTATGAGTACAGGTACTAGTCTGGTGGACACTAACCAAATGAAAAGTAACAAATAAATAAAACTTTGGTGCAAATTCAAAACTCAGTGAAACTAACAGCCCGTCATGTAACTCTGTCTTTTACATCCACCATCTCTCGTTGCCTTTTTTTTTTTTTTTTTTGCTTCCACCTGGAAAAATAACACGCAGTGAAATGTGATGCCGGGGCAGTGGGCGGTAATGGGGGGTCCGAGGGGGGAGGTCTGTGAGGGGGGCTGCTCCGGTCCCTGTTCTGTCCTGGTAATGGAGATGGATGTGGGGCTGGGATTGTCTTCCAAATAGAGGAGAGGAGGAAGAGGGGAGAGGAAGAGTGAGAGAGAGAAATGGGTTGCTGCTGATGAGAGGAGAGGGGGCTGTCTGATGATCACGACTCCATAAAAAAATGAAAACAAATACACAGAAATATAGCCAAGGGAGAATGAGCAAAGTAGAAGAATGACACGTTGACAACAGACGAAGATAGATGAGAAAACAGAACAGCTCGAATCAATAATGACGTTAAAGGGGGAATCCACAAGCAAACAGAGAAGCAAAAAGAGAAATAGGTGCACACTAATTACTGCAAATGTATTCAGTCAGTCTTGTTAATCCTCTATATTTGAATATTGTGTGGCAGTGGTGCAGTTCTCTAAATCACCTTGTAACTGGAAGGTTGTCAGTTTGAGTCATGGTACCATAAATTTCTTCACTCCAGCCACAAGTAATATGTCTGGGTGTGACTGGAAGGCCATCTGCCATAAAAATCTAAGATAAAGAGGGTAGTACTCCTGGGTTGGTAGTGGTGCAGTGATCTAAACTTTGGCTTGTAACTAGAAGTTGCAGGTTTGAGTCAGGGGACAATATACATCTACCCACTCTAGTCACAAGTAATATGTCTAGGTGTGACTGGAAGGGCATCTGGACCATATACAGCTCTGGAAAAAAATAAAAGGCCACTGCATTTTTTTATGAAATCGGCATGAAATCTACATGTATTACAGCCATTCCATTCCAGCGTCTGTTGAATTCCAACACAAACACAAAGCTGAACTACTTCAGTTCTTGCATCAGGAGTGGAATAAAGTCACCCAAGAACAATGTGAAAGACTTGTGGAGAGCATGCCAAGACACATGAAAGCTGTGATTAAAAATAAAGGTTATTGGACCTAATATTGATTTCTGAGCTCTTCTTAAGTGTAAACATTAGTATTATGTTGTTTTAAAATGAATTTGATCTTGTTTCTTTGCATTGTGTGAGGTCTGAAAACTTGTATCTTTTTGTTATATTTGACAAATGGTCACATTTGTTATTTTCTGCAAATAAATGCTCTAAACCAGAGGTCTTCAACAGGGGGTCGCGACCCCTAGGGGTAGAGTAGCAATGTTTATACATGACACTAAGCTCAATTTAATATAAAACACAATTCTATGCCGTATATATAGTAGGGGGTCCCTGGCCCAGTTCACCATCTGTTTGGGGGTCCCTGGCCTGAAAAACGTTGAAGACCCCTGCTCTAAACGATAATATTTTTATTTGGAATTTGGGGAAAATGTTGTCAGTAGTTTATAGACTCAAACAAAAATGTTCCTTTTGCCCAAACATATACTTATAAGTAGTAAAATAAAAAAAAATAAAAAATGATAATTTTGCATTGGTCTCTTTTTTTTTTTTTTTTTCCAGAGCTGTACTTGCCCACTATAGTCACAAGTAATATGTGTGAGTGTGACTGGAAGGGCATCTGGCATTAAAAAAAAAAAAAAAAAAAAGTAATAATAATAATAATAATAATAATAATAATAATAATAATAATAATAATAATAATAATAATAAGGTAAAGGGGGTCCTTCTTAGCCCTCTATATTTTAATACTGTATGGCAGTGGTGCAATAGTCTTAACTTTGCCTCATAACTGGAAGATTGCAGGTTTGAGCTGGGGTACCTTGGTGTGCTCACCTGCTCCAATCACAAGTACTATGTCTGGGTTTGAATGGAAGGGCCTCTGGCATGAAAATCTGCCACACTGTTTGTATATTTGTTATTAATAATAACAGCCAGTTATTTTTGTTACATTCTTTTCTGAAATAGCAAAAGAAAAATTCAATTCAGTCAACTGGACTAAAGGGTTTTTTTGAGTGAAGACGTTTGGCAGGGATGTTTTGTTTAAATAATTAAAAATGCACTACTGTAATAATGACCTATTTTTGCGTTTTGTTTATTTGATGGGATCATTTACTGTATGATATTGCTCAGAAATACTGACTAGAAGCAACTTTACACCAATGAGTTGTGCTATAAGGCCTGAGTCAGTTGGTTGTCCTATTAGCAAACTCTTATCTCTCAGTGACACACGGTGGTGACTCCATGCACCACTGCCTAATGTGGTCTTCAATGGAAATAAATTCATAACTTTGACTAAGCAGAAACACGGACAAAGTAATGGAAAATGTATACTCAAATAGTATGCAAATTAGTAAAGTTGACCAAAGCAATGAATAAATCCGTTATCTTTAGCTACCATTTGTTTCTGTGATGTTTTTGTGAACTCCCTCCACTGACGTGCACAGGGGGGTTTCTCAGGTTGCCCAGGCAACTGCCCCTATGCCCTCCTGGACTGACCTTGCCCATCCGAGTTGATAAAAATAATAATAATAATAATAGTAATAATAAATCGTTCAATGGATACAGAATTTCATGTAGGCCAAGGCCTTTTAAAATGATACAAAAAAAAAATCACCACTCAAAATATTTTTCATAAAATAAAAGCAGCATCATTCACTTCCAGAAGGGGAAGTGAGCTCTGTTTAACTCTTTTTTGGTGGCCCCGAATAGGCGGCTTCTCTTTTGAAAGCTTAGTGACTTGATAGGATAGTATATAGGATACTGTGTTTAATTATGCTTCAATTGTTCGTATCAATATATTAATAAAGACCCTGTGCTTCATATACCTCCCTGACTCCCTCCCAAGTGAAGAACACTATAATGGTTTTAAACATTTGATTTAGATATTTTGTAAATTAGAAAATGAAATTTATAAATAAAGTCTTTGAGTTCTCTACACAAATGCATTTACAGAATCAGATGGCAGTGTACAGGGCTACGCTTTTTTGGTCATAGCCTGGTTCTACTTTGCAGATATAAAACAAACTGCCAGCCGCACTTGAAAAAATCTCCTTTATTTCTTCTAACGCTGAACACATGCCTGGCATTTCTGCAGAAAGATGTTTTAATTTATCCTTTTCCTACAGCTGTAAAAGTCTGTGTTTTTGTTTTATCTATTTCTGCACAATTTATCGAACTGTTACTTTAAAAAATGTAAAATATAATAAAATGTTTAAACAGCTTTAGATAATATAATTGGCATCCATTTTAGAGCAATCCAACTATAATCTTGTTTCCTTAAGACTAGACTTCTCCCTAAAGCTTTAAGGGGCTCCAGCTGTCTTGAAAAATGCTCATTGGAGTTTGTACCAAAATCTTTTTTTGTGCAAGTGCTCTCTCTTGTGGACAAATGTTACAACACAGGCTGTAGATTTTGAAGTTGTAAAGTGGACAATAGCTAGTAGTAGTAGTAAATTATATAATAACTTTTAGATCCAAGTACATCTAATATCTTATACAGTGGTACCTCACCTTACGAAATTAATTCGTTCCAGAAGTGGTTTCGTAACGTGAAAAATTCGTAAGTTGAGTAGCTATTTCAATGGAAAAGGCCTGATCCGTTCCAAGGTTGTTTTTTTTATAGTGTAACTTTTTTTTATAGTGTAACATTTGTGTTCTGCATCCTGATTGGAATAAACCAGGTCTAGACCAGAACTAAACCAGGTCTAAACCTGGACTGGACCTGGACTAAACCAGGATTATCCCAGGACATGGCAGTGCCGTTGGAGGAGCGTGGTGCACGTTCCGTGCTAGAGCTAAGAGGCCGAGAAAGAAAGAAAGAAAGAAAGAAAGAAAGCTATGCCTTTATTAGTCCCACAGTGGGGAAATTCCAGTTCTGCATTTAACCCATCCTGTTATTAGGAGCAGTGAGCAGCACATTACTGCGCCTGGGGACCATATTCATGATCTTCTTGCTTCGGTTTGGTCAGGACCTCAGCTGGAAGATTTACCTAAAGAAAGACGCTCTTTCAGCGGGAATAAGAGCGGGGCGGGCTCTGCTTCTATGTGACTTCCAGAGCGGGGAGGCTGACACTGTGAGCTGTGAGCCGCACGGGGCCGAGTCGCACGGGCCCGCGGCTCCATCCCGCGCCGTGTCGCTTTTTGACCCTTCGATGTCGTCTCTTCCTATCATTGTGAAGCAGAATTCACCAAGCGTTGGATTGTTCACTCACTAAGTGAACGTGAGCGGGGTTTAGACCGTCGTGAGACAGGTGAGTTTTACCATACTGATCATGTGTTGTGTCTCCGCTCCCCTATATTGAGCCGTGCCCCCCCCACGCATGAAAGTTCGAGTGTTTAAACGAGAGAGAAATACGAGAAAAGTGTAGAATGTGTGGTGAGGCATTTACAGCCCTAAAACATGTAGAACAATTGCAAAATACAGTACAAAGTTGTCCTACGTCGTGGACCTCCCACCGCGGGCCACCTCTGGAACCTAACCCCGTGTGTGTTGATAAAGTGTATTTACGTTTCGGGGTGTGCATATGAGTGCGCATTAATTGAATTTTTGAGATTTGTTGTTTCTAAAGTGCTTTATAAATAAAGTTGGATTGGATTGGATTAGAGATTTCGCGTTTCGTAACTTGAAATTTCATTCGTATCTAGAGACCAAAATTTGACGTGAAGGCGTTTCGTAAATTGAAATTTTCGTTTGTTGGGTCATTCGTAAGGTGAGGTACCACTGTATTAATCTATGCATGATAACAGCAAATAATGTACAAACTAAAATGCTTTGACAGAATAAAAATATGAAATATGAAATGAAATTGAAATCTTATACAAATCTTGTGTTGTTGAGATTTTTTTTTCCTTTTCCATTTTATTATTTACCTTATATTACACAATGTACTCTTTCCTAGGTTGCATTCATGTAGTATTTGATGGAGTCAAAATCGCAAAAGAAGGGCACAGGCGTATATAACCATGCAAGATTCAAGAAATAGTTGTTATAATTGAGATTTGTTTATGTATGCCAAGAAAGATTACACTGAACGTTGTGCCATTTTGTGTTTCATTTAGATCATAGACTGGATAAAGAAGTGGGCTAAGGGAGTGTGACGTCACCCATAGTGTTCAGCTCCAGTCAAATGAAGCTCACAAGGTTAGCAGTTATAGGAGCGAATTTGGAGTCGAGTTCTAATCCTAACCCTAACCAAAAAGACAAACCTCACAGCAGCAGTTACAGAGAGAGGGGTGACAATTTTTCAATGTAAAGCCAATTGGAGCTGGAGTCGATGGAGCCAGTAGTGCCTCTATGGTCACTTTCAATTTGGAATGCAGTGGAGATATCATCCACAAAGCAGGTCAACAAATCTGACTTTCAAAAGAAAAAAATCACCATAGAATTCTGACCTGTTTTCCGGCTTGATTTAAACTTTCTATAATATATGTGAACGCAATTGTCCTTTCACAATAAAAGCATCATTATAATTTCTTTTTCAGATCCAGTATGGCCTTCTTTAGCTCGGTCAGATCCTCTTTTATCTCCTCAAGGACCTCCAGTTTTGACAGTTTCTGGTTAATATTTGCGAGCACACTCTCCTCTTTCTCTTCCTCTTCTGTTGGTGAACTCTCCTCTTTACATGAACCCATAGCTTGCTCCCACACCATTTCAAAATGCAGGTCAATGAATGCCTCAAGTTCATGTAAGCTACTGTCACCCCATTGGTCAATAATATTTTGTAGACTTCCATGTTTGGTGAGCCTTTTTAGAGTTCTGTCTATCAACATGGGATGACATAGGGAGCGGGCTGGGTTGATCATTTCATCCCTACTACTTTGTGAATGAGGTAGGAACAAAACAATGGCTGAATGACTTGATGTTTCACAATGTAATCTCATATTTGTTACTGTGTCTTCTCCAAAAAGCCAAACAGGAAGCTTGAATGCTAAATTTTGTCCAGCCTCTGCCCATGATAATCTTTTTCCATTTGGTAAAGTTGTAATACAGGATTGAAAGTTTGATCTATCCCGAATGTTTTCCAATTCACTGCTACTTGCTTGTGGGACAATGAGACCAGGTGCATCTGAAGATCCTGCAACTGTAACAAAGAAAACCTGTGTTAGTCGAACAGCCATTAATTATCCAAGTTTTCAAAAATACAAAATTATATTAAAAGTGCATTGTGTAACTTTTCTGGTGGAGGGCCTGCCAAATGCTTGTGAAGTAGTAAGTAGTACGGCTGTCCAAAAATGAATACCTAGATACTAATCAATATTAAAATTGATATGCGAAGTAGAGTATTTTGAACAGGTATTGATACTGAAACAAACTACATTTAAAGTTCCATTGTGTAAATTTTCTGGTAGAGGGTCCATCAAATGCTTTTGGATTTTTGACCTGTAATTGAATAAATGGAACTGCTGAACATCACACTGTGGAACATTCCAGGCAGAGGTAAAATTTGTAAACTGGACAAAGTTTATTTGGTCGAAAACGTTTCGCAACTCATCCGAGTTGCTTTGTCAGTTCTGGTTAGAGTGCTGATGGACACTGCTTATATCTAGCTGCAGGGAGGAGCTAACTACGCTAAAATTATTCTGAAACTATCCCATTTGTTTTCAGTTTCTGTCTTTTGTTTTCAGTTTCTCTCTGGCGTCTAGTTTAGCATACCCGTTCATACCCTGTTTTCACACCTCTGGACCTGATTTGGCTAGCCCTATTGTTTCCTTTGTTTGTTTTGATTTAGGTTTGAGAATGGAATTATAGATGGGGGACAAATTGTGTCTGACCCCTCCATTCCTGTTCAAAGAAGGATTCTCTTTTTTGACAAAAATAGCCTCTTTAACTCCCCGCTCAAACCAATTTTTTCCCTGGCTAAGATTTGTACCTCACTGTCCTCAAAGGAGTGGCCCGTGGCTTCTAGGTGGAGATGTACAGCAGATGAAGGTTCACTCTGGCACGCCCGTCTGTGTTGGTACATCCTCTTGTGAAGTGGTTGTTTTGTTTCTCCAATGTAGCGCTCACTGCAGTCTTCACTACACTGAACGGAGTAGACCACATTGCTTTGTTTGTGGCTCAGTGTTTTGTCCTTTAGGTGGACCATTCTGGTCCACCTAAAGGACTGCAGCTGAATATAAGCAGTGTCCATCAGCACTCTAACCAGAACTGATGTTTTCGACCAAATATACTTTGTGCAGTTGACAAATTGAATTTCTCCTTTTACCATGGATTCTACCTGGACGACTGAGGGATTCTTCACACATTCCACGCAGAGCAATATATCATTTAAAATTTGCCACATAAAGTGATAATGATGTAATATGTCATTGCTCTCCATAGAAACAAGCAAGTGACGGACCCCCTAAAAACTAAAAAGTTACACAGTGCATCTTTAAAGGATAAAGTGTAACCTTTCCTTAATAGTTTTAGGATGGCCTTAATATAGGCCCTACAGGTTTTCAAAAATAGTAGGCCTCTAAAGGCCACCACACACTATGGGATTTTTCGGACTTAAATGTTTTTTAAATGTGCAACAAAAAGTGCACACCACCGAAACGGGGAGAATCTTACAAGTCTTAAAATCTCCAATCGCAAAGACTGCAGCGGGATATGGCTGCGGACCACACTCTATAATGTTGGGAGTGCCATTGTGTCTGCGTACACTGGTGTGAATGTGTGTGTGAGTGGGTGAGTGGTTCCTTGTTGTAAAGCGCTTTGGGTGCCTTCAAGGTGGAAAAACGCTATATAAAGATGTGACCATTGACCATTTACCATAACTGTTTCCTGTCTACAGTTAAACCACTCACTTTGAGACTCTGAAGTGTTCAGAAGATCAGAGCACTGCCCTTCTAGTTTAGATACAAGTCAAAACTGGGTTATTCTTATTATTTGTGAAATGTGGTGCAATACTTCAGATACATGACTTTTAAGACATAAAATTGGCGATAAAGTACACAGGAAGTAGAGTCACTACTGCTAATCTGCAGCTTCACCTCAGACACATGTGAGGAACTACTCTGTCCTTTTTACTTTCAAAGAACACCTCAAACTGGATTAACAGCGTGGTTTTGTAGACTGAATGTCATTATTTGTGGAGGACAATTTCTAAGGATAATATGGATGCAGCACTTTAAATGTATCACTTTACGTGGTAAATTTAAATTGACCTAAATTTCAACTAAATTTAAATTTAGATGGTTAATAAAGTCTTCTCATTATTTTCACTATATGCTGAGTTTATATGTTGCGTCTCTGTATCCGTCACACCATCTGCCCCTGATGCTCTGTTTTATTGACCGTTACATTATGATGGTTATGATCTGACAGAGGAGCTCAGAGTCACACTGACACCACACATGAGGAGCAAAGCGGCTTCATAATCACACACAAAGACACAATGTCGGGTCACGTCTCCCAAAGTCGGGGAGAAGCAAATTTAATGTGACCAGATTTTCTAAATCAAAAACTGGGACACCCCTGGCTTGGGGTGAGTGGAGTTCCTACACTGATTTACTCCCCAGGCGAGACTCCCTCCTGGTGGCGGCGTGTGGCAGCCCTAAGACCACATGGTGATAAAAAGAAACTACTGCTATTACTGTGTTGAAAATTGCATTATATAAAAAGAGTGTGTTTAATTCTCATTGTGGAATTGGTGTAGAAATGAAGCATTTTCTTAGAATCAAAATTCAGTTAGTTTGTGACAATATTAGATAAAAAGATATTTGTCCTGGGTGCATCCTTTCTTTATAAGTGTAAGAGCACATGATAATTTGAGAAACTGTTGAAGTCCCTTTAAAGGATAAGGCCTAGAAACTGTATAAAAAAATACTTTATATTATCTAATGTAATTTTTGTGACAACATTATATAAAAAGACAGTTTAACATGCCGATGTTCTGGGTGCATTCTTTCTTTATAAGCATAAGATCATATTTTTGAGAAATTGTGGATTTTCCTTTAAATGATAAGGTCTAGAAACTGTATAAAAGGGGCAACAGCAGCTCCCACAGGTTGGTGGTGCAATTCCAGCTCCCACAGATGAATACTGTCATAGTATCCTTGGGAAGGACACTTAACCTTCCTTGCCCCCAGTGTCTATGTGCACTGGTGTATGAATGTGTGCGTGAATGGGTGAGTGGTTTCTGGATTTAAAGCACTTTCAGTGCCTTGAAGGTGGAAAAGCGTGTATATAAACATGTGACCGTTTACCATTTAAAAACTTTTTTGACAGGAATGTTGCACTAATTTTATTACACCTTGGTGTTTTTTAATAAATAATAAAATAATATAATTCAATTATTTGTTTATTACAAATAACTTAACAAATAAATAATGTCTGTATAAAGCATCCCTATAGCTGATGAATGCAAGAAGGTGGACTACTAACTTTATATATCTTTTCTAGGTTGCTGTGTTTGTTTCTGTGTTTCTGCTGCTGTTTGAATTTACTTCGGGATCAATAAAGTATCTATCTATCTAAATAAATAGGTTAAATATATTAAATCTATTCATAAAATGCATACTTTTTAGAATGAGCCAAGAAGAACGTCGTCATGATCTTGAAGCCATGTCATTCGCATATATCCCTTGACACATTTACAGTTACATATTTATTAGTGTATCTAACCACAAAGTACTTTATAATAACTGTAAAGTGTCAGCCACCAGATCTCATTATCTGAACAAAGAAAATCAGAAATGGTCAATGGGTTTACTACTTACAATCATCTGATAAATGCAGTTCACAAGCAGCCGTTGCTTCCAGGTTTGATTGTGTCTGTTGGATTCCTCTTGTCATCTGGTCACCATTTTCAAACATTTCCAGTCTTTCTTTTGCTGTCATCTCTTCTATCAACTCTATCAGTTCACTGACTTGCTTTGTACATGCCTTTTTATTGTTCAAAACATGATATCTGTTGGCGCACCTGTTGACAATCCTTTGCATTGGCTGGCCTTCACTCTCTATGTGTTGCTCTATTGTAGTTTCCCCTAGGCAGTCTCCAAAGCTGAACAAAACTATAGTCTTTTCCCAGATTTGTGGTTCTACTTCTTCAAGCTGATCTTCAATTGATTTTAAATGGACTTCTTTGAATGCAGCGCTAACATTCACAACCAATAGGAAAGCAGATGAGGTTTTGAAGAGGTCATAGTTCATGTAGAATGATCCAGGGGTGTCCAGTACTGTGACTCTCTTGCCATGAACTTGGTTTTCATTGCAAGAGGTAGTTTGAGTTTGGGGTTTAAAACAGTCTTGAAACAAAATGGTGTTTCCACAAGAGCTTTTTCCGGTTTTACAGCCACCAATCAGCACGAGTTTGAGTTCTGACAGAGGAGGGAGGTTATCTGATGAAAAGAAGTCATAAAATAGGCTTAGTCCATAACAGTAAAATTGTATGCAGTAACATAAAACAGTAGTTAAAGTACTAATTGCACTATATCCAGTAGTTCTCAAACTTTTCACGCAAAGTACTAAGAAAATATTTTGCCTTCTGAGTTCCACCAGATCCATAACAGAACTATACAGGGTCTAAACTAGTGCTAAACCAGGTCTAAAATAAGATACACCATTCCTATACTGAAGGCATCAAATATATGAAGCAATAAGTTAACAAAGAAGATCAAATAGAAAATATGGTTAAAGTTGGTAAATCTTTACATATTAACATTAGTAGCTAACCAGTGGCCCAGTATTAGTGGAAATGCAATTACTAATGCTGTTAGGAGTAATGCTAATCCCCAAAAGTCTTTTTCAACAGATAACAGGAAAAAAACATGTAGTTTGCTTGCTGACCTTGTTTGAATATAATTTTGTTATTTTTTTTCTAATATTCAGATTTAGCACATACTCTAATCTAGTGTGTGCAATACTCTTAAGGCTTGAATGTGAAAATCCAAATTTCACCTGCCAATTGTTTATTAACCTGTGATTTTATTGTTCAGTGTCAGATTACAATATTTAATTTCCTGATATTATAATAAAAGTACATATAACTTGTGACTCACCCAGATTTGCTCTTGCAGTCTTCCTTTGCCTCTCCTTCAACATCTTTCGTTTCTCTGCTCTATCAGCCTCTTCACTCATCTCCTGCTCCAGATTTCTCATCACGCTGTTCTCAATTTCAAAATACCAGTTGCTCTCACATGCTGAGACCATCTCTTCAATTTTCCCCATCAACTCCCTAACCTGAAATCCATCCCCTTTAGTTTTATTGTTGAAAACATGATACCTGTTATTGCACCTGTCCACAATCCACCTCAACGGTTTTCCTTCATTCTCTATGTAATGTTCTGTGGTGGTTCCTCCCAACCAGTCTCCAAAACTGAACAAAACAATGACTCCATTCCAGATTTGATCACTGATAAGTTCAATGTGGTCTTCCACTGCTTTCCTATAGGTGTCAGTAAAGGAGCGGTCCACTCGAATTATCAACAGGAAAACGTGAGGTCCAGGTGGGCACAAGGACAGACTTAAAATCATCTCCCTTTTGTCAAATGTGGAAGTTTCATCATTAAAGTAGTTGCACCACCATCCAGGAGTATCCACAACCGTCACCTGCCGGCCAAAAACAAAGGCTTGTCCAACATGACTTTGTACAGTTTTTCCATGTTTGTCCTGGTTGTTTCCAAGAATTGTGTGGAAAACTGAAGATTTCCCAGAACCCTTTGCTCCCAGCAAGACTATTTTGATGTCTGTCATGGATCTCAATTTCTCTGGGGGGGAAAAAAAAAACAAAAAAAACACAATTTTTTGGCATACTTTCTAAATAGTACTTTAGGGAAATAAAGGCTTCTTTTAAGACAACAATTTGATTAGCTTGGAGCTAAACTGCCATTTTCTAAGCTATTCTTTTCAGTTTCAAAAGAGCTGGCCATGTGTTATTGTCAATGACAAGATGACTATGTAACTTGCCTGGCTTTGCCTGGAATTTTGCACAGTATGGTATTAACCTGTCTCCATGGACACAAGTAACTGATGCCAGCAGGCCATGTTACAAGTCAGAACCATAGAGAGGCTAGCTCATAGTAAAAAAAATTCAAGATATTTTATAGCAATGAATACACCTGTAATGTCATGGAGACAAGAAGGTAACTTAGCTTCCACTAGAAAAGTTACATTTGATCTTTAAATCTAGGACTTGATATTTTAATACCTCTTGTGAATGCATGGTCAGCCAAGACTCATTCCAAACTATGTGTTCCTGTAGGGGCCTATCTAAAAATAACTAATAAATAACAAAAATATCAGTATCAAACAAACCAGCCAGCAAGTGAACGTTAAATCACTGCACAACATCATTAAATCATTTTTGTACTTTTGTTTTTCGTTTTGCAGGCATATTCATTCTTGAAACTGAAATGACATGGTCAAATTCTCCTTGAAGTTGAAACTTCCTAAAGTTGACATAAGTAGAATACAGAACTTCCCCTAAGTAAAAATCATAACATTGTGATTCTTATCACATGACATGAACTTGCTCTATAAAATGCTTGTATGGCTTTTAACTTTTTGGAAATTAAAGGATATACAGTATGCCTAAATAACAGCCATTCTGCTTACATAAAAGTTCTTTATTACGCACAATTTACTTGTGTGAGCTTTAAGACATATTATACATAATACTGCCTTCTCAACGAAAACATACCCAGAGTTGTGTTTTGTTTCATGTACACATTTGAGTAATCCTTTATTATTAGTCTGTCTACATCTCCAAAGCTCAAAATGCTCTGTTCCACCTTGTGATGTCATGTTTACCTTTAGTTGAGAAGATACTGGCAACTCCAGGGCTGAAATTATTCAAATGATTCTAGTGGAGGTGCATGAAGTGTAAAAACACAGTGGACATCACAAGGTGGAACAGAGTCTTTTCCATTTGAGGGACGAACCATGCAGGTTTAAACATGTTAAACATGTGTCAATGAATCTAAACACAATTTCGGGAATGTTTTTGATGAGAAAACAACATAACAAAAAATATAAAATAGCTTAATATAGGCCCTTTAAGACAGATTTGAATATGCATATCATATTGCATATTAATGTAGGTAATTCTTTAGTGATCTTACCTCTCTGCATGGCCCTCTGCTTCTTCATCTTTTTAAACCGTGAGCGTGCCCTCTCCTCTATCTCCCTCTTCTCCTCTGTAACCTTCTGTAACATATCCTCTGGCATTTCAAACACTGTGTTTCCATTGGCAACCATCATCTTCTGTATCTTTTGCATGAGTTCAGGGATTTGTGTACCATCATTAACTATAAGGCTGTGACACCTATGGGCGCACTTGTCATATATCCACTGTAGCTCCTTTCCTGATTTTTGGATATGTTCTTCTGCCTCTGTAAGCCTCCAGCTGTCATTGAACACAAGTACCAAGAAGCAGTGTTTCCAGACAGCATCCCCTAGCAGCTGAACATGCTCCTCCACTGCTTTACGTCGCTGTTCGGTGAATATTGAATTTGCCTTAACCACAATCATAAACACGTGTGGACCAGGATTGCATAGAGTCACGCTGGTCACTATCTCCCTCTTCACCAGTCCAGAGGTATCTTGAGGGTTCAGATCACACCACCAGCCTGGAGTGTCCACCACAGTGAGCCGATGAGACCCCGAGAGCCCTATTCGTCTACAACAACATGTCCTCTCCTTAGTTACGAACTCCTCTTTGCCCAGAAGCAGATTGCCAACGCTGCTCTTGCCTGAGTTTCTACCTCCAAGAAGGACGATTTTTATCTCTGGCATATACTGGCCATTATCTAAAACACAAAATGTGATTCAAATGTAGTTCTTTGGGTGGAAAATACGGCTGCACAAATAATTGTAACCATAGATTCAGCTGGCGAAATGAGCAAATTGCCAAGGGTGCAATTATTTTGAACAGAATGTATGTCTACAGGCAAGTTCTGAAATGCATGTGATTCTTGTAATAATTTACAAGTTCATATTTCAGTCTTCTCTCCAAATGTTAACAATCTTGATTTTGTTAATAATGTGCACTTTGAACAGAATCCTGTACTTTTTAAAGGTCCTATATTACACAAAATTGACTCTTGTGAAGTTATAGCCATGTTATGTTGTTACCTCATCAAAAACATACCTAGACTTGTGTTGTGTTGTTTTATTCACACATATTAAAGTAATAGTTTACTATTATTTTATTAGCTGTCTACATATCCAAAGCTAAAAATGTTCTGTTCTACCTTGTGATGTCATGTAGTGGTATTTTTCAAGCTCTACCTTTTACCTTTAGTTGAGAAGATATTGGCAAGTCCAGGTCTGAAATCATCCAAATGATTTTAGTGAAGTTGTATGGAGTTTAAAAATACAGAGGAGCACTTCCTGTATTACCACATGACATCACAAGTGCTTTCTGTTTGAGAGAAGAACTTTTATATCCTAAATATGAAGGGTCTGTGTGTTAAAGATGTATGAATGAAACAAAACTCCATGTATCTTTTTGATGAAGAAACAACATTATGACATAGATCAGAAACTAGTTTAATATAGGCATATATATCGCAAATTTAATCCCAATACTGAATTAGATTAGTTTCCAAAATTGTGCAGCCCTACTGGAAAATGTTATTAAATATTAGTAAGTACAACATACATAAAAGATTAAAGATACTGAAGGTAAAGCGTGTGAAATCAAGTGTTTTGCTCAAAAATCAGAAGTAGGAATTTAACTGCCAACCTTTGGGCTGGTGGCAAACTGAAACTTATCTTATTAGTAAATAGATACCTACATAATAACAATAACACTATGGTAGATTAACAGAAGTACTGAAATCAGGTCTCAATCAGGAAATAAAATTGGAAAGGAAAACATTAACAGATATTATTGGCTAGGACTAGACTAGACTTTTGAGATTGAACAACTGATTTGAAAACAACAGATTGCAAAAAATCTTAATGAAGTTTCCTATTTTGAGAAACAGCGATAATAAATAGAGGCCTGACTAAAAGGTAAAAGAATAAAGGCATTAATAAATAAACTCACAGGTAGGCGCTTTAGTGATTTCCATTTGTAATCCCTCTATCTCACAAAAAACAGGACTGAGGAAATGGGCAAACCCAAACATGGAATTTCAGTTTTATGATTTCTTGAGTCTGAAGGTTGCTGGTAATAAGTGATCAAACAGTGGCCAAGAAACACACCCATGGGTCAACAGTCCAGGAAGGATAACAGAAGGAAGAAAGAATTTATGTCTTAATTACCAGTTAATTTTACTGTCTTCAGTAGACACTAAGTTACCATTATCTTGTACCAGAATTAAAGGAAAAGTAACGTTATTTTACAATCTGAGCCTTCTTTCGGTAATAAAACAAGTCGTTTGACTCACCCATAGCACGTTGGTGTCATTTGGAGCTGTTTGGTAAAAGTTATGTTGTAGCGTATCCGTTAGTGTGAGTACTCGGGGCATTACTTTGCGGTCTCCAAATAACACAAACTTTAGCACTTTTCAAATCATAGAAGCCCGATGTCTTAATATACGATTTCGTTTGAAGCAAAAGTGGCCTGTAATCCGAGATTTAGCCATAGTTTCGAGTTGATGAGGACGCCAGTGTGCATGCGCGGACTGTGCTCTCAGCTCCCGGGACCCAAACATGAAACGCAAAGCTGAAAACTATGGATAAATCTCGGATTACAGGCCACTTTTGCTTCAAACGAAATCGTAAATTAAGACATCGGGCTTCTATGATTTGAAAAGTGCTAAAGTTTGTGTTATTTGGAGACCACAAAGTAATGCCCCGAGTACTCACACTAACGGATACGCTACAACATAACTTTTACCAAACAGCTCCAAATGACACCAACGTGCTATGGGTGAGTCAAACGACTTGTTTTATTACCGAAAGAAGGCTCAGATTGTAAAATAACGTTACTTTTCGTTTAAAGGACCCATATTACGTTATTTTGGATCTATGTTATAATGCTGTTTCTTTATAAGAAACATACCTGTGAGTTGTGTTTTCATTCACATTTTTAACACACAAACCCTGCATATTTAGGATGAGTTCTTCTCTCAGACTGAAAACATTCTGTTCCAACTTGTAATGCTATGTACAGCATACAGGAAGTGCTCCAATGTGCGAGTTTTTTTTTTTTGTTTGTTTTTTTCCTGCATACACCATCATTAGAATCATTTGGATAATTTCAGCCCTGAAGTAGCCAATATCTACTGAACTAAAGGTAAAAGGAGCTGTTAAGTTGAAATTTATCACAAGGTGGAACAGAGCATTTTGAGCTTTGAAGATGTAGACAAACTAATAAACCAGGGTTATTCAAACATGTGTAAATGAACCAAAACACAACTCAGAGTATGTTTTTGACAAGGTAACAGCATTCTAACATGGCTTAAATTTCACAAGAATCAATTTTGTGTAATATAGGACCATAGGCCTACTGAAAATAGTCTATGGTCCTAGAATTTGATTCAGGTGAAATTAGATAAATTCACAGCACACAGACTACACAGTTGTCCAATAGCACACAGGCTATTGGAGAACTTGGCAAGTATACTGGATCAATTCTAAGGTCCGTGTGGAAGAAACCACAACCCCAGAGCATTTACAACATTGTAGTCATTCCCATTCTCCTGTGGTATTTGGTAAAACAATGGTTAAGTGGTGGAGGGAGTTAATTCAATTTTGCAGGTCTATAGATCACATAGAGCTACAGATGTGATCCATGACAAGTCTTCATTATAAAACATCATGCACAAACAGTGGTGTGACCTTGGGACTAGATAAAGGGGGAATAGGCTAGTTGGGCAGTTGACAAGCAGGGCAAAGGTGTTTGGTGTTCTGGGATCTAGTGTTTAAAGGGATAGTGCGTTTTTTTTTTTTTTTGTTTTTTTTTTATGTTAATCTATATGGGTTTCCTTCTAAAAGTTACGTGTGTTGACACCAGCTTTAAACTTGTAAACTTCGTCGTAGACTTCCGCTGAAGGTGAACAGGCTGATAGAGTTAACATGGGCGTAGTGATACGAGTGGAGAGAGACAAAACGCGAATGCGAAATACGCTGCTGGATGTTTCGTGGACAACTGTTTCAGACGCAAATACGGTATATCACCTTTCTAACAAATTGTTTTGAGAAGAAAAACAAGCTTTATTTCATGTTCCAGGGAAGTTACCGGACCTGCTTACGTGGGCTCCAGAAAGCTAGCCGAACCGGGATCAGCTGAGACTGTCAGAAGTAATCCGGTGTCAACACACGTAACTTTTAGAAAGAAACCCATACAGATTAACATTAAAAAAAACACACTATCCCTTTAAGGGGCCACTATATGACTACTGTTTTTGTTTATGGTAGTAGCATATTGCAGTGATGTCTTAAGTAAATGCAACAATATAGGCTATGTATAAATAAACAGGAAACACCTATCAAAAATCTGAGAGGGAATATGCCTTTATTATCACAGTCGCCGTCTGGTGAAATAGTGATGGGACAACGAGATGTCTCTTTGGGTTATTTAAACAGCTGGAACTAGATCTCAGTTTTGAAAAGAGCTGGATCTTTTTCTTTCAAATTTTTATCCTGATTAATGGATAATCATGATACAAATTTTAATGATTAATGGATAATCATTAATCATTAATCAAAACAAGAATTAGCACTGAAGCAGAGTATAGCAACACAAGTGAGAACTTTGTGCACAGAAAAACATTTTTGATATCATAATAAATTCTTTGTTTTTTTAATTCTTATTGTAGTGTAGCATTTTATTTAGATTATGTACCTATAATTTGAAAGGGTAGACATATGTCCACCCACTTTGAACCATTTTAAACAAATCTTAGTCTTGGCAATTTCTGTCTGTGATTAGTTTGTAGATAAAATTAGCTCTCACATTGGCTTCTGCCATATAGATTTAGACAATTTTATTGATCCACAAGGAAAATTATTTTGGTAGAGTAGCTCACTCATCAGAGGGGAACAAAAAATGGATGGAATAGCAACCAAAGACCAATAGAACAGTGTCAGATGAGACATAATTATTATTTAAAAAAAAAAAAGAAAAGATAATGTATATGTACAAATCAGAATTAAATAGAAAAGTAATACAGTATAAAATACAATATCAAATAAGATGTAATGATGAATAATATAATATAATATAATATAATATAGTATAATATAATATAATATAATATAATATAATATAATATAATATAATATAATATAATATAATATAATATAGTATAATATAACATAATATAATATAATATAATATAATATAATATAATATAATATAATATAATATAATATAAATAAATAAAAGTGCCTCAAACCAGACCAGCAATGAAATACAATTTTATATTTAAAATAACTATACATTTTGGGTTGACAGAAACTATTATGGATTTACTCAATTTTACTGTACAGGTTTGTAATCTAAAACTATAAACTATTAAGCCTAATTTGAAGAATTTCCTGTTGTGGTTATCAAAAACGAGTGTATTGTAATAACAGGATGATCTTGTTCTCTTGTTTAGCTGTGCAGACTGCCATATAGGATGACTTTGCAAATTTGAAACCTGATCTTTGTGCCTTTTTTATATTGTGCTGTCTTAGGTAAAGTTAGAGTGATTATTTCTCTTTAACTAGAAATGTATTTGTTTTCTTTTGGATGGATAATTTTACCTCATGTCATGTGTGACAATATAATATAATATAAATAAAAGGGCCAGTCTTTTGAACATCTCTTTGAAATGAACAAAAGAGCATAAAAGAGCCAAAAGTCCCATCTCTACCATAAAAAGAAAATCAAGACAGTTTGTAGGCATTTGATCTTTAATTTTCCTATCTTATCTAAACATCAGTCCTGCCAAGGCGTCAAAAGTCACTTTGTATTCACATCCGGCCCAACCAAATTCAGTAATCAGCGTAGTTCCCTTGGAATCTGAGTAATCAACCACAGATTATTAAAATAGATGAGTAAAATAAAATTACCCAATAGTCTTATTTTAAATAAATGGATTTCCCAGATTTACTCGCATGATCGCTTTAAATATCTTGTTCGTTTCGCCCGTGGCTGTCGTCCCCGGACACTAAAACCCCGTGTGGGTGCCCGATGTGGGCGGAAGTACCCGATGTGGGCTCTGTGTGTTCTGCACATGCGCACAATGACGTATCATGACGTATCATGACGTATCAGGAAGAAGGAGGGTTTTTTGTGGCCATACCTGCCTGTCAAAGCCTGATCCTGTCAGATCTCAGAAGCTAAGCAAGGCAGGGCCTGGTTAGTACTTGGATGGGAGACCACTGGGAATTCCAGGTGCCACAGCGGGGCGCCAGTTGCAAAAACTGTCGTTGTGTCCTTAGGCAAGACACTTCACCCACATTGACTAGGATGAAAGTGGAGTGTGCGTGAGTGTTGGAGGTGGTCGGATGGGCTGATGGCGCAGATTGGCAGCCTCGCTGTCCGTCAGTCTGCCCCAGGGCAGATGTAGCTACAGAAAGTAGCTTACCACCACAATGTGTGGGGTAAATGAACAATGAACTGTAAAGCGCTTTGGGTGTCATGAAAGGCGCTATATAAATGCTATGAATTATTATTAATTTTCTGCCCGATCCGGGCTTTTTTTTTTTTTTGATTATTTATTTTATTTACGACAGACACATATTTTGACAATGAATGCAATTTTTGGCATGATTGATAGATAGATAGATAGATAGATAGATAGATAAAGATAAAAAAAATGTAATAAATACATAATAAATAAAAATAAGTATGTAAATAAATACTCAAATAAATTAATTAATGTATTATATTATGTATTAAAAATACATAATATATAAAAAAAATTAATAAATAAGAAATTAAAAGTGAGTCTAAGGACTTTTTGAGGCAACTGTAGAACATTAAAAAAATGTTTTTATTAGGTTGTTAACTTCACGTGGATTAACACAAAAATGTCCCCGACGTCCATTACAGAAGACATGTTACAACATGAGGAATAAAAATAAAATTAACAAAATGCAAATGCTAAGGTGTTAATTTACCTCCAAATAGAAAAATAAATAAATAAATTATTATTATTATTATTAATAATAATAATAATAATAATAATAATAATAATAATAATAATAATAATAATAATAATAATAATAATAATAATAATAATAAAATCTATAGTAAAATGTATTTAAAAAAAGATAAAGATACAAAAAGATAGATTAAAAAAAGATAGATAAATCACACGAGACAACCACCCTGAGGTAATATGCAGACAGAGCCGTAAACCAAGTGCGAGGAACGAATCGGGCACTGTCGTGAAACCCGTACAAACAATACACAAACTGCACATGTGCGAACACAGAGCCCACATCGGGTACTTCCGCCCACATCGGGTACCGACACCCCGCCCCACCGCGCATACCCTTTAAATACACCAAACAGTTCCTTTCACGGGACGTCAACGAACTGGGGCACTCAAGAGCTTTCATCTCTGTGACAGGGAGGCGACAATAAAACTGTAAAAATGGGCTTTACTGTCCGCGTGGAGTACTGGTAATTGTTATATTTAAAGCTGTTACAATGATCCTCGTTTAGGTTGAATTGTATTGTATTCGTTTAAGTTTGAGCGACGGTGCGGAAGAGACTGTATGCTTCAGTAGCATCGTTGTTAGCAACTAGCTTAGCACCAAGTAGCAGATGCACGATCGTGGCGTATTCTACATCAAAGTTGTGATTTATGATTTATTTTTCTGTGTTTTATCAGTGGTGGTTGAGGTTACGGGCCCCGCTATCAGGAGCTCGCCCGTACGGTGAAGGATGAGTTTCCTGAAGCGGATGTGGAAGGCTTTGTGGGAAGACGAAGTAAGACATGATACGCCTAATTGTCAAATATGTTTTAACCAGGGCTCTCAAGTTTTGAGCGGGGTCGTGCGTGTGACTGTAATTTCCGAGGACGGGGGGGGGGGGTGCGAGTGAACAATTTTTGGCGCTTGAATTGCGTGAGAAATGCCGTGTGAGCGTGTGAACACGTCGAATTGCGTGTTGAGAGCTCTGTTTGTCTAAAGAGCAAACTTAAACTACAAAGCAACTAATGAGAGTTCTATAAATGAAGTTATTACCTGATGGTTCTCAGTTTGTTTTATCATCACCGCACTTTGTCAGTGCGCGCTGAGAGGGGCGGGGAGGAGGGAGCGGGACATTTTTAACGGATTCATGTAAGTGTCTGGTCAATGCACCGGGCCCGCGTCTCACCGCGTCTCATCGCGTCTCACCGCGGCTCACCATGGGCAGTTCGGCTCTGGGCCGCGCGTATTCCGCGCGTAAGCCGTCGGGGAGGACACGTTACGCACAGACGGAGACACCGGGACCGGAGTCGGTGCGTCTCAGAGGAGACGTGGCACCGGGACTGAGGCTCAGGACGTGCCCGGGGGACGGCGAGCAGACGCGCCGCCCCCCCCTCCCCCTGTTCCCCCTGCTCGGGGGAGCAGGGGGAGGGGGCGGCGCTGAAAACGTCTGCATAACGGCCTGCATAAACTAAGCCACACAGACCGATTTTCTGGGCACAAAAAACAAAAAAAAAAACACTAATCAGCGTGAGAAATGCCATGTGTGGCGTGTGCGCGTGTGAATACGTCGAATTGCGTGTGTCACACTCTCAATGCGTGAGCCTTGAGAGCCCTGGTTTTAACAGAGAGGGTTTTGTTAAGTTGCATTTTTTTGTCCACTTCACAGGCAGCTTTGAGATTGTCATCAATGGCGAGCTCATCTTCTCCAAGCTTGAAACAGGTGGCTTTCCCTATGAGGATGATGTAAGTATAAATGTGAAGTTACAAAAGAGATTACCCATTATATCACTCTTTTGGTTACACCTATTTCAAAAGGTAAATATGCCTTTGGAAGATAGAAACTGGTTTTGTGAAAAGGCAAGATGAACGGGACATGATGTTGATTAGATATTTTTGTTGAGTAAATACTGTCAAATGATAGATTAAATGACTTGAGACTACATCCAAATTCCACATTTAAACCCCAGTGCCTCAAACCAGACCAGCAATGAAATACAATTTTATATTTAAAATAACTATACATTTTGGGTTGACAGAAACTATTATGGATTTACTAAATTTTACTGTACAGGTTTGTAATCTAAAACTATAAACTATTAAGCCTAATTTGAAGAATTTCCTGTTGTGGTTATCAAAAACGAGTGTATTGTAATAACAGGATGATCTTGTTCTCTTGTTAATTAATAATCCACCTAGAGCTACTCCCAAATGGTTTAGCTGCCATATAGGATGACTTTGCAAATTTGAAACCTGATCTTTGTGCCTTTTTTATATTGTGCTGTCTTAGGTAAAGTTAGAGTGATTATTTCTCTTTAACTAGAAATGTATTTGTTTTCTTTTGGATGGATTATTTTACCTCCATATCATATGTGACACTCACTTAAAGGTTATGTAAACTTTTTTTGAGCTTTAAAACAAGTTGCAATGTTGTTGCCTCATGAAAAGCATACCTGGAGTTGTTTTGTTTCCACATATTTTAAGTAACCCTTTATTAGTCAGTCTGCATCTCCCAAGCTCTGTTCCACCTTAGATGTCATGTACTAGTGGGTTTTTTTTAAGTTAACTGCTGCCTTTTACCTTTTAAATATAGAAACAACTTCTCCTGTGCGAGATCAATAAAGGTCAATCTTCTAATCCTTGACCACTGTAAGGCGCTTTGTGTTACAATTTTGTATGAAAAGCGCCTTATAAATATTGTTTGATTTTCATAAGAGATGAGCAAATCATTGAAATGAATCAACTGAATGTGTACACAGTGGAGCACTTTATTACCACATGACATCACAAGGTAGAACCAGAGTGTTTCCAGTTTGAGAGAAGAACGCAGACTAAATATTCAGGGTTTGTGTGTTAAACATGTACGAATGAAACAAAACACGACTCTGGATAGGTTTTTGATAAGGAAACAACATTATCACATAAATCAGGAAATACAGGGCCGTCAAGGAAGCCTGTACTTGCCCACATTTTTGCATAATCTGGTTTTGGCAGGGCAGGCCTATATATAGACACATGCAATTTTTGCCCACACATTCAAATGTACTACGTAAAACAAATCCACATACATTTTTGAACATACATTTTGAACCAGACCTGGGGTGTTTTTATACCACAGTGAGATGTACAGTGCATTCCAAATTATTATGCAAATTATATTTTTCAGATTTTGCCAAATTGTAAATATAAATGAGTCATCATTGTCAAGTCATCGATCTTTACAAATCGAATGTTACTGAACAAACCTCCCAATGTATTTTATCAAAAATAAAAACTTAAAATCCACTATTCCAAATTATGAACAACAGAGGTTCAAACCATGTTAGTGTTGTAAAGAACTGAAAATGGCCATTTGTTTATTTTTCAGTTGGAAGCATTGGCATATTATTGAAATCAAAAGCTATTTCCATCAAAAACCTCTTAATAGGTCAAGTTACATTTGAACATAAGAGCCCTTATTTGACAGGAGCTTCACAGTTCTTGCATCCATTGAACTTGTGAGTTTGTGGAGAGTTTCTGCTTGAATTTCTTTGCAGGATGTCAGAATAGCCTCCCAGAGCTGCTGTTAGGATAGGAACTGTGTCCTGCCCTCCATAGATCTTTCGCTTGAGGACCTCCAAATGTTCTCTGTAGGGTTGAGGTCAGGGGAGGATGGGGCCACACCATGAGTTTCTCTTCGTTTATAGCAGCCAGTAATGAAGAGGTATTCCTTGGAGCATGAGATGGTGCATTGTCATGCATGAAGATGATTTTGCTATGGAAAGCACAGTTCTTCTTTTTGTACCATGGAAGAAAGTAGGCATTCAGAAACTCCACATACTTTACAGATCTCTCCAGAGGCACCAGCAGCTTCAAATAACTGTTTGCTGCTTTGTAATGGCATTTTAGCAGCTGCTCTCTTAATCTGATTTATTTGTCTGGCAGAAACCTTCCTCATTGTGCCTTTATCTGCACGAATCTGTGTGCTCTGAATCGCCTACAAATCTCTTAAAGGTCCCATGGCATGAAATTTCTTTCACTTTCTGAGGTTTTTGAACGTTAATGTGAGCTCCCCTACCCTGTCTAGGCCCCCCCCCTCATTTTTCCTTTAATTGGACACACCAGACAAATTGATTGGCACAGGTGTGTGAGACACAAGACCATAAGTTTCACTGGAAAACTAAACATTTGACCTTTATGACACTTAAACACAATTTGCATAATAATTTGGAATGCAGTGTGTGTATATAGATCAAATGTATCTAAAACTATTTGAGAAGGGTCCTATTAATATAATTCTTTCTCTACCAGTTTAAAGGGTGGGCTTTTTGGCTGGGGCGCCATAGACTATACTGTGAAACATTACAGAAAAGGCAATAAGCATTTCATGGAGCCTTCATAAGCTACAATGTACCTTAAGTGTAACTGTCATTTTATTGTAGGTCTTGGAACAAGTCAAAAATGCAGCAACTGGGAAAAATTTGAAAAAGATCACCAAAAGTCGCCCACCATGCGTCATCATGTAAGCATCCATCCGTGAGCTGCAGGGCGTCAGCTGGCAGCGTCTCCTACAAATACAGTCTGAGATTACCCTCGTGACATGTACTGAGGCTCCAAGTTAAAGCAAGATTTCAACAGGGATGCCTTTCTTGGAGGACCTGCCTTTTCTGATAGAAAACCTAGCTCCTCTTCTGTCACCATTTTGGGGCTGTAGGCTGTTAATGATTACAGTAGCTTGAAAATAATAGGGCTACTGTATGATGAGTCAACGCTTAAGTCCCTACAGATGTGAACGAAGATGAGAAGAGAGCAGACATGCCCTGACCTCACTGCTTTGATTTTAATTTTTTTGCTTGAAAATTTTTGTATTGTTACAGTATAGCATGCACTTGGAAATTTATGCAAAGGTAACGCAACATGATTGGTAGGTCCTAGATGGCATAATTGGTTTATCTCTACCCTACCTCAGTCTATGCTACATCTTAATTAAGCAATTTACATTTGTCTTTTTTTTTTTTTTTTAACTGTTCAGGTATGACTGCTATTGAGAACCCAGGTCTTGCATACTATGTTATCTCTTACAATTGCTTGAATAAATGCCAGAATTCTTTGCTTATTGTCTGTGGTATTTATTACTAACTTCTGCCCACCTGTTTGCCACACAGCTGAAGGTTTAAAGGACCTATATTACACAAAATTGACTTGTGAGCTCCAAACCGTGATAGATGTTTTGTTATCATTCACGCATGTTTGAGTAATACTTTATTAATCTGCTCAAAATGCTCTGTTCCACCTTGTGATGTCATGAAGCAGTTGTTTTCAAGTCAACAGCTACCTTTTACGTTTTGTTCAGTAGAGATGAGAAATTCCAAAGCAGGAAATGATCCAAATGTGTATGGAGTTTGAAAACACTTTAGTTTATCCTCTGTATTTCCACATGACATCACAAGGTGGTAGAAAAGAGCACAGCCCTGACATAATATGGGCCCTTTTAATACTGAACTCCCTCTGGGGCAGTGTCCATGCAATTGTTTCTTCTAATACCCTTTGTACCAATACACAAGGTGGCGCTAGCTCCTACTGAGCAGAGGCAGTATTTTTTTTCTCCAGAGTCCTACTGAAAACATACTTGCTGGTAGCCAATGTTTAAAAGTACACTATATAACTTTTCATCCACTTGAATACAGGAGATGTTATTGCTTTGTTTTGAATGTTTCTAGGTGAAGAGCAATTAAACACTAATATAACAAGATAAAGGTAATATAACAAGATAAAGAGGTTATACAAATTGCACAAGCTTAAGCTAAGTTTAATGCAACTGAAATATCCAGGCCAAGCATTAACATCTCCATGGAGACAAGCAGGTCCCACCCAAGACCTCCACCAAAAAAGTTACATAGTGCACCTTTTAAGGAATCGATGTCAAACTTTTAAAATGTGATATGTTATATTTTAATTAACTTGATAATGAATTTTACATCCTATTAAATTCTTTAAAGGTTTATCTCTAGTATAATACTCATTTGTGAATTATTTTATTGAATGAATACATTTAAGGCTTTAAAATCAGTCTCTTAGATATCCATTGTTTAAAGGTGCATTGTGAATGTAACTTTTCAGTTTGGGGTCTGTTACCTTCTTATGACATTAAACCGCTCTACCTTACATTTATTCAGTTACAGGTGGTTTTATATCTCAGAAATGCTTAGGAAAACAGGCCCTGACTGAGCGGGGTTGCCTCTCCACAGATCTGACCTGTAACTTGGTTTGGTCTCCATGAAGATAGAAAGGTTTAACGGTTTACTGTGAGTACATCACAGACAAAGCAATAACATCTCTGTGGAGAAAAAACATTTGACCGACCCTCTACCAGAAAAGTTACACAATGCACCTTTGAAGTTTCATTTCAGCTCTCGCTCATGAGTTTGAGTTTGTGTGAGATTAAGACTAAATTCTGCAGTGTAAATTTGTACAGGGAGGGTCCTCTATTATAAGTGAGCACATATGGACACAGCAGATAGCTAGTACACCCACTGATAACGGTACTTCACAAGTTTTTTGTTGAGATGCTCTGAACTTCATTCACTTTTAAGCTGAGCGTAGAGGCTTTGAATTCTGTAGGATTTTCAGATGAGTAACACTTAATTTACAAAGACTTGGCACTGAGCAAACGGGCTTTATAAAAGGGAGTTACTATAGACACCACAAAATGCACTCATGAAAGACTAATTATACTATAGGCCTCTTTACTGGTTACTCACAGTACACATGGCTGCATGACTATACTACCCCATCAACCTAAAATGTGCACAAGCAAATCCTTCATATCTGACCAGGGCCCTGATCTCAGAGGCACTGCCTTCCACCTCTGCTCCTATATGTGCCCCTGTTGGATTTGATAGTATAATGTTGCTATATTTTGAGACTCTTTTGTATGTTTTATCCTTCAGTCACTTTTTATCAATAGAGAAGGCATCCAAGCCAAGGAAATCCCAAGTGCGTAAACAAAGTGACGTGTCCAGATATTTTCCATTTGATATGGTGAATGGAAAATTGCCCCCTGTGGTGCCCCTCATAGAAAGAGCCTGAGCTGTGACTATGGGCCTGTGGAGGGCGGAGCGGTCCATAGGGCTGGGATATCCCTGTGTCCAGGTGCCTCTCTCTGATAGAGCTGTTTGTCTGTCACTCGCCCCTTATCTCTCTTTACCCTTACTCGTTACTAAGCAACAGCAGGTTTGGGGTCCCGGGGCGACGTAGTTAGATTTGGGTGTTCCCGCTTTTTTGCCTGTATCAGTTGTTTTTGAGCTGAAGAGGAGTGCGTTTGTCTCTGGGCTCTGAGGCTCACGGAGTACACGGAGCTGTTCAGGTGCTGCAAACCAGGTGGAGCACCTGCACCGCACAGGTGAGGGGCGTGGCTTCTTTCATTTCTATTGGTCTTTCTGACTGGCGGGCATGAGGTGCAGAGGTTGCAGCCTGACCTCTGCATCTCAGGCTTACCGGTTAATTACTGTCTTGAATCTGTTTGAGAAAAAGATGGAAGAGAAGATAAGATAGCAAAATAACAAATATTACATAAAAACAAAATTTTCAGTGAAATTCTTTTCAAAATCAATGATTGATAACTGAGTGAATTTGCTTGTGAAAAGCATCTTCAGCATATTTTATTTTAAATCTATTATATATATAAAATTGAATTATAAATATTAAATTATGCAATGGAATTTAAATTTATGTTTACCAAATTTAATTAATTATCATTACATTTATTTTGTTGCATTTGTTGAACACAAAATTGGTCCTTATCTTCTGCAGCAGACAAACTCCAGGCCTCACTGTTCTGTCTTAGGGTACATTGTGATAACTCCAGCGTGAACATCTTTGTGCTACATTTGACTTGTATGACATGATTGTATGATTGCTTGATTTGTTTTGTCCCTTTGAATGCTTTTAGGTATTTCAGTTAAATACCTGAGGGTAGGCCTACAATGGATTGCAATTATAATATTGAGGAGGTTAGTTACATTTACACATTACATTTTCTTCAGATCCTCTTTTTCTATTAATATACCAAATATTTCAGTAAAAATGTAGTCTAAAACTGCTTTTCTTTCAGGGTAGTGACATGTCATATGAAGACAGTGATTTTGCACTACCCTCCCCACTGCAAATGTGAGTATTTTTATATTGTTTTCAACATTTTCTTTTATAGGGTTACGGTCATTCATATTTCATATTCCTGTTTGTCAATAGTAGTGCAGTTTTGTGCATATTATAGGCCACGTCTATTTTGGAGGAAAAGGTCAATTCATTCTTAGTTCACAGGCTTTTGAACAGGGGCAAAAAAAAAATGCTGATAAGAACAGCAGTCATTTTGTACAAATTACAAGAATGCCCTCTAGTGGTGGAAGACAAAAATTAACTCCATTACAGTACAGTATCTGAAGTACAGTACTGCAAATGTTTTTTTTTTTTTCGCATAATAAAAAAATTAAAAGTCAGTATATGGTTAAAAAAAACCACTGTGCTACCATTTGCTAATCCAGATGTGTTTGAGTTTTATTTGTTTATTTATTTTTTATACATCCCTTTAACAACTAGGCCTTCTCCTGTCAACGTTGGCACCTATGATGAAGAGAGAAGGGAGGCAGAGGAGGTGGGAGAGGACCGCATGGAGACTGTTATCATCCCGTTTGATTCAGAGGGTAAGATTTGTGTCATTCATTCATTCATTCATTCATTTTCTTCCGCTTTTCCATTTTCTGGGTCGCAGAGGCAGCAGTCCAAGCAGTGTTCTGCTGCCCAGAACACAATGCACCATGATGATTTGTGTCATCAATCATTTTATTATGTAACCTACATACATACACATTTAAATTATGTGTTATTGTGTGTTTTTCCAGCTTACTTGAATGTGAACACCAATGCCACCACTCGAGGAGATGCACAGGTTAGTTTCTTATATGGTGAATTTGTTAAAGGGCCTGTACCTGATTTTTTAAAATCATGAGTGAGGAACATGTGAATGTGAACTGCTTTTATATTACACCTTGCCTCGTGTAGTTGATTCCATGTGGTCATGCTCTACCCTTATCATGATGTATTTATGAAATTACACCATCACAGAAAATAAACTATCTGCCTCTTTTAGTTATTACCCAACAAAAGTCTTTTAAAAATCCACAGGGTATGTTTTTTTGTCTTTCAGTCTAGTTTTCCTCAATTATCTACATCTACAATATTTATCTTAACCAGAGGAAATTAAAAGCTGCTATTATGCAAAATGTATTAGGTTAGCAGTTAATACCCCATACACAGACTGTATATATATATAAACAGACATGGCTAACCCGCTAGCCGCCGCACTCCAAGTAGGAAGTGTTTGTGGAGATTCTTCTGGCTCCTTTTGACTCCAATTGAATTACTTACTTTGAATTATTTTGAATTACTACTGGAATATTGTCGCCCCTTTCTCTGTAACTGTGCAGTGAGCCTTGTCATTTTTGTCTTAAAATGTTTGTATTAGGCCTCTCTATGTGATCCTGGGGTTTTTTAGCCTCTTTAATAGTATTATCACGGGTTATATAGGCCTACTTGATTTGACCAGTACATGTTGTGATTGCAGGCCTATGTAGAGCTGAATGAGCTTCAGGGGAGCAGTTGGCAGGAGACGGCGCGGTGGGTGGGTTTTGAGGAGAATCTGAACACAGCCACAGGGAAATGGAGCGGGTCCCATGTGTCCTACCTCACCTTCAAGAGTCTCATCCAACTCAGAAAAACTATGAGTACAGGTAAGAAAGAGAAAGGTCTACAAAACTATTAAAGGGCCCATATTATGCTATTTTCTGATCTATATTGTAATGTTGTTTTCTCATCACAAACATACCTGGAGTTGTGTTTTGTTTCATTCACACATGTTTAACACACAAACCCTGCATATTTAGGCTGAGCCCTTCTCTCAAACAGAAAACACTCCACCTTGTTCCACCATGTGATGTCATATGGTAATATTGGAAGTGCTCTGCTGTGTTTTTAAACTACATACATTTAAATCATTTGGATAATTACAGCCCTGAAATTGCCAACCTCTACTGAACAAAATGTAAATGTAGCTGTTAACCTGAAAACTACCACTACATGACATCACAAGGTAGAACAGAGCATTTTGATCTTTTGAGATGTAGTCAGAGTCAGACTAATAAAAGGGTTAATCAGACACGTTTAAAGGTCCCATGACATGGTAATTCTTGATGCATTTATATGGCTCCTTAATGGTTCCCTAATACTGTAAATGAATCCTTCTTCAAAATCAACACTCAGTGCATGAGAAAGAGAGATAAGATGAGAAAGAGTCATAAATGTCACTCTGGAACAGTTCATTATGGGCGTTGTTGCTTGAATGCAAATGAGGAGGACAGAGATGGCCTATAGTAGCGGGTGGGGGCGTGGCCAAACTCTCCACTCTTTCCTTTTCAGCTGTGCCCTGTGCGCTCTGACCCACTTCCGTGTTTTTGCGCGGAGGGAGAGATGAGAAGCCTTCCATTGAAAAATAAACACATTTCCACAGAAAATAAACCACTGCTGTTTCAGATATCCACATACTCAGATAAAGGACTTCCGAGCCTAGAAACACTCGCAAGTTCCTCCAGGCAAATAAAAAAACGTATTTTGCATTGCGTAGCTCCTCCACAGTCCAAACTCTCTGGGCGAGATTTACAGAGACGCTGAGTAGAGACAGACGGGGGTGAAAATGCATTTGCATTTCTTTTTTCGAGCTGATGTCAATAAGTTTCCTTGTTCAAAATCGCCCGTTTGAGCTCTGATTTTTTCTAACGCAGAAAAGGATCGCAAATGCTCAGTTTAGACATTTGGCAACTTTTAACCATGGGGGGGGGGCCCTAAACAGGGTAGGGGAGCTCACATTAACGTTCAAAAACCTCAGAAAGTGAAAATTTCATGCCATGGGACCTTTAATGAAACAAAACACAACTCTGGGTATGTTTTTAATGAGGTATCAATATTTTAACATGGTTTAAAGATCACAAGAGCCAATTTAGCGAAATAACCTTTAAGTTGGACAATGATGAAGTTGGAATTGTTGGTTACTGATACATATAGATTTCAGCAATTTTTCCGTAAGACCTGGGCAAAAAATTCTGAGCTGAAAGCAAATCCAACTGAAAATGCACAGTTCAGTCAGTTTTATACCTGGATGGTTTTGGCAGTGAAAATCACTATAATTCATAATAGCTCTTGTATGCTGACAATAATCCCCAATACATTCCACTTTTTGATATTACATTTATTTTATTTTGCACTGACAAAGAAAACTTTGTACCAAGATTTGTGCATTTTCACACTTAAAGGGATAGTGCGTTTGTTTGTTTTTTGTTTTTGTTTTTTTATGTTAATCTGTATGGGTTTCCTTCTTAAAGTTACGTGTGTTGACACCGGCTTACCCCTGACAGTCTCAGCTGATCCCGGTTCGGCTCGCTTTCTGGACCCCACGTAAGTAGGTCCGGTAACTTCCCTGGAACATGAAATAAAGCTTGTTTTTCTTCTCAAAACAAAACATTTGTTAGAAAGGTGATATATTTGCGTCCCAAACAGTTGACAACGAAACATCCAGCAGCACTCGTATCACTACGCCCATGTTAACTCTATCAGCCTGTTCACTTGTAAACTTCGGCGTAGACATCCGCTGAAGGTGAACAGGCTGATAGAGTTAACATGGGCGTAGTGATACGAGTGGAGAGAGACAATACGTGAATGCGAAATACGCTGCTGGATGTTTCGTTGACAACTGTTTGGGGCGCAAATATATCACCTTTCGAACAAATGTTTTGTTTTGAGAAGAAAAACAAGCTTTATTTCATGTTCCAAGGAAGTTACCGGACCTACTTACGTGGGCTCCAGAAAGCGAGCCGAACCGGGATCAGCTGAGACTGTCAGAGGTAAGCCGGTGTCAACACACGTAACTTTTAGAAGGAAACCCATACAGATTAACATTAAAAAAAAAAAAAATGCACTATCCCTTTAAAGGTGCACAGTGTAATTGCTGCTTGACTCTATGGAGTTTTGCATAGAATGTTCCACAGTGTGACATTAAACATATTTGTCTCCTGGGGACAAGTATACCTGTGTAGAGGCAAGCCTGCTCACTGTAAGAATGCATGTTTTTCAAGATATTTGTTCAGCTGTAAAAACACCTATTGAAAAACCTGTGGAAATTTCCAGGCAAAGAATTAACATCTCTATGGAGGCACGAAACGGACCTCCACCAGAAAGGTTACATATCTCCCCTTTAAAGGGATGTCCTGTATTACACAAATTTGTTCTTGTGAACTTTAAGCCTTGTTAGAATACAGTATTACCTGTTTAAAACGTACTTAGAGTTGTGTTTTGTTTCATTCACACATGTTTGAGTAACCCTTTATAATTAGTCTGTCTACCTCTCCAAAGCTCAAAATGCTCTCTTCCATCTTGTGATGTCATGAAATGTTAGTTTTCAAATGAACAGTTACCTTTAACCTTTTGTTTAATAGGGAATGGCAATTCCAGGTCTGAAATCATCCAAATGATTCTATTGAAGGTGTATGGATTTTAAAAACACATTGGAGCACTTCCTGTCATGACATCACAAGTTAAAACAGAATATTTTCTGTTTGAGAGAAGAATTGTGTGAACATGTGTGAATGAAAATAAACATAACTCCAGGTATGTTTTTGATGAGGAAACAATATAACAGATCAGAAGGTAGCGTAATATGGGCCCTTTAAGAGCAAATTCTATCAAATGCCTCCACTATAGAGCCTTTGTTTTCTATTGTAGTTTTGCTACTACTGTACTGTACTGTACTGTACTGTACTGTACTGTACTGTACTGTACTACTACTGTGCTTCTCTCTGGTCAGGTGCGTTCATCTTTGACTCAGATGCCAGCAGTCTGTCCTCAGTGGCAGAGAAGGTGGTGGATGAGCTTCTGAACAAAAGCGAGATCAGAGCTGTGGACCGGGAGGCTCTGCTCAGGGCTCTGCTCATGAGACGCAGGTATTTTTCTCCTTAGTATGACTTTAAACATTTCCATACATTTTTTTTTCATTATAGGTGCACCGTGTAACTTTTTAGTTGGGGGTCCATCACCTACTTGTCTCTATGGATATGTCATTGCTTTGCCTAGAATCATTAAAAAGTTTTATCTTACATTTATTAAATTATAGATGGTTTTATAGCTCAAAAATCCCCAGAAAAAAACAGGCATTCTGACTGTGAACAGGTTTGCCTCTCCACAGACCTGACCTGTAACTTGGGCTGGTTTGGTTGATTCACATGTTTCTCATCAATCTTTTCCCTCTTTGTTTAGAATTCTCAATAAAGTGTTTGCATTTTACAATTAACATAACTCAAATTTGGGTCAAGCTGCTATGTGTGTGTATTTTAATGGGGCTAAGAGAAGTGCACAAGGTATCTTTTATTTTCAGTCAGATGGAGGCCCCTGCTGTGACTGAGGGAGGAGACATTCAAATGCAGACTTTTTCTGTTACTCAAAAGGTAGTTTTTCCTTTCCAGTTTTTGTCTTTTGTTATTATTCATTATTATTTATTTATTTATTTATGTTTTTTGTCTTCTTCTTTCAGAGAGACGGCTCTGACAACATGGAAGCTTCCATTGTTCTGTCGGGTAAGTCTGATTTTCATAATTATTCACTAACAGAACAGGTTAGAATGCCGTGTACAATATATATTCAGAAAATAGTAGTTTAGTAGCTGTAGTTTTTTTGTCCATGCTAAATCATGGTGAAAATAACTGTCAGTGGAAATGTGTTTGCAACAACGCAGTCTTTCAAAGTATTGTTTACTTATTATTATTTATTAAAGTTGCAAATGATATTGCAATTTATAAGTGTTAACATTTCAAAAAAGTAACCAAGATGTACCAGAAATAAAAATACATAAATAAAAATCTGGTGGATAGTTACTATGGCAGCCAAATCCATTTAAGGGCAATACAATTTTCAATCATTCTTTCTTGGTCAAAACCACTCCGTTATAGTTTCACCTGTTGACTTTACAATATCATAAACTTTTATAAGTAATTATAATGAAGTCTTCAAGTCGATTTCATACGAGCAGATGTTTTCATAACCATGGCAATTAAAGACCTCCCCCTCTTGTAGGTGTGGTGGAGAACCTGCAGAAGCCAGTGGTGGCCTTTGTGCGTCTGAAGGACTCTGTGGTGATGCCGTCCACTCTGGAGTCTCCGGTCCCGGTCCGGTTTGTCTTTGTTTTGGCCGGACCCAGTAACAGCGGCATCGACTACAGCCAGAGCGGGAGAGCCATGGGGGCACTGATGGCTGACTGGGTAAAATTTTACAATGTTGAAGGGGGGGCAGATATGTAAGAAGAGCAGAGTGTCATTGTGTTCCAGCCAGTTGATAATGATGTCCTTTTGATTCCATGGTGAGCTGTGTCAACACAGCTGCGTGTCCTTGGGAATGTCCAGTGCAACAGAGATCAGAGTCAAAACACAGCAGTCCTGTTTATTGCAGGTTTTCTGGAGGAGTTGAAATTAGCCAAAGGGGAAGATGCGTGTAATCAAACACACTTTAGAACTCAGATGAATGGATAATTGGTCCGAAACCTAGTACTGCAAAGTCCCCAACTTCATGTCACCAAGCCGGGCCGTTCAGACTTGCCAGTCCCCCCTTCTGGCACGTAGATTCAAGATTCAAGATTCATTCAGATTGCGAACTGAACCGTTAGTCTCGCACAGTTCCACAACATATTTGTCCGAGCATCAGGGGGGTATCCACAGATTGGAGATGGTACAGTTCCTCAATCTGTGTCACCTGATGTAGTCATTCCCTAGTCCACAATGGCTCCGCTGTGGTGTAAAATGACAGCCGTCAGCCTCGGGGGGACTCTTATTCGCTGCCAGCATTTCAATTCTCCAATGGATCAGAAACATCCCCAGGCCATTCAGCAGATGTCCTGTCCAATAAGTAAATAGTTCCGTCGGGACAAGTCGGCTCTCCCAAAACCCCGATTTCTTCGTAAAAAAGCATGCCAATTGAGGGACCAGCTTATTAGTTCCAGAATTTACTCCAATAGGAGTATACTACTACATATATACTGCATGTACTGCTCCAGCAAGTACTATATATAACTATATAAAATAATAACATGAAATTACTAAATAAAATAATAATGACAATGTATTTTATTTACAGATAAACTACCGTTTCTTATATACTATACTGTAGTAGTATCACGTTACCACTACTACTAACAGTAGTACTACATGGTACTACCATCCCAACAATTGCAATACTTACAATACAATACTTTTTAACAGAATACAGATTAAAAAATAGCCATCTAAAACATCTTCTGTGTCAAATTTGATCTCAGGTTTTTGGCCTAGAAGCATTCTTGGCTCAAACAGACAAAGATGTAACGGACGCGATTGCAGATTTTATGGACTGCAGCATCGTGCTTCCTCCCACCGAGATCCAGGACCAGAAAATGCTTGAACCGATTATCAACTTCCAGAGAAAAATGCTGCGTGACCGGCTGCGTCCCATTGACAACCGCCTGGCATTTGGAGACAGACTCAAAGGTTGGTATTGTGTTACATCACATGACCAGGAAGAAAATTAGATTCACAATTTTAATATATCTCTCTCTCTCTCACTCACTCACACACACACACACACACACACAGATATTAGACTTTCTCATGACTTTTCCAGTAAAAGAAGGATTTTATATAGTACAGTCACATTGGTGTTACAAATCAATGTTCTTTAATAAATGACAGGAATATCTCATAGCATTTATACAGTGCCTTTCATGTCACCCAAAGCGCTTTACAGTTCATTGTTCATTCACCCCACACTTGGTGGTGGTAAGCTACTTTGTGTAGCCACAGCTGCCCTGGGGCAGACTGACGGAAGTGAGGCTGCCAATCTGCGCCATCGGCCCCTCCGACCACCTCCAACACTCACGCACACTCCACTTTCATACTAGGCAATGTGGGTGAAGTGTCTTGCCTAAGGACACAACGGCAGTTTTTGCGACTGGCGCCCCACTGTGGCACCTGGAATTCCCAGTGGTCTCCCATCCAAGTACTAACCAGGCCCTGCCTTGCTTAGCTTCTGAGATCTGACGAGATCAGGCTTTGACAGGCGGGTATGGCCACAATAAACAAATAAAGGGTTGTGATTGGTAAAACAGGTTTCCTTATACAACATTTCTGGGAATAAGGGAATATTTGCTTTTAGTGTAGACAAAACACATTAAAGAAGGGGTTGTTATGCAAAATTGACTTTTTGGAGCTTTCTGCCATGTTATAATGTTCCCACATCAAAAGTGTATCTAAAGTTGTTATATCTCATTCATGCATATTTGAGTAATCTTGTATTCTCTCGTGGGTACTATATGAACCCTTTTTGTGGTTAGAAGTACGATTCTGTCGAATAGACTACATCACCCATGCTCCCTCATAGTAATTTTCCATTAATATACAAAAGCAGGATACAAATTAAACCCTGAGGTTGTGAAGTTATAATATATTTTTAACTGATGCTATTTCAATCACACAGAATGCACATTCAGCCTAATAGTCCAGTTTGTTACATGACTAAATACGCAAGGACTATGTTATATGACATAATTTGCTGTTAAGACATAGTTTAGGCTTTAGTTTAGTTTAAGCTTACATAGATGGATAGAGAAAGAAACATGGATGTATAAATCAAACTAATCTATAATTAATTTCTAATGTAGCTGACACGGCCACAGAGCCCCCGCGGGAGGACCCTCTTGCCCGTACAGGATACCCCTTTGGTGGGATGATCAAGGACATAAAGCGGCGCTATCGTCACTACATCAGCGACTACGTGGATGGATTAAACCCTCAGGTGCTTGCCGCCATCATCTTCATCTACTTCGCCGCTTTGTCCCCGGCCATCACCTTCGGAGGACTTCTGGGTAAAAATACAGATTCATTTTGAGTTCATCATCACACATTTCTGGTTAGGCAGTGTCTAACTTTACATTTTTCTCATATAGGCACCAGATATCCTGATCATGTTTAGGCATATATGAGTATTAAATTGGTGTAGAATAAATAAAGTTTTCTGATGGAGTGTCTGCCATCCGCTTGTCTCCATGGAGATGTTATTGCTTTGCCTGGAATGTTCTGTAGTATGACTACTAGAAATGTTATGCAAGACATCTTTTACTACTACTAGTTTAAAGTTAATTTGTCATATACACATGCACACAGTACAATATGCAATGAAATGTATGTACCTTTTAGCAAACATAATAACCTAAATAAATGATTAACTTTAGTGCTCTTATTACATGTTGGAGGAGGGGGTCAGTGAGTCTACTTCAATTAGAATTACTACTGTATATCTACTTTGTTTAGAATGCATGTTTGAAATGTCTTACAGGATATACAGTTTTATAACTATTTCCAGTGAATAATAAGTGTAGAAAGTAAACTTGTACGTGGCCTGCAGAAAACACATTACTGCAGATGTTTCCAGTAAAAAGTGGTGTTTAGCCAGTTGAATGATAAATGTTTCTAAATGTATATATATATATATTTTTGCTTTATTTTTGTATCCAGCTGACAAAACGGAAAAGTGGATGGGCGTTTCCGAGCTCCTGATCTCGACCTCTCTCCAAGGCGTGATCTTCTGTATCTTCGCAGCACAGCCTGTTCTCGTCATCGGATTCTCTGGACCACTGCTTTTGTTTGAAGAGGCCTTTTACATTGTAGGTTTAGTTTAGACTGCACTACTATTTACTTCTTCTACTACTACTACTTATAATGCTGCTGCTACTACTACTATTGCTACTACTACTACTACTGCTGCTACAATACTACTACTACTACTACTACTACTACTACTACTACTTATAATGCTGCTGCTACTACTACTACTACTACTACTACTACTACTACTATAACTCTGCCAATAACATCAATACCTGCATATACAGTTTGCAGTGAAAGTAATAAAACAATATCTTCTTCTGCTACTACTATTGGTACTATTTCTACTATCAACACTATTTTGCTAGCTTAATTGATTGAAACAAAAATATTGCTGCTAGACTTACTTCTACAATGTTTAATGCTACTATTATATTTAGTACCACTTGCATGCACAACAATACATTAATAACTAATACAATACTATTACTATTTCTACTTCTACTGCTATTGCTACTGGTTTTATTGTTTTCATGTCATCTTCATTGATTTTGCCTGTCCCAGTTTTACAAAGACAGTGACATTGAGTACATTGTGGGTTTAATTTAGACAACTAACTTCTACTGCTACTTATAATGGTGCTGCTACTGCTACTACTACTTCTAGGTCTACTACTCAACTGCTCCTACAATTGCTTTTCCAATCACAACAATAACTGCATATAAGGTTGTTTGAACTAAAGGAAAAATAAAACAATAGCATCTACTACTACTACTACTACTACTACTACTACTACTACTACTACTACTACTAGTAGTAGTAGTAGTAGTAGTACTTCTACCAGCTTTGTAGCTTAATTGATTGCAACAATGACTACTACTTGAACTTTTACTGCTTCTACATTTAGTACCACTTGCGTCCACAACACAACTACTACTTCTACTGCTATTGCTACTGCTTTAATTAATAAAAATCATAATCATAATAAAATTAATCATGTCATCTTCATTCATTTTGTCCATCCCAGTTCTGCAAAGCCAACGGCATGGAGTACATTGTGGGTCGCGTCTGGGTGGGCATGTGGCTCATTGTCATAGTGATCATCATTGTGGCAGTTGAGGGCAGTTTTCTGGTCAAATTCATCTCACGCTTTACCCAGGAAATCTTCTCCATCCTCATCTCACTCATCTTCATCTACGAGACCTTCGCTAAGCTCTTCAAGGTGCTTATTTTTGCTATTTGTAATTTTATTTAATTTCCTTTAGAAAGGTAGCACTGTTTTCACGTAGTATCCTTTTGAAGCATTGGTGTAATCAGACAGAATAGAAAAAAAATGTATAATTCTTCTAATCTGACTTAGGCGACGATCAAAACAGAAGACGCAAAAGTGGCGTCTCGTCCCGTTTAGACGAGCGTTCTCAACAGGAAATGTTTGTTTATACGAAGACGCAAAAGTGGGCGAATTCGATTGAATATGCATGCCAGGCCGCTAATATAATGTCAGAGCTACCTTTTTCAGGACACCGACAGGGGCTCTCATTACGGTTGTTTCGCCCTCGATGTAGGGTCGGAGCTCTTCGCTTAATGCAACAAGAGTTTGTTTAGTCATTCTGAAGTTTTCCACCCAAGCACTGTCATCAACTAATCCATTCTCAAAATTGTCCCACCACTGACTGGTTCTGCCCGGTCTTGTCCAAACTCGCCTCTGTCACCTCACGTATTGTTAATGTTTTTACCGGCTTGGAGCATCCAGTCAGCTGTATGCGACGTGAACATGTTTTGCGCTTCTTGCCGTTTAGACGGAGACACGACCCGCACCATCTTCAGAACTCCACACTCTGGAAGGAGTCTTCAGATTTTTGCGGTTTCAGAGCCCGACGGCGCCGCCGCCGTGTAAACGAAAGACACTTCCAATAGAATATTTTGTCGTTTTCAGTCGCAATCGTCCTCGTCTAAACGGCCCCTTAGACCTGGTTTGATCACATTGTCAAGAATACAACATTCAGACTAGTGATGGCCTATTGGTGTAGAATAAATTAAAGTAGTTGGAAGAAGAGACATGAGGTTCAAGTTCTAATGTAGAAGACATTTATTTACTATCAGTACAGGACCCAGAAGCATGACCCATAACACATTGCATTGTCCATTACAGTCCAGTTTGGTTACAGTCTGGTCTCTAGTCTCTTCTACCATTGTAGGGAGCATTATACCTCTGATGACACAGGCCAAGATAACAAAGACCGAGCTGGCAGTGAGTGCGCTCGCTACAACACAGAATGCAATTTCTCTAACACAGATGTAAAAAACTATTTCATATCAAATCAAATCATTTTAACTTTTATTTTTAACTTTAAGTACATTTAAATTTACTACTTGCATCTTTAAATTGGTACTTCAATTATTATGTGATATGGTAGTTCTACTTTCACAACATTGTAGCTTACTTGAGTAGAAAAATAAATAAATAAAAAAGCATGAAGCAATTATACATCTAGCAATAACTAGTCACCACTGTTTTATTCATATAAACAACTTTTCCATTTCAGATATTCAAAGCCCACCCTCTGATTCTAAACTACGAGCCCTTGAATGAATCGAGTCCAGACCCATTTCAACCAATCATGTATAAGGCCCTTGAGTCCGGCCCTGATGGTAACATAACCACAGTAGATAAAGAAAGGGTGCCGAAGTACCCCAACACCGCCCTCCTCTCCATGTGCCTCATGTTCGGCTGCTTCTTCATCGCATATTTCCTCCGGATCTTCAAGAACGGCCCCTACCTCCCTGGACCTGTGGGTTATTTTCTAGTACATACTAATAAAACACTTGAATTAAAAGTACATATTATGACTGTCCATTTTACCAAAATGTAGTATCCATCATTATATTTTTGTTATTTATAGTTTCACAATTTTGGTGGTTGTAATTTCACTTCCTGGACGTGCAGTTACCTAGTAACCATACCATAAACAAGGACCAAAACTTGTCCAACTCGTACAATATTTTTGATTAGACCTTTATATTGTTGAATTCATGTTTAAACTGACACAAAAATGTTTTCGTTGGACATAAATTGTCCTTGAATTGTGAATGAAATTGTAAGTGTTGATGACAAAGATATAGGGATTCCATTTTAGAAATTAGCTACCTTCTATATTTTTGTACTTTTCTTCTAAACTTTTTCACTAACTGACACTTAACTGATATAAAGTAATATTTATAAAAATGTAAAAACCTGCCATGAGCACTTGTTGTTAGTCATTTCTTTTCCTTACTTTTCTCTAGGTCCGTCGTTTGATTGGAGACTTCGGTGTGCCAATCGCCATCTTCTGCATGATTGCTGTGGATATCAACATTGACTATACATACACTCAGGTAAGCCCTGTTTTTATATTTGATCATGCAATTTGGGCATCAGTTTGCTTTGTATTAGTGAGAAGAAATATAACATTGTTATATTATTTGTTACATTATTGTGTATTTAGAATAGAGTGCTCTGATTGGACCATAAGAGAATATGTTATAGAATAGATTTTACATGTCCTATATTCCAGAAAAATGACTCTTGTGAGGTTTAAGCCGTGTTATAATGTTGTTACAAAACAACAAAAACAAACCTGGAGTTGTGCTTTATTCATTCACATATTGAGTTTTGAGTTTGAGTAATCTTACATTATCAGAGCCTAAAATGCTGTGTTTTACCTTGTGATGTCATGAAGCAGTAGTTTTCAAGTTAGTAGCTACCTTTTAGCTACTTTTTAGCTTTAGTTCAGTAGAGACTGGCAATTCTAAGGCTGAAATCATCCAAATTATTCTAGTGATGGTATTTGGAGTTTAAAACAATGGAGTGCTTCATGTATTACCACATGATATCACAAGGTTGAACAGTGCATTTTCTGTTTGAGAGAAGAACATGTGTGAATGAAACAAAACACAACTCCAACATTATAGCACAGCTCAGAAAATAGTGCACTATGGGCCCTTTGATGCAGGTATTTGGTATTCTGTAACTAAATACATTTTCAAAGTATTTGTCCCAACACTGATACTAAATAATAATAATTCAAGTAATTAGCAAAGAAGGTTTTGTCATTTAAAGGGATAGTGCGTTTTTTTTTTTTTAATGTTAATTTGTATGGGTATCCTTCTAAAAGTTACGTGTGTTGACACCGGCTTACCTCTGACAGTCTCAGCTGATCCCGGTTCAGCTCACTTTCTGGAGCCCACGTAAGTAGGTCCGGTAACTTCCCTGGAACATGAAATAAAGCTTGTTTTTCTACTCAAAACAAAACATTTGTTGCGTCTGAAACAGTTGTCCACGAAACATCCAGCAGCGTATTTCGCATTTGCGTATTGTCTCTCTCCACTCGTATCACTACGCCCATGTTAACTCTATCAGCCTGTTCACTTGTAAACTTCGGCGTAGACATCCGCTGAAGGTGATCAGGCTGATAGAGTTAACATGGGCGTAGTGATACGAGTGGAGAGAGACAATACGAGAATGCGAAATACGCTGCTGGATGTTTCGTGGACAACTGTTTCGGACACAAATATATCACCTTTCGGACAAATGTTTTGTTTTGAGAAGAAAAACAAGCTTTATTTCATGTTCCAGGGAAGTTACCGGACCTACTTACGTGGGCTCCAGAAAGCGAGCCGAACCGGGATCATCTGAGACTGTCAGAGGTAAGCCGGTGTCAACACACGTAACTTTTAGAAGGAAACCCATACAGATTAACATTTTTTTAAAAACCGCACTATCCCTTTAATACTTTTTGGGTAAATGTATGTACTCACTTATCTTTGCACTTACGTTCAAAGAGGAAAGAAAATAGATAAATGGAACTTTTACAATATACTCTGTTCTTGTTCTTGCTAGTCTTGTGTTATACTGATATTTTCCCAGTTAATACATTTTAAATTGTTGTGGTGTCGTGTAGAAACTGTCAGTGCCTAAAGGAGTGGAGGTGACCAACCCCAGTGTGAGAGGCTGGTTCATAAACCCCATGGGGGAGAAGAAGCCGTTCCCGGGCTGGATGATAGGTGCCTCCTGTGTCCCTGCTCTCCTCGTCTTCATCCTCATCTTCCTCGAGTCCCAGATTACAACGTGAGACACTTTGATCCACACTAACAACAAAATATACACACATTTCACAAAGGTTAGGGCACTGTACTTTTTTATATAATGTTTTATCCATAAAGAATATAACAACCTTTTTAGATGTCCATCCATCCATCCATCCATTTTCTTCCGCTTATCCGGGGCCGGGTCGGGGGGGCAACAGTCTAAGCAGGGACTCCCAGACTTCCTTCACACTTCCTCCAGCTCCTCCGGGGGGACCCCAAGACGTTCCCAGGCCTTTTTAGATGTGATATTTTGAAATGTGTTATTTCATAAGCGTGTGCTGCAAACAAAACAGAAAATGTAATGTACACTATGTAACTTTTCTGGGGGTCGGCCACCTGCCTGTCTCTATGGAGATGTTATTGCTTTGTCTGGAATGTTCCACTTTGCGGTATGAAGAAGGCAGACCCACCACCAGAAACCTTACAGTGCACCTTTAACCAACGGTGCTTTTCATTAAGTTATGAGAAAATATCTTTTTATAAACATTTCAGAATTAACGTTCTTCCTTTTCTTGTTTGAATTGCGCATTTTCACTTCCTTTGTTGTTTCAGTCTGATTGTGAGCAAACCTGAGAGAAAGATGGTGAAAGGATCTGGTTTCCACTTCGATCTGCTCCTCCTAGTGGTCATGGGGGGTATCTCTTCTATCTTTGGGGTGCCCTGGCTGAGCGCTGCCACAGTCCGATCTGTTACGCACGCCAACGCCCTCACCGTCATGTCTAAGGGCCCCAAACCCGTGATTGAAAAAGTGCTGGAACAAAGGATCAGTGGCCTCCTTGTGGCTGTGCTGGTTGGTAAGTGCTGCCATCAAGTGGTAGAAGAAAGGTTACTGCTTGTGAGTTAGGGTAAAAAAATACACACAAATTACACTTTAGTTATATAATGTGTTCTGTAATGTATTCTCTGCTTTAATAATACATTACATTACATGTATAGAACACTTTTCAGTCAAAATGACTTAACTGTGTAGAATTTATTATGACTGACAGAGACAAATGTCTAACTGTAGCCTCTCAGAGCACAACCAATCACATATACTGGAAATGTGCCAAGTGCCTTGCTCAAGGACACAACAGTATGCAGTGGTTGGAGTGGTGGTAAACTGTGCCCCTGCAACTTTTTTAATCTCTGCTTATATTTGCATTTTACATTTCCCTTTTAAAAAATAATGTCAGTGCACAATAATATGTACAACAACAAAAAAGCCTGCACAGCCATGTCCAGAGAGTTCAAATAAAGAAAAAACTACCCACTGAAATTTGAGGTCATGTCCTCTGTTTCATACGATCTATAAAATGCTGCCAATGTTGTTTCTTCCTGAATAATATATATTTTTGTTTTTCAACTTTTTACTCTCTCTGTTGCACAGCTTCAGTCCTAAAGCAGTAAACCTTGAATATAAAATAAATATTAAAATAATTTGTATTTTGTGACCTACAGGTGTTTCGATTTACATCGAGCCTGTGCTGAAGATGATTCCCATGACCGCTCTGTTTGGGATTTTCCTTTACATGGGAATCACGTCTCTGAGCGGAGTCCAGATGTGGGACAGGATGTGTCTGCTCATTACACCAAAGAAGTACCACCCCTCTGACGCCTACGCCACCAGGGTAAACTTTTAAATCAATAATTTTAAATCAATAAATCTTTATTTATAGAGCCCTTTACAGCACTCAACACTCAAAGTGCTTTTCCAATAAAATCATTTGGCACATTTAAGCACGTTTCTGATGCACTGTTAAAATGTTGTTTGAATGTTCTTATCAAGATAATGCAAAAAATATCCATATATTCATCTTTTAAATATTGCCCACCACTGGACAGAATCCCATTTTTAAACCTCAGATGTAAATAGTATATTTTGTATGTAAGAATACTTTATATGTGCATTATATGTGCATACAATGTATATAATCAATATTTTTCAGGTTCAGTAAAATTAGAAACAACAAAACAAAAACAGTGGAAAAAGTGTGTAAAGAAGTGCAATAAGAGAGTGTAACGTCACGTCGGCCCAGTCAAGCTCACTGAGGCTAGCAGATATAGGGGTGAATTTGGAGTTCCATATTAGGAAGAAGAATTGATTTACGGACAATATAGTGCAATAAAAACACAGGAACAAATAATTAAAATAATTAAATTAATTAAATGTAATTAAATTAAAGTTAATGTGAACATTTAAGACCAAAATGAGGAGCCTGACAACAGCAGTTAGGGAGAGAGGGGTTATATTTTTTCATACAAAATGAACTGGAGCCGGAGTCGATGGAGCTAGCAGGTTAGCTATGTCCATTTAGTCTATGGAAGCAAGTTTGGCAGGTGCCGATGGGAAAAAGATATCATACCTTGTCCACATCGTATCTATTTGTCTTTGCAATAAACATTTTAAATACCTAATTCTGACATTTGTATATATTTTTTTTCTGTGCAGGTGGCGACGTGGCGCATGCACCTATTTACCTTCATCCAGGTCATCTGTTTGGCGATTCTGTGGGTGGTGAAGATGAGTAACTTCTCTCTGGCTCTGCCTTTTGTTCTGCTGCTCACCATCCCACTGCGTATGATCATGACTGGCAACATCTTCACTGAGCTCGAGATGAAATGTGTAAGTACTCATTTAAAGACCCCATGTTGCACAAAAAAGATTCTTGTGAGCTTTATTATTAGCGTTATAATGCTGTTACCTCCCTAAACATACCAGGAGTTGTGTTTTGTTTCATTCGCACATGTTTGAGTAATCCTTTATTATTCTGTCTACTTCTCCAAAGCTCAAAATGCTTCCACCTTGTGATGTCATGAAGTGGTAGTTTTCAAGTTAACAGCTACCTTTTAGCTTTAGTTTAATAGAAATAATGATTCTAGTGAAGATATGGGGAGATATATGGAGACTGAAAACACCGGGGAGCACTTTCTGTATTACCACATGACATCACAAGATGGAACATTTTCTGTTTTAGAGAAGAACTCAGCCTAAATATGTTAATGAATAGGCCTATATAATGCTTATTAATTGTGCATAAGTATATATTTTGTTTTTGTTTTAACAGCTGGATGCAGACGATGCCAAAGTGAAGTTTGAGGAAGAGCCTGGAGAGGATGTGTACTACGAGGCTCCTCTTCCATAAACTGACAATTACTTATGCACCAAATTTGACTTATATTTACAAAGGGAAATAAGCAAGACTATTTCAGCAATAATTGAATGTGAAATGTAATTAGTTTAAAAAGTCATAGTGTATTTAATTTATTAGTGTTAAGTCTTTGAAAAAACAGGCGTAGTACTCTTTGATAATTGACATTGGGCATTTCAACATTGTACACAACTGACCTCTTTATTATGCCTAAATTGGATATTTATATTAGGATGTAATTACATTTATATATGTGGGACAATACACATGTGGTTTATACACATTGTTTTACAGCACTTGTATACCAGCTTATCAAATTGAGTTTTGTTGAATTTTTGAATTGTGGTGAGTCATTATGTGCTATGATTGGCGGCCTTCTCCTATATCAGTTTATTAATAATTATGTTTTAGTATGTCAGTTAAGTGCTTTAGTGGGATAGTAATATAAGTGAGTGAGAAAGGTTATGAATTAATGAGCATTGTATTCAGATTGCTACTTGTGCGCTTATGACACTGTACATGCTTAAGGTTTACATTTTAATACAATAAAGGTCTTTAAATGTGTTCTGTTTCGTCTCAAGCTCCAACACTTAGTTGGATCTGGTCCAGTGTCTTATTAATGTTGAGTTTACCCAAAGAGGACGGCCAAGGAGGGACGTCGTTCTGCCAGTCAGAGGCATGCTGCATTCAGGATCACCACGTAAATTTCAGCCTCTCAGTAGGCGAAGTGCCACCAATGAGCCTTGTCTGTCAACAATTTCTGATAGTTTGCTAATAGAATGAGTATTTAATTTTGGTAAAAAATAATAATAATAATAAATTAAGCTTTAGGCTATCGCCACTGATACATGGTTTTCATAGGAATAGCTGGTACTTTGAGATTGATTTGTTATATGGAGACAAACTGCATCCAGTTCAGCAACAACAACAAAAAACTTGCTTAAATTGATTATTTCTCGGCAATGAAAGGAGATATTTTTGCAGGTTTGTGTGATATATGCAATTCATTGACATAGCCTCTTTATAATAAGAAACAAAACAGTGAGAAAATTTAAGTTGTAAGAAATATAGTTGAAATATGATTTAAATCAATTTTATTAACTTCAATCATTTATTACAATGAACGTATGTGTATGAAATATTAATTAAAATTGCCTGTTAATGCAAACGAAAGAAAAAAATTATAATTAGCTTTATTTAAAAAAAATTGAAAAATCAGATTAGACAAAAAATAACAATGGAAAGACAGGTAATGCAACTATTCATGAGGTAACAAAATGTATTGCTGAATGAGAACATGGATTAAAACAATTTAAAGCATTTTTGGTCTGCGTGTAAGCGATTGCCAAATTTCCCAGAGAAAGGGAAGGCGGCGCGGTTCAACAAGGCCCAGTGCCTGAAAGTCATTTGTTTTCTATGGATCGGACGGACAGGATTGGACAGCTGAGGTATCCGCCCACAAACACACAAGGTGGAGTTGAAAAGAAATAACATGCAGGAGGGCCAAAATGAAGCTGTCAAACCTACCACGAAACGAAAAGACCGTATACTGAAAAGCTAAAAAGGGTTAGCAGTCTCAAGGCTAATGCATTGCTTTCAAGCTTGCACCGGAATGGGGATGCTGTTGCTAGTCTGTCCGTAATAAAGGAACGATCTAAGACACATTTTGCAAGTTGTGTATTAAAAAGTATAACACAGCTGATTCTGTAGTAAAGGAAAAGCGAATACGGGTTGGAGGTCAAACATGAAGGCGCAAATGATGGCTACCAGCGGCTACGCGATCGGGACGGGAAGGGAAGGGGAAGCGACACTGCTGCTGGCGCATCGGAAAAAATGTGGATCACGGTTCGGCGTAGCGAAATGGTTGGCTGGAGAGAGAGGAGCTGCTGCGCGTTGAGTGGAGGGATGGAGGCGGGGGGGAAGGAGCATCTCTGCGGGGACTGGAGCTGAGGACGGACGGCGCAGTGCTGGCTATCGTTCAACCCTCCCCTTCTTCCTCCACAACGACGCCGGAGCGAGAGCCGAGAGACAGGTACCGCAACCGCGCTCCACCGCCGCTGCCTCCGTTCACTCGGTTTCATAACACAAAACAAAGAGAGCGAACGATAAACATAACAACGTGCAACTGAAAACCGCCAAAATTTACAGTAAGTTGTGTTTATTTTTGAGAGAAAGCTTTGCCCGCTTTGTACTTTCGGAAAAAGACATCCGCCGCGGAGGGGAGCGCACGGGGTCGCCATAGCCGGATTTCATGTCCTCTAGCGCGGGCACAAAACTGAACGAGGCCGGTTGGTAAAGACGTTATTTTTGATTAAATAACACATCCTGGTTGCTCTGTGGTAATTTCCATAAACGAAACTCGTGCTTTCGTGCTTTAGTGGGTTGTTTACGTGTGGAAACTCGTGGTGTTTTCCGCTCCGAGACCTCCATGCGGCTGCTGGCGGAACAACCAGCCGCCTCTGTCCGCTCAGCCATCAGGGATCTCGGTTTAATATCTCAGCGCGCATAGGCTCGCCCTCTCTCTCACCCCCTCGCTCTCTCTAGCCCTGAAGAACCAGCGGAGGACCACGGAGGACCGAGAACCCGCCTTCCTGCTGTCCTTTACGCGCTTTTGGACCGAGGGGTCTGTCTGATACGCCCCGGCTTTAGGTAGAGGCACGGTTTTCTCAGTTTGCAGTGCGCCATTGGACCTTGGCACGGTAGGTCTCCGTCTAGAGCAGAGCTGAAGCATGGCGGACTGGTGCCGTTTGTCGCGCCAGTGAAGCACTCAGCCGCGGATAAGCGTTTCTCCATACCGTTTTCCAACCAGCTACTGCATTTTACCCTCTACTTATTCAGACAAAGGATTTAGGTGTACATTTTCTAAAATACTTTGATGTTAGTCGTTGTTAGGTCGTGCTTTTTCCGTTCTTGGCTCCCCCATTGCCTCCTGGTGCTCTAGCCGTCCATCGTGACACCATTTCGGGCAGTGCTCGGGGATGTTTCCAGGCGTACTTTGCCTTTTAACTAACGCGTTTTATTTGTGTAAGCACACTTGACCTACATCGGTAAGATTTTTTTTAATTCGTGTTACCTATATTAAGTGTTATTTCATATTATAACATAAAATGGGGCATGTGGCGCAAGTTGATTTTCACAGCACCCTACTGCTCCACTTTCGATCCATATGTTCCGCAAATCTTTGAAAATATCGTAAAATAGCTGTTAAAAACGAGCCAAATTGCATAGTTTGGTTGATTCTGACCAACTAAAATGGCGAAAACGACGTTGTTTGTGTCGCTGGGTCATGCGGGAGACACCATGGTGAGCTCGGGCCATCAAGGACACCACGAACAACGAGCAGCCGCCATCATTGGAGCGCGACTCGGCTACGCCTTGTTCAAGAATGCACCACCTTTTCCTCATTACGCACCGCGCTAAAAAGCCATATACTCGGATAAAATTGCATAAACTCATCGCGGGTAGATAAAATGGCTGATTATTGCTAAATGCCACCGCTTAAAACTCGATAAACGAACAAAGGAAGCGCGCGGGTCGGCATGGCGGAGCTAGATTGGCGTGTGGCGGTGATGAGGCCCCTATGCCGAGCAGTGAGTGGCGCATTTGGCCGCAGTGCTCCCATCCTCCATCTCACTGCCGTCGGAGAGCTAAGCAGATCCCCCGTCCTTGGTCAGCTGGTCGCCTACAGCTGCCTGTCCGTCCACGTCCATTCGCTTCCTCCTTCCGTGGATCCTCCCCACCTCCGCTCCGGCTCGAAATCCTCCATTACCGCATAGACCGAGGGAGAAAATGGTCGCTCCCGTCTGTCCGCGATACTTATATTGTGCAATAAGAACAGTGCTAATGCGCAAAATTCCTGATGGTACTTTTTGCTCGACGCGCACTCTTCGTAGTCGTAGCTAGTCGGGCTAGTTGAAGCCCTCTGCAGTGTTATTTGAGATTTGAAGCCGTCACAAGCAATAGCCTATGTCTCACCATGTAGCGTAAACGTTTAAGGGGCGGTGTAATGAACATAAACCATTATGTCGAAGCGCATTCGCAATCTAGGGCCAGTGCGCACGGCCACACACACTTTTCATCAAAGAAACCACACTTTTAATAAAACCACTCCGTATATAAGTTTAACAAAAGTAATTAATTAATACCAAAAATATTTATGGGTTTCAGTGTCCTTTTTATATGTACGATTTTGAGGACTTTTTCCCTGTTCAAAACATTATAATTCGTTTTAAATTGTTAATCACAATGGAAACGGTCCTAATTTGTAATCTTACTGGAACAACAAATGTTTGTGTTTAACATAAATTTAGGCGACTTGGAAAAACAGTTGAAACATGGCAAATTTCCTTTTTTTTCATTTTTGCTTCTTTATTGTAAAACTTTTCTTCTTTTTTTTGTAGAAAAGCTGTGCATCAACAAATGAATGGGGAAATGGAGACTACCACCCAGGACCAAGGTTAGACATAAAAGAAAAGTATAGTAAAAAATTAAGTAAACCTATTATTAGACAATTAATTAGTATTAAATTACATATTTAAATGTAGAAATTGTATTTTTGAGCAAATTGTGTAGTTATATTTGTGTGGCTTATCTGTGATCTCTGTGTGGCAGTGTGGGGACAGGATGACCTCTTTAAACTTCTTGAAGCGATGAAAGTGGCTCTTCCCCAGAAAGACCTGACCAAATACAAAACATCTGAGTCCCATCTCGACTGGCAGAAGGTTGCTTTCAACTCCTACACTGCAGAGATGTGCAAACAGAAGTGGCTAGAAGTTTCTAAAGAGGTCAGTGACATTTAAATTCAGTCAAATTGTATTACCATATTTCCATTATTCGTAAAATTTTTCCCCTCTTATTTTAGATACGTAAATTCAGGACCCTAACAGAGCTAATTATCGATGCTCAAGATTACATAAAGAACCCCTATAAGGGCAAGAAATTAAAGGTAAAATGATAACTAACTGCTATATTTTTTTTGTCCTAGAAGTTTCTTTACTAAGAAAGTTATGTGCCTTTTTTACCAACAGAAACATCCAGATTTCCCTAAAAAGCCTTTAACGCCATACTTCCGCTTCTTTATGGAGAAGAGGGCCAAGTATGCAAAGTTGCATCCTGAAATGAGTAACCTTGATTTGACAAAGATTCTCTCAAAGAAATACAGGGAACTCCCAGACAAAAAGAAGGTATGAATCAAAATAGATTTATTATTATCAGTCTAGTTAGAATGATACTATTTTATGTTTTTGCTTTCTACAGAAAAAGTATGTTGACGACTTTGTGAAGGACAAAGAAACGTTTGTACAGAGCATGGTGAGGTTCAGGTATGTTATCTGAGGAATACAAATCTATAATCTGTGTTTGCAAATCTGTAAACATGTAATTATTTGATGATTCAGGGAAGATCACCCAGATCTGATGGAAAACATGACAAAGAAGGCTTCAAATGTCCCAGAAAAGCCCAAGACGCCGCAACAACTGTGGTACAACCATGAGAAAAAGGCCCTCCTCAAGACACACCCAGATGTAAGAATTTTCAGACAGTCACTATAAAACTATACATACTATGCCATTGTAACTCTGAAGTGACTAAAATGGTAAATATTTCTTTCAGGCTACCACCAAAGACATTAAAGACAGCCTGGGCAAACAGTGGACACAGTTGTCAGACAAAAAGAGGCTAAAATGGATCGCAAAGTCATTGGAACAACACAAACAATATGAGGTAGGGGCAGTGATCTCAGCTCATAAAACGTTTCAAATAAATTAGCGCAGTAAATTAATATTTGATTTATTAATTGTTTGTAGGAGATAATGCGCGAGTACATTCAGCAGCACCCTGAGTTAAATATGACCCAACAAGATATTGTGAAGTCGACTCTGACAAAAGCTGAGCGGCATTTGAAAGACAAATCAGATGGTCGGCCTGACAAACCACCACCGTAAGTTACATTTACAATACACATTTGTTTTACTATGTTTCAATAACTGGTATATTTGTGCTTTCAGAAATGGGTATTCGATGTTTTGTGCAGAGATTATGTCCAGTATGAAGGACGTCCCCAGCACAGAGCGCATGGTGATGTGCAGTCAAAGGTGGAAAATGCTGAAACAGCCAGAGAAAGATGCCTACCAGAGGAGGTGTGAACAGAGGAAGAAAGAATATGAAATTGAGATGCACCGGTTTCTAAGTGTAAGTTTATTGTGTGTAAATATATCTTATTTTGTTTATTTCTACTCATAATTAAGTAACTCATCTTTCCATAGACATTGCCAGTGGAGGAACAACAGAGAGTCTTAGGTGAAGAGAAAATCGGAGTGAGGAGAAGCACTGGAGCCAACAGCCCAGCTTCTAAAAAGAAAAGCAAGGCAAAAGTACTTACTTTAAAAAAAAATTAAAATATATATTTATATAATGCTATAAAGTTTGACTAAATCTCATGTTTTGTAACACAGGTCAATGCTGAGAAGCCCAAAAGGCCAATTTCAGCCATGTTTATATTTTCTGAAGAGAAACGTCAAAAATTACAGCAGGAAAGACCAGATCTATCAGACAGTGAACTCACAAGGCTCTTGGCACGAATGTGGAATGAGCTGCCTGATAAGAAGAAGGTAATTAAGTGCAAAATGGAGATGAGAAAAAGATCCATTAGGTCTGGCATTTCCGTCAAATTCAACTTAGTCTTTGTTTCAGGAAAAATATAAACGCTTAGAAGCTGTTCTGAAAGCGGAGTCTGAAAAAGAGAAGAACGTGGATCGTAGCCGTCTCCCGGATCCACCAAAAACTGCACAGGACATCTGGCAGCAGAGCGTCATTGGAGACTATCTCGCCAGGTTCAAGGTATGTACATCCTGCTTTCATTTTAGTTTGTCCTGTCATTATTTCCAGTAATGGTGAAGCTTTTAATTTGTATTTTTGCCACTAGAATGACCGGCCAAAAGCACAAAAAGCCATGGAAGCAACTTGGAGCACAATGGAGAAAAAAGAGAAAATAATGTGGATTAAAAAGGCAGCAGAGGACCAGAAAAGATATGAGGTTAGACCACATTAGATAACAGTTCAGTACAATATGTAATGTAGAGTAGATGGTAATTTAATTGTTCTGTCCTCCATAGAGAGACCTGTGTGAAATGCGCTCTCCAACTGTAGCTGCCATCACCTCAGGGAAGAAGATGAAGTTTGAGGGTGAACCCAAGAAGCCCCCATCGTGAGTCCCTCTGCTCCATAGTCATGTAGTTCCTGTTAAAGCAATTGAAAATGAAAAAACTCAGCTTTGAAATTTTGTTTTTTTCTTTAGAAACGGATATCAAAAGTTTTCTCAGGAAATGCTATCCAATGGCGAGCTGAATCATCTCCCAATGAAGGAGCGGATGACTGAGATTGGCAGCCGCTGGCAAAGGTTACCTCAGAAAGACAAAGACCGTTACAAAAAGATCGCAGAGGAGAAGCAGAAACAATACAAGGTCCTGCTTGAACAGTGGCTAGCGGTAAGACTACTTTAAATCATCCATAATTGTACTTGCAACTATGAAATATTGTTCTAATATGGACCCACTGGAATCTGAAATAAAAGTTGATTGATTGAAATACATCTACCTTCTATTACTACCCTGGTGGTGTGTAATAACTGCAATTTACTTAATATTGTGCTTTTTTCCTACAGAGCTTGTCATCACAGGAAAGAAATACATACAAAGAATACAACTCGCAGGTAATTGCATATACTTCTTATAAATTGGGTTTGAAGGACATATTCATTATTAAACATTTTTTTAAAATAATATATTGATTTCTGAATTACAGAAACGCAAACCTTCAGCGAAACCTGGAGGACCCAAAGCCAAATCCAAGAAATCTGTGAGTACCATGACATTTGTAAATTAGTCTTTTGACTTTTCTATAGTTTAATTTAACCTGCTTTTATGTCAGGAGTCTGAAGATGATGATGATGACGATGATGACGACGATGATGATGATGATCAGAAGGGCTCCTCTGATGCAGACTCCTCCAGCGACGATGATGACGACGATGATGTAAGTGAATGCCTTTGTGGATTATAGTTGGGGCCGTTATGTATGTCACAATATTTGAATCTCATGACACAAACTCATAACAGATACCATCTTGGTTTGTTGAACTCCTACTTAGTCTATAGCAGTGGCTTTAAAGTATTTCACACCAGTAACACCAGGTTAGATTTGTGGCTTCCCAAGTTCAACATTAAAACTGGTCTAAAGCAGGGCTAAAATAGGCCATAACAAAATCGTGTCTAAACTGGGTATAAACCAGATCTAAGCTGTAAAATATTGATATTGAATGCATAAAATATCCATGAAATGTAGCAATTTAAAATTCAAGTCTAAACTAGCAGAGGATTCTGATCAACACCAGAACATGAACTACCAACAGACATCAGAGGCACATAAACCACAGTTTGGGAAACACTTTTCTATACAGTTAATAATTTCTTTTTTGCATGCACTGTCTTTATTACCAAAGGATCATGGTCTATGTTGCCTCTGCTTTTTACTGCTAATACAATAGTACTGTGTCTTTTAGAGGCATAAAAATTTGAAAGCAATATTGTGAACTGCCAGTGCTAAATAAATGTGATTTTCATTATACAGAGGGATGATGGTGACGATGATGACGATGATGACAGCGATGAAGATGATGACGATGAGGCGGAGGACAAAGAGAACAAGTCAGAGGACAGCAGCAGTGAGTCCGGCTCAGGTTCCTCAGACTCGGACTCAGACTGAACCGGACCTAAAGAGTCCCTCTTGAACTGAGCAGCGCTGAGCTGAGCCAAGAGTCCAGGGAGCTCCGCTACTGTGCCAACCCTGCACTTCTCCTGCCACCAGAGGGCACACCTGTGTCTCATTCTCATTCACTCATTGTGGCTGTGGTTTTTGTCCCAGGAGACTGCTTGGTCCAGTTTCCTCACCTTCACAGCATGGGCCACTGACTCCAGTAGAAGAGGCATCCCACTGGTTTGGTGATGCTCAAACAGTTCATGTTTCGACCTCAACTTAATGCTTCATTGTAAAAGAAAAAAAAAATAGTTTTAATGTTTGGGGTAAATTGTAGCCCTGTTGTTTTATTTTCTTATTCTGATAAAGAGTTGGACGCGAGTTGTGAACAGGCTTCTTGAAGCCAAAGATCACTTTAGGAGGGCGGGCATGTGGGGAACTGAACAATTGCACTCTTCAGAATGTTTCCTTTTATTTTTTTTCCAAAATTTTTACCGTTATAATTTTAATTTTATGATGTAGATTTTTATCTTGGTTCATATAACGGTGGTATTTTTCAGGAAAAAATCAAGCCATTATGAATGTTTTTCTGTTGCTGGAAATATTCAGAATGTGTTTTCTCATGTTCACATATTTCAGTTACAGTGTCTGTATAAAGTATTCACATCACTCAGACTCATGTCTTGTTGTTTTGCATCATTGCAAACTTTCCCCAAACACAAAACAGTTCAACATGAGAAAAAGCTATTCAAGTTTAGAGTGCCATTAATTTAACCTACTTAAAATGTGCCTTTTAATGAAAATGTGGTCTTTTGTAATTGTAACAAACCTTGAAAATATTTTTTGGCTTGTAAAAAAAAAAAGAAATGTTGACGGAACACTTCATATAGACACTGTCTATATGCACATGACGTTTAGATTTCACTTGTCAAATTCTTGAGCCTAAAACTTTAAATATATGGCATCTACAAGATACATTGTTTTATCCTGTATTTTTACTATACATTTGTTGGCTTGTATATTGTCAATTTACGCTTCTCAGTTTTTGACAAGTTTTGCTTTGTGTTTTGGTCTGAAATAATTTGCAGATGCTACATTGAATCACTCATTGGATTTGTTTGAACTTTTAATGGAAGTGACTGTCATGCGTGAAGAGTCCCTCAGTCGTCCAGGTAGAATCCATGATAAAAGGAGAAATTCAATTTGTCAACTGGACAGTTTGTTTGGTCGAAAACGTTTCGCCACTCATCCGAGAGGCTTCGTCAGCTCTGGTTCTCATGCTGGTTAGACCCTGTTTATATCTAGCTGCAGGGAGGAGCTACCTACACTGAGGTAGCTTCTCGGATGAGTGGCGAAACGTTTTCGACCAAACAAACTGTGTCCAGTTGACAAATTGAATATCTCCTTTTATCAAGTGACTGTAATCCAAATGTTTGTTTTTTTTTTATCCAAAAGGCGTGCACTTATTGTAAATTGTGTGAATTGTGCATGCTAGCACAGAGCTGTACATATTTGAGGGTATGTGTGTGTCTTTGCTTTGTGTGCTGTTATGCTGCTGCACATTATGTTGTGACCACAGCATGCATGTATGTAATTCTATGGGGCGTCCTCCCATGAATGTAATTTTTTTTTTCCTTTTTGCCTCCAAAGGTTTTTTTTTTTTTTTTTTTTTTTAAGACTGCTCATTGCTGTCTAAATATTCAAGTTACATACAGTTTTCATGACACAAATATGGTGACTGTTTATTCATCATTTTCTTTATAATTTGACCGAAACAAAACCAGCATAGACTTGTTAACATTTCATGAGGGAGGAAATGGTTGTAGTTGTAGTTTATACTATTATATCAGGAACAGAGGGAACTGAATTACCAGATGTAATTACTGTAAATAATGTTTTTGTATTGAGTGCTCATTGTTTTGTTAAGTGTTTTAATTTTTGGCTTACGGTTAATTTGCCTGTTTTTGTTGTTTCGTTTCTTTTGTCAGTTTATAGAAATATCTCAGAGCAAAGCTTTACAAGTTTGTACTGCAGAAAATTTGACAAAAAATTAATGTTTTCTATAGCTGAGGGAAGTTCTTATGTCCTTGTAGTTGAAGTATTTGGGCAAATAAAAATCTTGGAAGAGCCACATTTGCTACCTGTTTCTTTTTCATTTTCATTTAGTACAGTGGTTCCCAATATCTATTTTACCAGTGGATACACTCACAACCCCTCCCCTAACTGAGAAGCTACTGTTGCATAAGGAAAAATGTGGTTTCAAAAGATTATATAACAGTTATTAAATTTTAAACTTTATATAAGCACTTACAAGCACCTACAATCCTTCATTATAATTCAAGCGGTCAAGTTTGGACTTTTAAGAACCGTTTAAGGACGTTCGAGGTCTTGTCTTGAAATCCAATATATTTTCATAGTATGAAACGCGTCAACTAATTGGAACTTCAAAATAAAAGCACGTCTGCCTTACACCTGCCCCTAACTAAATACATCTTCGTAGTTCCTTTTTATATGGATTTATATACATATTTTGGTGAGTAACAAAATGCTACCATACAAATACAGCCTCGTAATTGATGAGGGAAAAATAATAAAACCGCAGACGGAAACGTGCGCTTTTATTTTGTAGTATTAAAACTGGGAACAGGATGTTTTCATTTCTGTGATTGGTTCCTCAGTGTCTGGGCCTTCTCTATTATAATTACGCCTTTGCATTAGTTTAACAGAACAGGGACACTAAACATCAAACACTGTACCTAAAGAATGACGAAATGGATTTAACGGAAGAGAGGCGTAATCATTTCTAGAGATTTTTTAGTACGCCGTGAAGGTGATGGTGCCACTGCTGCAGCTTGTCCAGGCTGAGTTTGCGCTGTGACCTATGGGTTTGACAGGGTAAGAGGAACTAACTGCACATAATCAAGATCTAACATTACATTAGCATCCCTAGAGTTATGCTGAGATGCTAGAAACATGTCTAAATACCATGCTGTTGTCCTTTGATTAGCATGCTAGCATCACAAGCCGCTAACCTGCCGAATTGGTATTTGGTCTGGATTTCTTTCATGATTATTTCATAGACAACATTGTTCGTTTTTTGCTAGTTTTTGCCATTGATTCATGTATCGATAACTACCAGTAATATCTGACTTGTGCATCACCTATCAAAGGAGTACTGTATTGATTGCATGTGACCATAATATTAATAGAGAATACCTTCAAAACCAATAGTCATTCTTAAATACATGCTGGCGTTTAGTTAATCATAAAGTTACTTGATACATGATATAAGAATATGGTCAACACAAGTGCAAACGCTACAGGGGAAAATCTAGTATATTATTGCTTTGCATGATCATACATTTGCTTAAATCAGTATAGAATGCTAATGAGCAAGGAAAAATGTTAAAACAATAAAATACTTAATGTGGTTGTGTTTAAGAATTGACAATTATGCTTCTTCACAGTTTTTTATTATTTTAATTACAGTCTTATTTGCAAACACATCTATTTCTTTTCTTGCAACAGAATGAAGAAAGTTGTACAACAGTTGATAACTTCATATAAAGTAAGTCGAATGCTGTTTCTCATTTATTTTCCTACCTCTACCACTTGTAATCATTAACCGTTTTCTGTTTTAATTTCACAGAGCAACTACTCATTATACTGCAATCAAAACTTCCCATCCAGATTTTCAAATGAAAATGGAGGATATGCCCCTGTCAGGCCCAGACAACACCAGGCTGGAGGTGAATGAAGAACAGCAATCCATGGGGTTTCAGTATGATGAAAACTGAGGACTGTTTCCATAGTGAATAACATGTTTTTCTTCATAGGCTTTGGTGCATGACATCTACTCTGAGCTGGTGGATGATGCCTGTTTGGGCCTGTGTTTTGAGGTGCATCGTGCGGTCAAACAAGGCTACTTTTTTTTGGATGAAACAGACCCGGAAAGCATGAAGGAATTTGGTTTGTGTTACAACCTTATTAATAAAGCTGAATCTGACACTTTAAATTGTACCATATAACACTTAACAGTCTTCCATCTCAAATTTTAATTATAGAGACTGGGGAACATAATTCTTGTGATGAGGTGATATGGCAAAGAAAAAAAAAATCAGTTTTTCTTTATTGAAAACAATGTGTTTTCAATCTTAATTTCATGAGCGTGAACAAGACAGACCTTTAATGAGTTCCCTTTAAGATAAAAAGTAATTTTTTCCCTCCAGAGCTCAAACTATATTCCAAAACTGTTTTATAATTGACTGAGCTATTTCCTGTTTGCAATTGGACCTTCTGGGACTTCATTTGGGGGTGACATCACAATGCCAAGCTTGCATCAATACAAACCTGTTGTGCTTAAAGTGTAACTCATGTTTTTGTAGAAATTGTGGACCAACCTGGAGTGGACATATTTGGCCAAGTTTATAACCAATGGAAGAACAAAGAGTGTGAATGCCCCAACTGTAAAAGACTGATCGCTGCTTCTCGCTTCGCCCCTCACCTGGAGAAATGCCTTGGCATGGGACGCAACAGCAGCCGAATAGCTAACCGCAGGTACACACAACAACAACAACAACAACACATATTCGCTTGGATTTGCAATTAATTTTGTATTTGTCATACTTTTTTAAAGGCTAGCCACAAATAACACTATGAGTAAATCTGAAAGTGATCAGGAGGACAATGACGACCTTAATGACAATGACTGGTCCTACGGGGCAGAGAAAAAATGTGAGCATATTTTAAAATTTTTTGTTGTAAAGTAAATTTGATCTAATCTGAGTTTGTTTATCTACAGCCAAGAAAAGAAAGCCAGAAAAGGTACTGTGGGTTATCTTGTTTTGATATTTGAATAAGTTTAATTGTGTGTAATTGTTGTTAAAACCTTTTGTAGAATCAGACTTCTCCAAGGAGGTCAAAATCACTAAAACATAAAAATGGTGAATATATAGTCAATTTCACACAGCAATTTTTGGGGTACATTTACAGTACTTGTGTTTACTCTCCAGGTGAACTTGGTGGCAGTGTCCCATCAGATGCCTATAAGGTGGCTTTTTCATGTCCTACAATACTGTCCTACATTACCTGCTTTCTTATTTATACAATGGTTCCTACATTTTTGTTTTTAGTACAACTACAGTTCTGGCATAAACTACGAAACACTAGGCCCAGATGAAGTCCGATCAGTGCTAACAACGGTAAGCAGACAATATTATTACGCTGTGAAAAAGCACTCTAGTTGAAAGCTATGTACAATTTAAATCTTTCTAATGATACCTGTAAATAACTAGGCTGATTATGACTTAGACAAACTTTATTGATTCACAAGGGAAATTATTTAGACACAGTAGCTCACACACCACAGTGTATTATAATAACAAGAGAGCAACAATATAAATGGTAATAATAAATTCAAAATAAGCAGCAAAAATATCAAGAGACTGGTGTGAAATAAGGCATAATTATATAAATGTATATGTGCAAGTAAAAATAAAGAAGTATACTATACAAATATATCTCAGCTATATATAAGAGGTCATAAGGAGAAACAGTGCAAAGATGATATAATGATTGACAGAACATATGGTTATCTGTTACATAAGGATGAGTTGTTGTGATTTAAAGCCTTGTTTCTGTTTTTGTTTATCTATCTGATTTATTTTTGGATGACCAATTTCTTATATTCAGCAATGTGGTGTGATTTCTGAACACTCCAAGAAGATGTGTAACAGGTAAGTCTCTGTTTAACCACACAATATGTTTGTGTTTGTGTAGCCTATGTAGTACTTAGCCAAATAGCGATGTCCTGTTTGCATGTATGTGAGAGCATGATCAGTTTCATTTGGTGTTTGAAATGAAAATGATTGTGTATGTTGGGACTAATGCAAGGGGAACACAAGTGGCAACCTAATTTTGAACTTTGGAAATTAAAATTGGCTGTTTTTTTCATATACAATTTAATACAAAATTGTTCTTATTAAATCTTCATGGACATAATCAGTGATCAAGAGCGATAAACGATTCAAGTTGTTGTAGATTAGTGATTCTTAAACTAAATCAGGCTGTTCACTATAGAGGCCTAAATATAGAAAATAGGATAAGATAAGGCTTTTATTGTCTCCCATAAGTAAGGGTTAAACTGTAACTGAGGCTAATTAAAAGTAGTATGGATACTTTGTAGTGGCATCATTCTGGGGGTGTTTTAAGATTGTCTGAAAATTCAAGAAAAAATATGTTTTTGTAGTCCTGTAGTCCAACAAAAAGGTTGTGTGAGCTAGCGTGCGACTGTAATTTTATGTGTGAGAGAATTCTTTAACGGCACAAATCAGCTCACCGGTTGTAGTTGTCAGTTCCTTATGGTCAGATTGTGTTAAAATAAAGCTCAGATTAAAGTCTAATAGACAGAGCAGAGCACAATTGGAAAGTTTTACATTTCTTTGGCTTAGGTTTCAAACCAATTATCCAATCAGAAAGCATAACGAGCCCAGCTGGCAATTTGAAACCTAAAGAACTCTCTATGATATAATGTCTCCTAACTATCTGGCTGCTAATCCCCACATCAAGGTATTTTCATTTTAAAATCATTAGACGCAAATTCAAATCAAGAGAAAACACGCACACTCCAGTTTGAGAAGCACTGGACTGATCTCGTGGTCACTGGTTGAGTCCGTAGGAGCGTGTCTTACCCCTCCCTGTACCAGCACGTGTACCAATGAAGGGGAAGGGTGACGTTTTAGGGGTGTGTAATGCCACGCTGTGTCCCGCCAGGTCTCAGCGCTGCCCCCAGCACACGGACGAACAGAGGAGGGCCGTCAGGGTGTTCCTCCTGGGCCCGTCCGCGTGAGTGGTCCCCCCTCCTCCCCTCCCTTCCTCATCCTCATCTCTTCTCCCTCTCCCTATCTCTCTCCTCCACCTCTCCCTTCTCCCTCTACTCCTCTTCTCCCTCCCTCTCCCTCCTTTACCTAAAATTGTACTTGACCATAGAGTGATGTCTGAATGAGTGCTATTGACCCCCATGTTGTAGGTGAGGCTTATAAATCATTTGTGGTCAGGGTGCCAATAATAATAACTTTTTTTTTTTCTGTTTCTGGGTTAGCTACTTGCAGAAGAAAACAGCAGACATGTAGCATTTTGCCATGCCTAAAATAATGACTGAACATGAAAATAATTCTATACCATCTGTCTGTTCTTTTGGTCAAGAACATTTACACTGTATTTTTCAATATGTGAAAATACATTTACAACAAGTCTGTGTAGTCCCTCATTCCAAGGTAGAAAATGTTTCAAAGCTAGTCATCTGGACACTGTTTTTGACAACAAGACATTGCCACTCCCATACAGAAGTTCTTTTCAGTTTGATGGTACTGGCATGAGAAACTATCCTCCTATATGCTTATGGAGCCTAATGTGTAAATCCTAGTGTTTCAGACCAGTACAATCAAATTGGATGGGAGGCAAAAGTTGATTTACAAAAATGTTTTCATGGCAGTGAAGTTGATATACTTAGGGATGATGCTTTAATATCTTTGCTTCTGTATTGGTTCTCTCAGGCCCCCGCTTCCTGATGCTGACGCAGTGACGGAGAGTGACAGTTTTGACATTCCTGATGGACAGAGCCTGATGAGCCGTTTACAATGGGAGGATTCACCTGATGTATCTCCTACTGACTCTGCCTCGTCAAAAGCCAGTGAGTAAACTAAGGAACACATCATTTAAAATCTGTAATATTAATTGATATTATTATTAATATTGATGAGAGATGCTCTAGCAAACCATCACTTGTCCAATTAATTGTAATTAATTACTCAACTATTCTTAACTTTTCTCCTTGAGATCTGTATGTAATTCATTGCATATTTTCTATACAAATATATACTGTAGAACTGTCAAAGTACAAATAAATTGTTTTAATATGCTGAATATGAAAGAAGCCAAACCATTCCAGTTATGTACTACTATGTCTCAGACTCATTAGAATATATTCACAAATACCTTGTTCTTTCCCAGGTACTAATCATTCAGATTCACGAAGACCTAAAAAGAAGAAGAGGCCGTCCATGAGTCTGAACAGCAGCAGTGGGGGAGGCGGAGGGGGTGGAGGGAGCGGAGGAGGAGGGGGTGTCGGAGGGCCCTCTGGTGGCAACGGTGGAGGGAGCAGCAGCAGCAGCTCTCAGAGTAACGCCAGCTTATCGTCCAAAAAGAAGAGGCCCAAACCGTCAGGACCCTCAATGTCCAGTATCTATGACGACTGAACACAACGATTTTTGGTGACTGTATTCTCATCATATCATTGACTCTTATACGACCCTGATTCTGAAGAGTGAAGAAAGTGATATGTACGATTTTTAATTAAAAAACAAACTTGTGAGCTCCAAATATCATAAAATACATTCACAGTAGGACATAAACAACATGTAAATTTAGATATTGATAAATAGTTTATGAAAATTATAGCTGTTTTAAAAATGAATAAAACATTCTAATTGATACTTCGCAGTGACATCATGCTGGGGGTGTTCACACGTACATTAGGAGTTACCCTGGTGACACATGCCCACATAACAAACACTGTCAAAAAGTTTTAAGGTTGTCAGAAAAAAAAATATATTTATACATATAAAAAAATTGACATTTTACATGTGAGAAAGCACAAATTAAAGCTACAGTAACAAAGCTTTTAAAAGAGTAGTGCTTTCAGTTAGCATTGTAGCTTCGTATTTTAAATTCAGCGCTTAAAATACTATATTTTAAAACTGTGAATAACTTTACGATATTTGTAGACCATTTTATTATAATTTTGTTTGTAAAAAAATTCAACTTTTGTCTCATTTTAGCAGTCATCAGCCTCGTGTATATATCATAGAAGCAAGGTTAATTGGCCAAGGCTTTATTTAATTTTTTAATAACTTAAAGACTGTATTTTATTTTAGATTTCAAGTCATAATAGCTAGTTTTATGTTGACACATGCGATTAAAAAGATGCAAATGGGTTTACTGCAACTTTATTAAGAAAAAAACTGAAATGCTCTTTCATTTTAAAATTGTAAATGCTAGAAAATTGGCCAAAGTTTTTATTATTTATGTAAAAGGACTATTTGAAATTTGAGTCAAGTCAAGTCATGAGGCTAGTTTATTTTTGACATGCTAATTTCGGATATCTTATTATAGCTCCAAAGTGAGTTTTTTTTAAATAAGCAAGTTCATGTTTCTAAAAATGACTCTTATTTTGAAATTATTTAGTTTATTCAAAATGGACACTTGACATTTGTTGACCTGAGTGCTCATGTCTGGCTTTTAAATCTGAACTTCTCGCGTTGTATTGCACATTTGCGTGTGTTTGTACAGTGTGTGCCTTTTGTATGCTCAGTTTTGTTTTGCGTGACAAGCATTGGTTTCTGTGTGGTAAGTATGACTCTAGGATGTAACACAAACTGCATCCTTATATGTGAATTTCTGAAGATGTTTGTGCCATTTTAACTTCTTTGTTTACAGTGGTATATTTAAGTTTTAATTTATCACTGCCTAGTAAGTGATACGTAAATAGTATTTGTGTTTTAATGCAGATTTTGATAACTGAGGAGCCACTAGGCAAATGGCACATGTATGTATGTATGTATGTATGTTTTTATGATACAATGTGATGGAAATGAAATCATGATAAATACAACTTTTCTCTGTAGTAAGACAGCTTCTCTCCTCATTTGGTCATTGAAACTAAAAGGGCATTATTTTGGGTTGATTTACTCTGTCACTCAAAAACCTTTGTGATTTGTACTTTGATTCATTGTTCTTGAAGCTGGTCTTTCTCTAACAGCTTTGATTGCTGCCAATTATACTATTACAATTATCGCTCTTTTCTAGTCAAAGAGTGTTTTATCATTTGGAGTCATGACATGGTGCAGATGAACAGAAGGATGGCAATCGGGTGTTGAAGCATTTTCATAACAGAAAAAGCCTTTGGATTAGCAGTTGCAGTTAAATATTATCAAAATCTATCTTAAATATATAATTTGCACATATATTTACACAATAATTACATATTGACTTACATATTTACCTTTATTTGCACTAATGGGTAAATGCATTTGTATTTTTGTAGAGATATTTTACATAATGTTCTATTAATACTTTGTAGTGCCATCAAGCTGGGGGTGTTTATATATATACACTATATTACCAAAAGTATTCGCTCACCCATTCAAATGATCAGAATCAGGTGTCCTAATCACTTGGCCTGGCCACAGGGCTTGGCCCCTTAGTTCCAGTGAAAGGAACTTTGAATGCTTCAGGATACCAAAACATTTTGGACAATTCCATGCTCCCAACCTTGTGGGAACAGTTTGGAGCGGGCCCCTTCCTCTTCCAACATGACTGTGCACCAGTGCACAAAGCAAGGTCCATAAAGACATGGATGACGGAGTCTGGTGTGGATGAACTTGACTGGCCTGCACAGAGTCCTGACCTGAACCCGATAGAACACCTTTGGGATAAATTAGAGCGGAGACTGAGAGCCAGGCCTTCTCGACCAACATCAGTGTGTGACCTCACCAATGCGCCTTTGGAAGAATGGTCAAAAATTCCTATAAACACTCTCCTCAACCTTGTGGACAGTCTTCTCAGAAGAGTTGAAGCTGTAATAGCTGCAAAAGATGGACCGATATCATATTGAACTCTATGGGTTAGGAATGGGATGGCACTTCAGTTCATAGTATGAGTCAAGGCAGGTGAGCGAATACTTTTGGTAATATAGTGTGTATATATATATATATATATATATTAGTTGGTCTCTCACTCTCATCCAGCTCGGGTCCTCTACCAGAGGCCTGGGAGCTTGAGAGTTCTGCGCAGTATCTTTGCTGTTCAAGTACTGCACTTTTCTGGACTGAGATGTCTGATGTTTTTCCTGGGATCTGTTGTAGCCACTCCTCCAGTTTGGGGGTTACAGCCCCGAGTGCTGCGATCACCACGGGCACCACTGATGCCTTCACCTTCCAGGCCTTCTCCAGCTCTTCCTTGAGCCCCTGGTATTTCTCTAGTTTCTCGTGTTCCTTTTTCCTGATGTTACCATCGCTTGGTATTGCAATGTCCACCACCACGGCTCTGTTCTGTTGCTTATCCACCACCACTATGTCTGGTTGGTTCGCCATCACCATTCTGTCAGTCTGTATCTGGAAGTCCCACAGGATCTTGGCTCAGTAATTCTCCGCAACCTTCGGAAGGTGTTTCCCACCTTGACCTTGGGGTCTCCAGCCCATGGGGTCTCCTGCACAGATGTTTCTGTACACTATGCCCACCACTTGGTTGTGTCGCTCCATGTATGCTTTCCATGCCAGCGTCTTACACCCTGCAGTTATGTGCTGGACTGTCTCAGGAGCCTCTTTGCACAGCCTACACCTTGGGTCTTGTCTGGTGTGGTAGATCTGGGCCTCTATTGCTCGGGTGCTCAAGGCCTGCTCCTGTGCAGCCAGGATGAGGGCCTCTGTGCTGTCCTTCAGACCAGCCCTCTCCAGCCATTGGTAGGATTTCTTGATATCAGCCACTTCAGTTATGTTTCGGTGGTACGCCCCATGTAGGGGTTTGTCCTGCCATGATGGTCCCTCCAGCACCTCTTCCACTGCACTCCACTGTCTGAGGCATTCCTTGAGCACATCATCTGTCAGGGCCTTGTGCTTGATGTACTTATGGATTTTGGATGTTTCATCCTGGACAGTGGTTCCCACACTCACTAGTCCTCGGCCTCCTTCCTTCCGGCTCGTGTACAGTCTCAGGGTGCTGGATTTGGGATGGAACCCTCCATGCATGGTCAGGAGCTTTCGTGTCTTAACGTCTGTGGTCTGTATCTCCTCCTTTGGCCAGCTTATGATTCCTGCTGTGTATCTGATCACTGGCAGGGCATAGCTGTTTATTGCCTGGGCCTTGTTCTTGCCATTGAGCTGACTTCTTAGGACTTGCCTTACTCGTTGCAGGTATTTGGCTGTAGCCGCTTTCCTTGTTGCCTCTTCAAGGTTGCCATTTGCTTGTGGGATACCAAGGTACTTGTAACTGTCCTCAATGTCTGTTATTGTTCCCTCTGGGAGTGAGACCCCCTCTGTGTGGACTACCTTCCCTCGCTTGGTCACCATCCTACATTTCTCAAGCCCGAATGACATTCCAATGTCTGTGCTGTAGATCCTGGTGGTGTGGATCAGTGAGTCGATGTGTCGCTCACTCTTAGCGTACAGCTTGATGTCATCCATGTAGAGGAGGTGACTGATGGTGGCCCCATTTCTGAGTCGGTATCTGTAGCCAGTGCTTTCAATGATTTGGCTGAGGGGGTTAAGACCTATGCAGAACAGCAGTGGGGACAGTGCGTCTCCTTGGTATATGCCACATTTGATGGACACTTGCGCAAGTGGCTTGCCATTGGCTTCAAGGTTGGTTTTCCACAACCGCATTGAGTTTGCAATGAATGCCCTTAGAGTCTTATAGATATTGTACAGCTCCAAGCACTCAGTGATCCATGTGTGTGGCATTGAGTCATAGGCTTTCTTGTAATCAATTCAGGCAGTGCACAGGTTGGTCTGGCGGGTTCTGCAATCACGGGCGACTATATATAATTTATATATATATATATATATATATATATATATACTCCAGGCTTGCACTGTAGTTTACTACTTTATTGAACAGAAGTTCGGGCTCACTCTCAAATCACAGTCCAACACCTGCAACAGCGCAACCCCTCTCACCCGCCTCCAACCTGTCCCACGCATGCGCCCCACAGCCAACCCCTTAAAGGCACAGACACCATTAACCCAGGTCATTACACTGCCCCCCCCTTTATGAAGCCCCTCGCCCTCGAGGGGACATACAAAAGTCATTAAACCGTGGTGGTCTCCGCCGCTGTCTTAGCGGCCTGCTTGGGCCTGGCCCCGGACTGCCTGGCAGTGACCCCGGAGGACGAACAGGGAGCTCTGGGAAAGTGTCAGTGTCATTAGGGCTGGCGGGCTGAGAAAAGGGCCCCCCAGCAGCTGAGTCCGCAGAAAGGCCAGGGTCCGCCCGCGAACTGGACCCCAGCTCACACAATGGAACAGCATTCCCCCTGTAAGGCGCTAATCTGTCCCGGTGCAGAACTACCTTCCTGCCCCTAGGCGGAACCTGAACCCTATAGACCACCTCGCCCACCCGCTCAATGACCCTACAAGGGCCATCCCAGTGGGAGTCCAATTTGGGGCTCCTGCCCTTTTTTCGCTTGGGAGTGTACACCCAGACCAGGTCCCCGGCCCGAAAGTCTCTGCCCCTGCTCCTCACATCATAATTCCTCTTTTGCGACATGCCAGCCTTCTCTAGCTGGTCTCTGGCAAAGGCATGAGCCTTTTCGAGTCTATCCTGCAGCTTCCGGGCATACTCCGGCCCCGGTGGATGTTCAGCGTCAGGTGGCCTACCAAATGCCAACTGAGCGGGCGTCCGGATCTCCCTGCCTAGCATCAGCAGGGCAGGTGTGCAGTAGGTGGAGCTTTGAACAGCTGAACGGTAGGCCATTAAAACAAGCGGGATGTGCCTGTCCCAATCTCGCTGGTGGTCTGCTGTGAGGATGGCTAGCTGCTGTCGCATGGTTGAATTAAATCGCTCCACTAGGCCATCGCTTTGTGGATGTAACGGTGTTGTGCGTGTTTTGTCCATGCCCAAGCGCTCACACATGGCAGCAAAGACCCTCGACTCAAAATTGCGACCCTGGTCGCTGTGGATGACCTCTGCTGCCCCGAACCGGCTAAACATGCCCTCTATAAGTGCGTCAGCAACTGTTTCAGCGTCCTGGTCTGGCAGAGCGTAGGCCTCCGGCCATTTAGTGAAGTAGTCCATCGCGCACAGCACATATTTGTTTCCCCTGTCTGTTTCAGGGAACGGGCCCATTACATCCACCCCCACCCTTTCCATAGGCGCCCCAGATGCTTGTTGTTGCAGGGGAGCGCGAGATTGGTCTAGGGGCCCTTTATGCGCTGCACACGCATCACAACGCCTACAAAAATCCTCAACATCCCGGCGGTGCTGACCCCAATAGAACCCCTGGCGTAGCCGGTGGAGAGTTTTGGAGTTCCCAAAGTGACCCGAGCCAGAGCCTCCATGGCAGGCCTCCAGCACAGCTTATCTGAGGCACGCCGGTACCACGACCTGCCACCTCTCTTCTCCAGTAGCTGGCTCCTTCCAGGCACGCTGCAGCACTCCCTCAGACAGGCGCAGCACATTGAATTTACTCCACAAGCCTTTGGCGGCCAACGACAGTCCTGATACAGCCTCCCAGGGTGGTCTCTGCCCGCTGAGGACCCACTGACGCACTGGCCTCAAGTCCCTGTCCTCCTCTTGACGGGCCACCCACTCAGCGGCGTCCACCACCTGTAGTGTACAGCAGGTGGGTTCCGCAGCACTCCCCTCACCCCGCAGCTCTCTCTCTCTCTGGCATCTCTCCTGTCACAGTAGCTACAGCCTTCCACCGCACATGGGCGCCTGGACAGGGCATCAGCATTGGCATGCTGAGCCCCTGGCCTATGCACTACCACGAAGTGGAAAGACTGCAGCTCCTCCAGCCAGCGAGCTACCTGTCCCTCCGGCTCACGGAAGGACATCAGCCACTGGAGTGCGGCGTGGTCTGTCCTGATGGTGAAAGGCACCCCACAGAGGTAGTACTTGAAGTGCCGGGCAGCCGTGACAACAGCCAACAGCTCACGCCTTGTCACGCAGTAACGCCGCTCACTTTTATTGAAGATGCGGCTGAAGTATGCCACCACTCGTTCCCCGTCAGGCCCTGCCTGTGACAGCACTGCGCCCATGCCAACATTGCTGGCGTCTGTGTCCAGCAAAAAAGGTAAGGCCGGGTCTGGGGGAAGGAGAACCGGCGTGCGCGTGAGGGCCTGTTGTAGTGTGGTAAATGCCTGCTGGCATTCCACTGACCATGTGAAAGGCTGTTTTTTCTGGAGCAGGCGGAAAAGCGGTGCCCCGATGCAGGAGAATCCTTTAACGAACCTCCTATAGTAAGAGGCTAGTCCCAAAAAACCTTTCAGCTCTCTCTGGTTGTTGGGGACAGGCCAGTCTCTGATGGCCCTAGCTTTCTCTTCAAGCGTGCTAATCCCCTCGCTGCTCACTCTATGGCCGAGGAACTCGACCTCTCTCTGCATAAAGTGGCATTTCTCAGGGTGCAGTTTAAGCCCCGCCCCGGCTATTCTCTCCAGCACCAGCCTCAGGGAACCCAGCGCAGCTGGGAAGGATTTCCCATGGACCAGGACATCGTCCAGGTACACGAGGCACTCCTGGCGGGGGACGCCAGCCAGCACATTTTTCATGAGTCTCTCAAATGTCCCTGGGGCATTGCACAGTCCAAAACTCAGGACTTTGAATTGCCAGTGCCCCCTTCCAGTGCGGAACGCCGTCTTAGGTCTCGACTCCGGAGACAGAGGGACCTGCCAATACCCGCTCCGCAAGTCGAGTGATGAAAACCACGAGGAGCCTGAGACCAGGTCCAGTGTTTCATCAACCCGCGGGATGGGGTAGCAGTCTTTCCTTGTCACCTTATTCAGTGGTCTATAATCCACACAAAATCTCCACCTTGGGCTGTTTTTCCTGGGGACCATGACCACGCCCGAAGACCATGGGCTGTTGGAGGGTTCGATGATGCCTGCCTTGAGCATGGCACGGACTTCCTGATCAGCAGCCTCCTGCTGTATCAAGGGTAACCGACGAGGGCGCACTTTGATGGGGTGTGCCCCGCCAGTGTCAATGTGGTGTTCCACTAAATGTGTGAGCCCCACCTCATCATCGTTTAGGGCGAAGACTTCCCTAAATTCCCACAGCAGTTCCCACAAGTTCATTTGCTGTTGGTCATCCAGACCGACACAGTTTTTGCTCCAAATGTTCCTAATTGCCTCTAATCGATCCTCTTTGCCCATAGCCTGTTGAAGCGGAGCCCCGGGTGACACGGGCGGGTTTGTCTGTCCCGTCTGTGCATCAGGGCCCGTTACTTCAGAGTGTGCAGTCAAGCTGCAAGTGGGCAAAACTTGCATCACTTGCTGTGAGGGGGAGGTCAACTGAACACATTGCCCGTTAGGTAGAGCTAACACCCCAGACCCCAGGTTTAACGAGCACCCCGTGAGTCTCAGAAAATCAAGGCCAAGAATGCATGGATCACGCACCTCCGCCACCCAAGCTACAAACGTCACTGCTAAACCCAATGTGAACACAAAAGTCCCCCTACCTCTCATTGAGGCAGTCTGTCCCGTAACGGTTTGCAGCTTAACAGAGGTCTCTTCTAAGACGGTCCCTGCTGGAACAACGTCAGGCCTCACTAACGTAGCGGTGGACCCTGTATCCACCAGGGCTGAGCATGACACATTGCCCACTAGCACTGGAACATGGCACAAATTACCCACTTCCGTCCAGCCCACTGTTACAACAGGGCCCGTCTGTGTGACCACATTCCTGCACTCCCCCCCATCAGATGAAAACTGCAGTCCCCTGTGAGTAGCTGAAGGGGTCCGTGGTATCGGGGCTACCCGGACCCGGTCTCGTTTCCCCGCCGGC